>CAXKVY010000415.1:457500-522500 GCA_964058915.1 Tetropium fuscum
TAAATATTCAGCTACACTCCTTCGAGAATGGACATTTGCAAAATCCATATATTACAATTAAGTTCTTAAAGTCACATAAATTGTCAATTTACGAATCCTTAATAAATGCCTGCCTTTATCCCTTTATCCCAAGTTTGAAATATTAGGCGGTCACTTCCAAACAGAGTTATTGTAAATTTCGCGCAGCACTTTAAATTTATGATTAACACTTTACTTCACGGTAATATTTTACGGCTGTTTTATTTTTTATCATCGAAATGCTACCCAAATTCAGCTACCTTGATGCCCGTATATAATATGAACTCAGTTTTTCTGACACTTAAAACGTCCCCGTATGTCAGAGCATCTGCCTAAGAAGTCATCTATGAAAATAATTATATGATATATCCTCCTCCGTATCCCGGTCGATATTTAACTGGTGAACATAATACAATTTCTTTAATTTCCATCGTAAAATTTTAATTTTAGTGAGTATGTTTCCTCGAATAGATGATGGATCCATCCAAGATCGATTAAATTAGATAGGTTGCCTCGTAACTTACAATCCGACCGCGCGACGTCAACTTTGTATAAATATTGCTTATATAATTTATTATATTATTGTCCTATCATAAGTCTCAAAATATATAATCATATATAATCATAATCATCATTATATAATCATATAATGTTATTAAATAGTATTTACATATAAAAATCAACAAATAATTCTGAAAAACACTGAGAAATTTGAAAATAAACTGTCAGACGTCTGTCAAAATACAAAGATGACATCACACATTGCCCCCAGCCGGATCCCCCCCGCAAAAGTTACAGGGCAAGCTATCTAATTTAATCGATCTTGGGCTCCATCCAGATGGAAATTTATGTATCTCCATGGTCTACGATCTGGTCTGTAATATAGAATTTATACGGACTCGGATAGAAGTTTAATAATTCTGAATATTAATTTTATAAATTAATGTTTAATCTTTTTTTCATACCTATATTTAAAATATTTCATATATTTAAAACATTTGGAGTTTAAATATAAAAAAGAAAATGGACGAAGGGCTTCAATGGATAAACCAAATTAGAAGTGAAAATTATAAATTTTATAAGGGAATGTATGAAAAACAAGAACATAAAATCCTTTATATATTGTGGTTTTAGATGAAACGTGAGTCTTCCAGCATGGAAGCGTTACGAAAACTTGGGAGCGATTGGGCTGAATTAATGATTAGTACCAAAAATTAAAATTCCGATTATACGGCAATATGAATTTAAAATTATAATTAAAAATTGTGCGGCATTTTACAATGAAAACCGTTACGAATTGCTACAGAAGCGATAAATAAATCACATCACTATGCAATACAAAAGGATATTTTGTGTAAAATTGTATACCGCCACAATTTATAACAATTTGACTCACTGATTTGCGGGATATGCTATTATTTGCACATATAGCTACACTCACATTGGTATTTTCCACTGTCACTTATTAGTAGCACTCTTCGCAAGAACTCACACCAAAAATTCATATCACTATTCACTATCTGAGATAAGTCACTTTCACTACTGTCTTCATTTACATTTATCATGACTGGTTTAACGGAAGTATCCGGAGTATTCATTCCTTTTGTTTGGTCATTTCATTCATAACATACTTCTTGAAAGCTGGAAAATGTTGCCTTGCCAGTTTCAACTATTCAGCTTTAAGAAGTGAATCATCGTGTTCAATGTTTCTTTCTTCCAGTCAGTCTTTAATTTGCCCTTTCCGCCATGAAGTTGTAGACAGCTGTTCTGTTCTACGTGAACGATAAGAAGCATTATCCATCACTATAACAGATCCAGGTTGTAATTTGTCCAGAATTCTTTTGAACCAATCCTCGAAATCGGTGGAATTGATGTGATAATCGCCTGTTTTCTAGGATTCGAGGGTCAAAAGACCGTCATTTATAAAACCGCATTCACTACCAATATGCACTATTATTAAACGACGTCCTTTTCCAGTGGGTATCTTCAAGCCTGTAGACTATCCTTCCATAATTGCCTGACAAGAGCTCTTTACATTCTTATCTTGCCACACTTTTGACACACCGTATCCTACATTTACCCATGTATCATCCAGAAAAAAATTCGATGTCGCATTGTAAACGCCTACCTAATACGGTCAAGGACACAATAACTCATCGAACACCTACAACTGCCACTGAGACAATAACAAAAAATATCCGTTAATACAACCCGCGAAATTATACCTATATATGGCGTGCGCCACCACCCTATCGATGTCTTTCAGGCGATACCAACAGAAGTAACGTTCGCTCGGAAAAAATATAAACAAATACACTTGCAGTTCGCATCCATTTGCAATTTGTTTTTGATGTATTATAAATTAAATTGATTTAACATTATTGTTTTTTATTTTATTTCCTATATTAGGATAATTGCGCGCGCCACTGAGCACCACATTCCATTAGTTTGCATATCAAACGACAGCACTATAGAGGAACAACTTTTATTGAGACTTGAAAGACCATCGTTTATTATTATGGATGACGCAGCGTACAATTAGGGGCTTATAAAAATATCCGACTGCCTACGCGCTCAAGCATGAAGTAATCTGGATGATAAGAAAGGACACTTTCACACTTTTGAGGCTACCCCCTTATAATTGTCACTTCAAATCCAATGAACTCGCACGGGGAAGAACTTTTCAGTTCAGCTCTGCATCTTCTTCATCTTTTGGATTTTTTTCCTCTATCGGATATACCTTCAGAAAGGACATTCTTGAAACTATGGTAATGTTTTGATTAGGTGCAATTGCACTTAAAAGACGGAATTTTATTAACTTGTTATGGTAGTAGTGTAGTAGTTTCATGACTATTGACCCCTAAACGCAAAGCTTCTGTGTATGAGGCACATAATACCATGAACACATCTATCAATTTCCACTAGCCAAAATTTTTGTAGAAGGAAGAAGCCGATAGAGCTTGTATATTAACCACAAAATTATTCGGCTTTGTGTAGAAATAATGCAATGTGTCAATACAGAGCATATTTTTTCCATTTTTCCAGGTTTCCACGTCCCTTCTTCATAATAACTATTCAAAAACCGGTTCAGTGTTTCCGGGATTGGGTCATCATCTTCCTTTAGAAACCGATCTGGAAGTGGGTATTTTGTTGGGTATAGGCTCAGATGATCCTCGTTAATGATTTGAGCAACAGCACTTCTCTTCACATATGCGTTGATGAACTTTTCATTTGTATATTATTTACGACGGTTATGTAAACCCCTATACATGTCTTCCCCTTCAAAACAACTTTTCCATCTTTCCTTTTCAAACTGGCCTTCCGAAATGATTCTACATTACCGTTCATTAGAGCAAAAATATTGTTAGGACATAAAATGTAGGAAATTTCGTGTATTATTTTGGTACATTAACGTTGTTACCGGAAAACTAGTAGCTTAGGTGATGTTATGAAAAAACAAAAATTCTTTTTTACCGTATTAGATTAATAACTTTTGCTTCTGAAAATATTAACGGTGGCAAAGTTCAGATTCAGGTTCAGCGCTTGTGAAAACAGTATATGCTACTATAAAATTCCTCCCCATTTTTTGCAAGGTCGTTTGTGATATGTGTCACTGCATGACTGGAATAATAAGTACATGGGACAAAATGGATATGACAAAAATACAGTGCTTAATACTTGAAGCAGTCTTTAGAAAATGTCTCAAAGTAAAACGGTGAGATAATAATCGTCACTGAAGAAATCATTGCAATAGTTAAGGAAAAATAAAACCTTTATGGCGTACAACCACCTTTTCATCCACCTTGATGATTTTTCTACTACTGATGCTGATACTTTCGATTTCTACTTTTTTTTCACTATATTACTACGTCCTATCCCTCTAGGTCACGAGAGCTAAGCACTAATGTATTTTAAGGCATTACTAAAATGCACAAAGAAATACGGCTTGAAACTTCATTCATTGCATTAGGTCAATGCAATGAATGAAGTGGTTCAATGAGTTCAATGAGATCAGAGTTCAATGAGATCAGAGTCCGATGATTTTTCAAGCCGTATTTCGTGCATTTTAGTAATGCTTTGAAATACATTAGTTCTTAGCCCTCGTGATAGAGGGATAGGGCATAGTAATTTATTACTATTTGTGTTGTAAAACTTTTACCTGTTTAAATTTGGATTCTTTTCGTTTGACTTTTTTTTACTTTTACATGTGTGCCCCTATTATTACCCTATTATGTATGAGTATGTAAACCTTTCTCATTAATAAATGTTCACAACGATTCTGGCCATTTTATACCAATTACATATATCTTGAAATTTTGCTAAAAGAAAGATAAGGTAAAATGGTTGCCGATGAACAATGTAAGTACCTAATGAATGCATTTATATTTTTATGAAATAGGTCGACCTGTAATGTTACCCTTGCAAATTATAACACATTCATTAAATATTAGACAATAGTTTCTTCTTTTTGTATTTATTCTAATGCTTCATAGTTTTTAATTCCATTGTTCTTTGTACGTAAGTCGTAGATTAACCCAAAGCTGCTGACATATATGTCGGAGACTGATATACCATTAATGTATCGAAATGAATACGAAATAATTTTATATACTTATCTAACGATTTATGACTGGACTGATGCGAGATTATATGTTATTACTTTTTTTATTCGTTTAAATCTTAGTATACTAATTCCTTGCGTAAACTTATTCGAAGACTCCAGTCCAACCCTGCATCTTAATTAAAGTAATATTGCAAGGAAGCATTAAAATACGGGAATATAAAACAGATAATTATGATTATCAATTAACTTTGAATATCAATGGTAATAAGAACAAAATTTACCTACTTTAATATTAATATCTAACAAATTCTTTGCTAATACCATGAATCGAATTATGAAACATGTAAATTTAATAACAGCGCTTAAGTAGTTGATGGTACCCAATTATATTAACTTTTTTCTTAACATTTGAGAGGCATTTCTTGCGCAAGCGGTATTAAAAACTGGTTTAAACACAGATTTTCTCATAACTTTTATTACCACAAATTATCAGATGATGTTCATCGGAATTTAGTTAAGCCGTTAATGTCGTAAAAATACACTAATTAACTCAATGTTCTCCTTGATTAAAATATCTACAGGGAAGCGAATATAATTCTTGTAGATATAATTTATTATTAACTTTCATGGTGGTGTAACATTATATATTTATTGCGTATTTAAATATCTACGCAATTGGACCATCATACTGGACCGCTGCATTAATAGTGGCATTTAATTGTAAGTTGAATACTATTATTTGTCCACGACCATTATACGAGTCGCAGGTCATATAGCCTAGCTTTTTCTTCTTAGTACAAATACGAGGGATGTTGTACATGCACGTTACCATGGTAACATGTGTAAGTCAAATATAAACTGTGGTATAGGATACCATTATACAACAGTTATATAAATTGTACAACATTATACCAATATATTATTGGGTTAACATTAAACAGTCGTGGACAAATTTGATTTTCATTGATACTATTTAAAAAGAATAATGTATTAGTCTCAGAAATGGTCGCGTTATCAATTTTCGCTTTTCCTTGTATTTTAAGACCCAAGGAACTTGACAACATGAAAACTAATCTACAAAACTGTTATCAGACCATCGGTCCATGGTCTTCCGCACACAATTTGACTAAGCATGTCCCAACTTCCTTTGTACGATGATCGGATCCACTTCCTGAATTTTTCTAAAAAAAATTCATGTCCGTAGTACTTTTCATATAAACCTTTCGACACAATAATGACAAAATTCCTCTATTGGCCGAGAGGCAGTTGGTGGATAATCTTGTCTCAGTTAGAATATTTAGGTATAAAGCCCATCATCCACAGCTTCTCCCTGAACTTGGCCAACAGCTGAAATTCCAGCCTCCATTTGCTTTGAATTTTACTACAGTTTGGACAGTTTTAAATATGAGTAGTGTAACATTTATATTAGAACAATGTGTCATTTGGATTGACGGAATCGCACTTACAGAGAAATTAATAATTTAAATATTATCGTTAAAGTTTAAATAATTATAGTTCAAAAAAAAAGCCCTTTTTTTGTGTTTCAGAAAAAATTTTGAACGTCCTACAATCTTACAAGTAAAATAAAAAGAGTGTTCCCTTATACGAAATTTGATAAAATAAACGGATTTCTTGTAATTCTGTTTTTGGATTTACAAAAAAATCAAGAAAAAGATCTGTATCGGAGCGAGATGAACGTAATTACGGATGCACATTGTTATGTGGCTCGAAATAAGGCCGACCCTTAGCCCCTTATTATTTTCTCTATTTTTAGCAGATTTTACCGATTTTATACAATCCAGAGGTTGCAAGGGTATTAATCTAGATAATTATAGTGAATTGGCAGCATTTTTTTTTATGCTGACGATCTAGTGTTGTTAGCAGACAACCCCTTTAGAATGCAACGTCTTCTACACGCGCTAGAATCATACTGCGAAATCAATGATTTAGAAGTTAACACTAATAAATCAAAAACCATGATATTTAGACGCTCCGGGATATTACCAAGGAATTTAAGTTTCATGTATCGATTGCAACCTTTAGAAATTGCTAATGAATATACCTACTTAGGTATATTATTTAGTACCTCAAGTATATTTTTAAATGCAGCAAACAAAATGGTCAATAACGCAAATTCGGCAATGATAAATATTAAGCAAATTATAACGAAATAAAAAATGGAGTCGCATAGCTCAAAATTTTGTTTATACGAATCAACAATCCTGAGCGGTTTACTTTATTGATCAGAAGTCTGGGGACTGAATTATTTATATTATTGAAAAAGCACAAGTCAAATTCTTTAAATCTTTATTTTTTTTTTATTTTAACTCCAGGCTACATTATAAGAACAAAATTTAATTTAAAAAGAATGCCAATCTATGTATTCAATCGAGCTCTACACTGGCTTTGTAAAATATTAAATATGCCACTTTCCCGATTACCCCGTAAATGCTATAATAGACTGCTAAATTTGAATAGTAGTCAAAATAACATTACTAAATACAACTGGGTCACACAACTAAAAAATATATTTATATTACTAAATATAGAAGATTTAGGGAGTAGTCAAGACCCTCTACTAATCAAGTCTAACAGTGATTTGCTATTAAATAATTTACATAACATAGTACCACAACAAGGATATTCAATGTATACAAGAGTCACCGTATAGCCCTCTATATAAATATATAAATTTTAACCAAGAAAACCTGCTCGCTATCAACGTATCACTAAGAAAACTTAGAATTATATTTCTAACCCGCACAGTCAATAACCGTATCTCGACTTTTTATATGGATGGTAACAGCTATAAAATCATTCGTGAAACATCATTCGGCGGTAAATGTCATCGCTCATATTTAATCTGCTAGTTTGTTCCAGTGAATTATGAAATCATAATTCACTGCAATGAATTATGGGTATAAATTTTGCCGGAAAAATCTCGTGCATTATCATTATAGATTGTTGCATCGTTGCATTATCATTGTAGACCAAATATTCAATGCTTAAGTCAACTCTTCAGCTTTACAGAAACATTGATATCTCTAATTTTGCGAATCTTCTAGGACCAATGCAAAAGATCACAAGCCAAAAAAATCAAAAACTCTTGCAGGAAATGATATTAAGAGATTTCTGAAAGAAGCATCTGATGGTGAATTTTTGCTCATGAAAACAGCTTTAATTATGTCGGTTGCGGGAGTTTGTAGATGTGATGATTTGCCTAATTTGAGCGTGGAAAATGTTCTAGACAAGGATTCCTATTTGTATGTAATTATACCTAAAACAAAGACCAAGAAAAGTCTACACAATTACACAATAATTAAGGAACTATTTCCAGTCAATTCTGTAGAATTAATTCTTAAGACCAAAAATTTCCACCCAGCATAAAAGATTGTTTATATTTTACTCACAACGCGTTTGAATAAATACTTTGTCAAAAATACCATCAAAAATTGCTTCGTACTTGGTTCTAGAAAACCCTCAGTTATACACCGGTCATCATGAGAAGATCATACGCTACGTTATTGGCAAATGCAGGGGCGAACATTACAGCATTAAAACGACATGGAGGATGGAGATTTGAAACGGTTGTGGACGGATATATGGAAGAATCCATGAATGAACAATAAAATTGAGATTTGAAAAAATCCAGGGTGCTGCCAGTTATCCAAAACTAGCTGACGTAATAACAGAGCCCAGTTCAAGTACTGGAAGCATACAAGGTTTTATACTATTTCTGAAACCTCAAATTGCGCTTCAATCTCATTTAATTTAATATTAATTTATGTAAGTAAATTGTATAAATTTATAAATAAATCTTGGATGTTTCTAGAAAAAATGGAGTGACATGAGTCATAACTCACTACTGCCCCACGTTGGGCGCCAATTGTAAATGATTACAAAGTGAAATTCAAAAGCCACACTGTTATTTGTATATGAATAACAAATGCTCTTAATGTCCCACTGTTGGGCGATAAATTGTTAAATATAAAAAGATTTAAGGAAAATTTTAAAGTTTTAAAAGTTAAAATTTTAGAGTTTAAAATATTTAGTTAAATTAAATTTAGTTAAATTAAATAAAAGTATTGTTTTAAGGATTTGATAATTGAGATAAGTACAGTGATTACACAGCGAAGAAACACCTGATAAGATTCCAGAATACTTACTTTGTCTCTCCCCTATTGTATCCTTCCCGTGGGCGCCAGTTTTATGAAAAACAGTTGTAGTTGGAGAAGGTTCACTGATAAGCAAGATTCCTCTATGGTTAACAAGAGGGGGTTCAATTAGACCTCTATTTATTTTATAATATTTTAACTTGAAATTTGAAATCATTTTAAAATGGTCAATGAATCTATGATACTTATTACTTTGGTTTGTCAAAGAGATTGAAATTTAAGAATATTTATTAATTATGGATTTTAAATTATGTCCTGAAAAGTTTGAGATAAGAATAATAAAGCAGAAGTTGTATAGGACTAATTTTATTTTCATACAAATGGAAGTATGATTGTCAGTATGACAATTATTGCAATGCATATGAACGAAGCTTATATATATGCTTCTAGTTATAGTGCAAATGGAAGTAGAAATTTTAAGGCGAATTATAATGCAAAACTATCCTACGCCAAAGCCTACATAACATATTCTTACATGGGACTAAGCCTCTGGAACAATGTTTACTTAGAACTAAATATGTTTTAGATGGTTATTACCTTGTAAAGTTTTATATTCATCCTCCCAACACTAGACACTATTTTCACAAAACTGGTTTGTTTACACTGATGCTGGAGTCTGCTGTTGCCCTCTACTGGAACGCTGCTAGACTTTTAGAATGCGGTTAACTTCTTTTACACGCCTGCTGCCATCTACAGGAACACTGCCGTACTCTGGAATGCTGCTATACTCGGTGATAAGCTTCTTGATTTATTGGGATCTGGATCTTATCAAATTGAAAATCGTCATTCTTTCCTCACTGCTTTTGAAATTTAATACTCATTTTCATGGTCTGCTTGCCACACTCGTCTATATCCCAATAACGCTGCATGGAGACGCTACACTTGTTATGTCGTATTTTCGACAAAAATCACTTAATACTGTGGTTAAAATTAACTTTAAAACGTTTCCACTGACGTTGCACTATTTTATTGAATTTAATTTACTTTTAACTATTAAATTTGTACAATATTATAGATCGAAACTTAGCGAGTTGTTCACACCTCGAACACTTTAGCTGAACTCTTTTGCATTATTATCCGTAACCACGGATGTGATACTAAATTAAACAGTTGAACTTCCTTGGATACTAGCTTCTGTCTTCATTGTTGTTGTATAATCTGGCCAAACAGATGAATGGCTATTATTACATTTAGCTTTACGTCTAAACTCTATAATTTATAATATATATGGTTTAATTTTGAATTATAAGCTGTATTCACTTATCCCATTCACCTTTTGTTGACTAATGTCTAAACCTCAAATAAGCGTCATTCCTATATTGTAGTTTTTATTCGAGAGTCATGTTCTCGAAACCCGTTTCTATGACGATGCTTTCGCATTAATCTTTTAACATAAACATAGTTTATGTATTCATGATATTAGATAAATTTTGTTGCGACTTGTCTATTGCAATTATACTAAATATAGTATTTTGCGCCAATAAATAACTTAGATATAAAGCAATTAGATACTGACCAATCAGATGCGTAGTCGGTTGACGTTTCGTTTAGTATATGCAATCTATACGTGCATCTACAGGGTGGTCCAGTTTATAATACATTAATTTTAGGAGGTGATAGACAATCGAAAATGAAGGGGACTTTCCCCAGAAAATTTATTTCCAAGGGGACTAATAACGGAGATACAGCCCTTCAAAGTTGGGAAAATATAATCGTTTTATTCGCATAACTTTTGAACCGTTCAACCGATTTTATGCAAATTTTAACCAAAGATTACTAAAATAAGTCTCTGTCGAATGGTAATAACGCGTTCCGTCAAAATTTTTCAGGAGCGTAGATAATGGGAGGTGCTATCTTTTTTCCCCACCTATCTTTTACACCACTGGTTATTTTTTTAAATTGCTCACATTTTTGGATTCCAGATTTAATTTAGGAAAAAACGTTATACTTGCAAATTTTCGATTAGAGGCTTCGTTTTCGAGATATTTGTGAAAATTTGAAAACATGACGCTGAAGTCATGTTTTTAAGTTTTAAAACTTTCGGCAGGTTGAATTTGATTTGAAATGAAGCTAGCACATTTTCAAGGTGCAATACTTCGGATTTTAATACATTTAAACCTATTTTACTATTTCCTATAGTAAATTTGCTGGGACGCATTTGATTAAAAAATGTCCAGAGGCGTAGATAATGGGAGATGGAAGATGGCTACCCTTTAACTCCTTATTTTTGACTCCCCAAATTAGTTTTGAAAATAAATTATATTTTTAAATTTAGAAAAAAAATAAAAAATAGATATTGCTGTAGAATTCTGATTAGATTAACTTTATTACGTTTGTATCACAATTTATAACATTTTACCGAACCAACAGTTTTCAAAGAATACAACGAAAGCTTTTTTAATAGCCATAATAATACAATAACCTATTAATAACAATAATTATTTACAACATATTTTCAAAGTGCAATCCTCCTGCCTCAATACATTTTTGATATCTTTTGGTAATTGAATTGATTGCTGCCAATATTTGATGTCGATTTTGACTTAATTGGTGGCATGCTTGTTGAATTCGTTCAACAAGCATGCCACCCTTGTGTCAATTGTTGTTGCGTATACAACATCCTTTAAATAGCCCCATGCATAAAAATCTAATGGGGTTATATCAGGTGACCTTGCTGGCCAAGCCACTGGCCCTCTTCCTACTTCAGGTGGATCGTTATTCGTGATACGCCCTATCCATCTTTCCGGATAATTTTCATTCATCCAGTCTCTCACCTGTCGTCCAAAATGCGCTGGAGAACCATCCATTTGGAACCAACTATTATGGCGTACTTCAACGGGTATACCATCAAACAGGTCGTACAAGTTATTTGTTAAAAAGTCAAGGAAAAGCACAGAGTTCAGAGGTGGTAAGAAAAGAGGTGGTAAGTTCAGAGGTGGTGGACCACAAATATAACCGTTGATTAGCCCAAGCCATACGTTAACACTAAATTCGTGTTGAAAGGACCTAATTCGAATACCTCTAGGGCTTTCTTGAGCCCAAATGTGAGAATTATGGTGATTGAATACTCCCGTTCTTGTGAAACAGGACTCATCAGTCCATAAAATCTTATGTAGGAACTGTGGATTTTCTTGAACAGAATTCAGTATCCAGTTGCAGAAGGTAAGACGACGATTTTCATCACCAGGAAGTAAATTTTGCACTGGTTGTAAATGACATGGTCTTTGATTATCCTTATGAAGAACACGCAATATTTTAGATTTAGATTTTCTCAACTGCAAGGCTGCTCTACGTGAACTTAGCCGAGGATTGTTATTAAAAGCTCTGATTATGGCATTTTCTTCATTAATTTGTCCCCTAGGCTGCCGGTCCATGACGATTTTCAAGCCAAAGTCACGAAAACGTTGAAGCATGGTCACAAAAACACGCGCATTTGGTTGCCTCCGATCTGGATATCTTCTGCGATATTCCCTGACAGCAGCTGCGGCATTTCCATTGCAGAATCCGTAAACAAAGTGTATGTCTGCAGACTCGGCATTATTGAATAAGTTTGGCATGTTTTCGTGGAGATATTACACAAACAATGGGACACAAGATACAATACAAGTGCAAAAGATGCCGAAATGTCAACATTTCGAGGCGTGACGCAAGGCTACTTGATTACTTGATTATGTGTAGCCCCAAGGATTGCACTCTAAAAATGTGTTGCTTCATTTTAAATCGGCGTTTTCGTACATGTTTTCACATTTTCACAAATATCTCAAAAACGAAGCCTCTAATCGAAAATTTGCAGGTATAACGTTTTTTCCTAAATTAAATCTGGAATCCAAAAATGTGAGCAATTTAAAAAATAACCAGTGGTGTAAAAAATAGGTGGGGAAAAAAGGTGGCACCTCCCATTATCTACGCTCCTGAAAAATTTTGACAGAACACGTTATAACCATTCGACGGAGACTTATTTTAGTAATCTTTGCTTAAAATTTGAATAAAATCGGTTGAACGGTTCAAAAGTTATGCGAATGAAACGATTATTTTTTCCCAACTTTGAAGGGCTGTATCTCCATTATTAGTCCCATTGGAAATAAATTTTCTGTGGAAAGTCCCCTTCATTTTCGATTGTCAATCACCTCCTAAAATTAATGTATTATAAACTGGACCACCCTGTATACCTGCGATACGTGCATCTATATCGTACCATAGTTGATACGTGGATCATAAATTTTATGTTAATTCATAATTTGGTATATTTACTATGTTTTAACCATTTATTGAGGCTCTAGATATTCGTTTATCTCAACATTACCTTAGCTTAAGAGTCACCGCATCAAACAAGAAAAGTGCATGAAGTTGCTTTTACCTTTTACATGACATAACTCATGCGTGTGTTATTCTTGTTTGTTTGTATGTCTGCGATTAATGAAAACCACGAACAATGTCTGTTGGATAAAATTATTTATTATATTAGGAATTTCATAAATTATTAACTATTTCGAAAAAAAATAATGTCGTGGAATTTTAAATCATTTGTTGGATTAGTAATTCCAAAACTCGTTACTGGTCTAAAAAATATGTAGGTATTTTGGCAATGTGTCATCCATAATGAGATATTTTCAGTAATAAGATAATAATAACATAATGAAAACTTTCGAGATAATTATCATGACATATTTTTAAAGTTGTGATTGATAAATATTAACAAATGAACGATATTTAACTTCGTCGATGAAGGAAGAACACCACGTCCGTATACATAAATAATGATCTACTTAATATAAAATTTGACACAACTGAAGATTGAAAGCTTTAATATCCATATATACTGTTTGCTCATACATCAAAGATATTTATATTCATGCTGATTTACGCCATGAATTGGTCATCAATCACCAGCTTTCCTTTCCTAACACAAATGTATATCTACCGAATAAGAAATGAAACTGCAGGTTTCGATCATTCATCCATTCATATTTCTTGTCTTTCATGACACACATAATATTATATACTTGGTAAACTATCCTTGATATATAACAGCAGTTTATTGAGTGTGATATTTATAAATGCTTTTCTGCCTAGATAAAATATAAACTAAATACAGTCGACTCTCGTTAATTCGAAACTCGAGGGTATCTTAAAATATTACGAATTATCGAGTGTTTGAAATATTAAATGGTTCGAAATTTTTGACAGAAAATAAATAACACTTATTAAGTGTTGATTAATTATTATTTATTAACTGCTATTATTTAACAATGATAAAAGTTTAGAGGTACATTCGTGTACATATTCATAATGTGAATTAATTAATGTTTCGAAAGAACTCTGTTATAGTGGTTTGCTTCAAAGCACATTGCTGCTGCTCAGACTGCTCAATAACTTTTTTTAAGAGAAAAAGTGCCTGAAATGCTTTTTGATCACTTGCGTTTTGTAGACAGAAGCTTTGTAAGGTATCGAATGAGGCACTGGCTTCCTTAACTGACACATTTGCCAAAGGTTATGATGTATCGTCCTCGTCTTCATCGTTGCTTTTTTCATTCGTATCTGTCGCAGATAAAATTTCGCCATGAGTTAGTGAACCTGAGACAGCAACATCTTCATCCACTTGAACAATGTCAGAACAATTCACACCGCTGATGTCAACTAGTGGTTCTATTGCTGGTTCTTCATCATCCATAATTATTGGAAGATTTTCCTGATCTCCTTTTATGAAACCGGATTTTTTGAAGCAGTTGAGAATCGTTAGAGGTGTTACAGCTCTCCATGCCTTGTCAATCAGTCAAAAGCTATAACAAATATAGATAAAGCAAATATGCTTGCAAAAGCCTACGAAAAAATGTATACAATCAATAGCGAAAATAACACCCCCGAACAAAACTTATTAGAAAGAGAATATAGCCCCAATAAACATTTAAAGGAGGGAACTAGAAAAGTATCTAGCCACCCCTAAGGAAGTTGCCGAAATTGCAAAAAAACTACCAAACAACAAAGCACCGGGTAGTGACCAAATTGATAACGCCCTGCTGAAAAATCTGCCGAGGAAATCAATAACGCAGTTGACCTACTTAATCAATGCAATGTTAAAGCATCAGTACTTCCCGCAAGACTGGAAACATGCCATTATCATCCCTATTCCTAAACCAAAGAAAAACCTCATAAATCCAGACTCCTACAGATCGATATCCTTACTCCCTACCCTCTCCAAATTAACATAAAGAGTCGTCCTTCGAAGGTTGGACAAAATAGACATCAGGAAAAGCATAACACCAAATCACCAATATGGCTTCCGCAAAGGCGCAAATACCACGATGGCAGCCGCCAAAATTGTTACAGAAGTTGCGAAAAACTTTAACAAAGGAAAGAACACCACACTCCTCCTACTAGACATGGCAAAACCCTTCGACACAGTCTGGCAAGAGGGGTTGGTCGCTAAGATAAACAAATTATAATTCCCACCCTATGTAACCTCCCTAATAAAATCTTACCTATCCCAGAGATCCTTCCAAGTCCAGATCCAAAACTCTCTATCCCAATCTAACCCACAAAAAGCAGGGGTCCCACAAGGAACAGTGCTGGCCCCAAAACTTTACACATATTATACATCGGATATGCCAACATTTAAGCAAACAAAATTTTTAACGTATGCAGATGATACAGCGATCACAGCAACCAGTTTCCACTCAGAAGTTGCACATGCACAGCTTAAAATACACTTAACCCTCCTTTTAACCTACCTAGACTACTGGAAAATCAAAAAAACCCAAGCCAAACGGAACTAATTAACTTTTAACTAATTTACACAAAATTAAATCCGAAATAATATAAAAATAGAAAATACAGGAATCAGAGAGTCGCCAAATGCAAAATATTTGGGTGTCACCTTAGACAAAAGGCTTAACTACTGTAATCAAATGAAGCAAATCACAATAAAGTCAACGGTTGCTGTAAAAACCCTCTACCCTCTGCTGTCGCGTACTAGTGCGTTGACAGCAGAAAACAAAATAATGCTGTTCAAACAAGTTATCAGACCACTCATTACATACGCGTGCCCGGTATGGTGTAGCATATCGGACACTAAATATCTGCATCTACAACGGATACAAAACAAAATTCTGAGACTGTGTACCGGCTCTGATAGGTATGTTAGAATCGACACATTATATAATCTATGCAAAACGCAACGCATCAAAGATTATATCACACAAACCGCGCAGAAATTTTACACATGGGCCGAACGCGATTCCACCCTTGCTACAGACTTAACCAACATAAGACATAATCCCGATATCCATATAAAACAGAAACTCCAATACCAAACCCTACGCATCTTCTACACCCCCGTACCCACACCAAACCCTGTCCCTCCGCAAAATTGAGGTAGACACACAGCGACAGGACATGACAGCAACAGTAACTAAAGAGCCGGCAGGTGGCTATAAACAACCCCACAAGTAGAATAATAATGAAAACAGGGTTTTCCCAATATTTTTACTGTATAAATAGTCACCAAAATTTAACAGCATCATAAAGACTATCAAGGAAAGGATAATGCTTTCACCACATCCCCTATGAGCGAGAAGCGGAATGGGGGCGAGCATGCCGGCAGGCTGAGTATGATAGCTATGAGGACAATAGACGTAGTAGCAAAGACCACAACAACTGGGTGAAAAGCAGGCTACGTACAATTAAATCATATTTAATATGTGCATGTGTAAAACATACTGCCGCACTGTAAGGCTCCTATAAATCTGATGACATTTAATGTATATATTGTAAATAAATTTATTTTGAATTTGACTTTGTAAATCAGTAAAATAGCTGTCACCACCATGATATTCGCAGTTAGCTGCTTGTCGAGAGATTCTAAAACGAGCTTAACAATTTAGAACGTCTTAAAATTATGGATGACCCCTTGGTCCAATGGATGCAATTTGGAAGTTGTATTCGGCGGAAAGAAGTAGAGTTCTACGTTGGACACTGTAGGAGGACTGCTGCGGACAGTGCAATTGTCTAAAAATAGCAAAATTTTCCGCTTTTGTCGTTTCATGTCGCCATTAACTGTTAAAAGCCAATTGTTAAAAAGTTCTGTAGTCATCCAAGCTTTTTTTTAGCACGATAATCAGTAGGAAACGATTTCACTCGTTTGAAACATCGCGGTTTCATTGCTTTTCCTATCACTAAGGGTGTAAGTTTTTCCGATCCGTCCATATTTACTGCAAGTAAAGCTGTCAACCTCTCTTTACTATGTTTTCCCACATGACATTTTTCATCTTTAAAAGTCAGCGTCTTATCCGGTAAACATTTGAAAAACAGGCCAGTTTCATCAGTATTAAAAATGTCTCGGGCATCATAGTTTTCAATCAAAGTCTTCAATTTACCAGGCCAATCTAAGCAAACTGCATCATTAACACTTCCACTTTCCCCACAAAGTTTTTTAAACACAAGTCCATTTCTCTTTTTGAAATTTGTATGCCACCCTTCACTTGCCGCAAAGTTTAGCAAGCATAAATTTTCTCTTTGTGCATTATTATGGTTAAGAGAGTACTCAGAGGAATCTTAAATTCTTTTGGAACATCACTTTTCTTCTTACGTCCCTCTACCTTTTCGATTAACTTCTTCTTTTCAGCAATCGTCAAGTATTTATACTTTTTAGGACTCATAACTAACACAAACTTTTAATCTGTATACCAACGAAAGAGTAGCAGTAACTGAAACATAACTAAACAAACCAATTCGTGCGGGCGTGTGTGTCAAACTAATCATAACAAAAACAAAGGCTCGTGTGCGATGATACAAGTGTGTGAACTTATCTCAAAATGTACTTACAATCTTTCTGTCTCTTTCTCTCTGGAACTTTGAATTGTCGCGTGTTTTGTTACGTTGCAATGATTTTTTCGTTCGAATTACCAAGTGCAAAAAAAATTATTGATTTAGTTCGAAATATAAAGAGATTTTGTAGGGAATTCGTGATAACTTTGAATTATAGAGAGGTTCGAATTATTGCAAGTTTGAATTAACGAGAGTCGACTGTATCATTATTTTTATAACACTGTGAGCATGAAGGTGTAGCGTATTAGGAGTTGGTGTTTGAGGTAATATTTCACAATAAATCCGTACTCCAGCAGTAAAATTTCTCCTTGTGCTTTATTATGGTTAAGAGAGTACTCAGAGGAATCTTAAATTCTTTTGCAACATCACTTTTCTTCTTACGTCCCTCTACTTTTTCGATTAACTTCTTCTTTTCAGCAGTCGTCAAGCATTTATACTTTTTAGGACTCATAACTAACACAAACTTTTAATCTGTATACCAACGAAAGAGTAACAGTAACTGAAACATAATTAAACAAACCAAATCGTGCGGAAGTGTGTGTCAAACTAATCATAACAGAAATAAAGGCTCGTGTACGATGATACAAGTATTTGAAGTTGTCTTAAAATGTACTTACATTCTTTCTGTGTCTTTCTCTCTGCAACTTTGAATTGTCGCATGTTTGACGCCGAATCAACGCGTCGTTTTGTTACGTAGCAATGTTTTTTTCGTTCGAATTACCAAGTGCACAAAAATGTATTGATTTAGTTTGAAATATAAAGAGATTTTGCAGGGAACTCGTGATAACTTTGAGTTATAGAGAGGTTCGAATTATCGCAGATTTGAATTAACGAGAGTCGACTGTATCATTATTTTTATAACACTGTGAGCATGAAGGTGTACCGTATTAGGAGTTGGTGTTTGAGCTAATATTTCACAATAAATCATGAGGGTTCGTGACCGTGACTTGTTGGCGTTCGTTCGACGCATATACATGACAACTGGCGGCGTATTTGCATATCGAATTAGTCGCCACCATCGGCACGCAATTCTCATTCCGTTTCATCTTGAATTCCACAAGCAAATTGCACTGTGCCCCAAACGTCATTATTCTATTTACATAATACAGAGGGCAGATGTGTGCTCTCGTTATTATAAATGTGCCCGGAATTTAGTGCAGGAAAAAGAAATTTTTGCATCACAAAGTTCGCTTCTACATAGTCATGATATATTTAAATTTGTACAATATATAGGCAAATATTAATATAAAATGTATTCGATACAATATCTACCATTAAATAAAACACATGTTTTTAATCTATCTTTATATACCTACATACCTATATGATAATGTACGCAACTAGTGAATACCTGTAAACGTATATTATGTAACGAACTAGTCTTATTAACATATTATATCGGTTTATTTTATCCCATTTTTGAGATATTCTCTAAATTTTAAAAGATCAAATCCTTATACATACTCGTTAAATCGGTCGTGGCATTTCAATTAAAATAAATCTCGCATAGACATTATTACCTCTCCAGTTTTAGTAAAAGCTTGTGGACACCTCGCAGAATAAATATAAGGCGTGATAAGATCTCCATACTTGAATACCTGTAAATAACAGTATAATAATAATACTAATAATAATATTTATTTATTCCAACAGGAAAGGCACCCAATTACAGGAATAAAAGCAATACGAGTAATAATTAAAATATAACAATATAAGTAGAAGTAAAATAATACAAAACAGCAATACAATACATAAGACGTAATACCTATTAGCCAAACTAAATTTGCATATGCATAATATGCATATATGGCAAAATAAAACAAACAAACAAAATATAATTTACTACAACAAATCAAACAAGTACCTAATAATATTTAAGCTAACCGAGCTACCCAGTTACATATACTCTTCAAATTATCACAGTGAATATCACAATCAGAAGCGATTGAACAGTTCACACATCAGAGATATTGGGGACTTTCTTAAAATATTTGATCTAGGAGCAACACAGTAAAATAAAGTTTGCTGTCTAGAATTTAGGCGAGGTATCAGAAAATTTATTTTATTTAAAAGATCAGGACAATCAAGCTTGCCATTCAAGATATTAAATAAGAATCTAATTATCATGATATTGCGTCTAGTTTCTAAAGAGTCAAAATTAAATCTCGCAAGTAAATAATTCTGATCCAGACCTCTAGGAGGATAAGATCCATCTTGCAAAAACTTTAAGAACTTTCTTTGGATCGATTCTAAATGTTGACAATGAACGTGATAAATCGGATACCATATAATCGACCCGTATTCTAGTTTTGACCTCACCAGAGCATAAAACAGAGATTTGAAGGTGCTTATATTGGAAAAGTCCCGGCAATTGCGGTAAATGAAGCCATAAGATTTAAAGGCACTAGAAACAATATGGTTTATATATGTTCAACAAAAGTGAGTTTGCTGTCAAAATAAATACCCAGATCTTTGAATACATCAGCTAGGCTGATGATGTAATTCCCAATGAAGTAGTTGTGAGTATAAGATGAAATTTTCAGAGTATAAGTCATTACGTTACATTTAGCTATATTTAGTTTAAGATGATTTGTCTCACACCATGAAGACATTCTGTTAATGCAGTCTTGAAGATGGATGGAATCTGTAGAATATTTAATTTCAGATTAGAATTTAAAATCATCGGCAAATAACAAATGCTCACAAGTAATGACTTCAGGAAGATCATTAATAAAGAATAAAAACAATATGGGGCCCAGATTGGATCCTTGTAGAACTCTCGAAGTTGGAGAAAATGATATTGAATTGAAATTTTGACTATAAAGTGTCTATCGCTATAAAGTAGGAGGTGAATAATTTAATCAATACTTCAGAAAAACCAATACTTTCTAATAATGTAGAATATGAATTAATATTCATATTACTTTACACGAAATTAAACTTTACACGATTCACTATTATTTAAAATTCTATGTTCAGACAGTAAATGTTACAAATTATAAAATTTTCTTCTAAGTACCATGTATAAAAACTTATGAAATTGTTGATATTATAATTAATTATGTCAAGAATTAACTACATAGTAGGGGAAGTTTACCTAAAATGGGATACTGGTTTGGACCTGGTTTAATACAAAAGTTTAAGTACGAAATCACCGACAACCCTCATGATGGGTAAAGCAAAGATAACTTTAATCAAAAAATAAAACTAACATATGAAAGTATTAAACATATAACAGTAACACATTTTTTATTGCGCGAGTCAAATTTCCCGAGTCAAATTTTAGGAACATGTATATCTAAAACGGGATCAGTAGTGTTTCTAAAATGGGATTATATCTCCATGCACAGATCCACAACAAATGAAATAAATGGCTTCGTTGTCTTATACACCGCAAGCTTCGAGGACCCATCTCTGGCAGGAAGTGCACTGAATCCACTGGTCACGAAGTTTGATGCTTAGAAAATCGACTTCACATGGCAAACTTCACATGGCAAACTTCACATGGCAGACTTCAAAGCACATAGCAAGAACATTCCGTTTTAGAAGCACATGGTGCGCCCCATTTCAGCAACATATCGACATGTAAACAAACCACGCCTGTATGTTTTCCATATTATAAGAATATATCCTTAAAATTTCCACTTAACGTATAAGTGGTCGTTTATGTCCTAGAAACTAATAAAAAAGTTATCGCTGTCATCTCAATGGGCCTAAAGCCAGAAGCTTATGTTTGTAGATCTATTTTTTTTACAAGAAATACGTTAAAAACTTAAAACTCGCCTAGCGGCATTGCACCAGTAAATATTTTGTTCAAATTGCTGAAGATTACTAATACACTGAGAGGGACAATTAGATATAAGTATACTTATAACTTAGATATGAGAAAGTGTAGTGAAATTAATGAGGTGCTACGAAAATAAACTCAAGAAATTAAATGAGAAATAGCGCATGGCAGAGACATTTGTATTAAAAAGAAAAAAACAATTCTAGTGGTGACTGGATACAAGTAAACGAAAAACTGTTTTTTATTATTTCACTTGGTTTGGATTGTGAATTGGAATCGCGGCTTCCTTTTTAGATAAACTTCAATTCATATTTAAATTGGGAAAAACTTAAATGGCCCCCAGAAGCTTTGATAAAACGATTAAGGTACCTTAAAATTTCAATAAATCAGTCGTGACTAATGCATAAATTACATAAAAGCTTGACAAAGTTTCATGAAACTCGACTTACCTGCACAATTGCACTTTTTAAATGAGCTCTTAGAGATATAACTTTCATTAAAAACCAACTTAAATACTTTTATATCTTTATAAACTTCCATGTGTCTTCAATAATGCCAATTTAATATAAGTTAGCTATAGAACCATTGCCCTATAGAAAATAGTTCCATAGCATATGCATACTTATTACGTCAGAATCACATATGCATACGTATTACGTCAGTAAATGCAAATAGAACTATTTTTCTATGGCATACCTACATATATATGAGATTCTGGATATTTTGTGAGTGTGTTTTTCACTTGGTAGCCATTTATAATAATTTTACAAAAAACATTACAATAATTTAATGCTTGCTTACACGTTTTCCATTACGTTATTTACTTATGATGATTAATAAATTATTACGTGATTCATTATGCTTTCTTTGTGCGTGTGATGTATGATTTTTATAGCTTCCGTTAGATCTCACTACTGAGTTTTGAGATACATAATCGTAATTTATTGTACTTCCACTAGATAAAAATTTAGATTTCAGCTCAACCGTTACATACACGATGATCAAATGAGCATAGCCAGGGTGAAAGGTAAAAAAATGTATAATATAAAGTCTATAGCTATAAATCAGTAAATCATTTATAGTTTCGTCAAAAATTGATGTCATAAAACGTCACTGCAAGCGTTGGAGTAGTAATATTTTAAATTCAAGTATACCCTACTCTACTTTCGCCGTTGGAACAATGTTTTGGGATTTATTCACCATCAAGCCTTTACCTTACTGCTTCTGTATTTGCAATCTTCTTATCACTTTAATTTATTGTGAAATTATTTCCTTTTCTTTTTATATTACTCGCAAATCTCTTCTACGGCTGGGACGCTACCAAGCCTTCTACTTCTTACTTGTCAAATACGATGAAAACACTTATTTTTACAGATTTCTACTTCTATAACACACTGTTTTTCTTGCTTACACTGGTTTTCTTGCTTACACTGATTTTCTTGCTTATTTCGCACAAATTTAATATTATTATTTTAGATTTACTATTAATTTATAACATTTTATGAAATTTAGGAACGTGGTTATTGCCTCATCGAACGCTTTAACTCGACTCTTATATAATTATTATTGTGACGTCTAGTAACCTTAAAAATTAATTAAAACTGTCATTTTTGCCTATGTCAAATAGGTCATAAATAAAATACTCTTTTGAAACGGCCCAAAAAAGGGCCCGAAGCGTTAAGTAATATAATCAGTCGTTTTATTTCTACCATCCCATGATAAACCCGCTAAAAATAAATATATATATATATATATATATATATATATATATATATATATATATATATATATATATATATATATATATATATATATATATATATATATATATATATATATATATATATATATATATATATATATATATATATATATATATATATATATATATATATATATATATGTTAAATTCTGTTAGTACACATATCACCAGAATTCACGACACACCGAAAATAGAAATAGAACGTAAGTTTCATTGTATATCTATGTATCACTTTTATTGTGAAGGAAGTATATGGCGGTCTTTTCTTAGCCGAGAAAAATAACTGTCAATATTTTTATATTAGATTCAGTTATGGGACTTATGGGGCTTTCGCAAAGATGGTACAATAATGATTGAAGGTTTTATTTGTGCCTTTATGGTTATGGCAGGCAATACAGCGGTTATGTAGGAATACTTGGCTACTTTAGGGTCGTTTATGTTCTTTTCATGTTTGGACCTCAGATACGTAATGAAATACTGAAATTAAGCCTGCATCCCGTAAATATTATTATAACATTGGTATTGTATATAGCGGCGCTATTTGGACCAGAAGTCACTGGATATAATAGATATTAATCATATAATAATATCTAAAATAAACCGATTATGTTATATAAGTTCATTATCAAGATATCAATATTAACCTTTTAGAGAATGATGAATATATTGAAGAATATAAAAATATTTTAAGCTATCATGGTTTTGTATCCTTTATTAATGAATACACAAGGTTACCTACTAAAACATGTTTGGACCATATTTGGGTAAAAAATAAGGTGATCCCAAGTGATTTAAATATAAGGTCTTTTATTTTCAGGCATTACATTACCGATCATAGTCCCGTAAGCTTGCTTTTAAATGTAGATGAACAAACAAAAACTAAAAATGATAAAAGAAGTAAAGTATACTTAAATTACAACAATCTAAGATCCGATTTAAGAAATAATAATTGGGAGGAAATGTATAAAGAAAAAAAATTAGATAAGTCATTTGAATATTTTATATCAATGTTAAAATATTATATAAATAAAAATAAAAATACTATAATACTAAAACATAAAATAGTTCCCAAAAAGAAATGGATAACATCTGATATATTAAAATGTATTAAAGAAAAAGAAAAACTTTATAAGTTAACTTTAAATAATCCAGATAATATTGATTTCAAGAAGAGATACAAATGTTACAATAATAAATTAAATAAATCTATAAATGAAGCCAAAAAAGCATACTTTGGTAAGGAAATTGAAAATAATAAAAACACATCAAAATCCCTTTGGGAGTGTGTAAAAAACATTTGCGGTCATCCGAAACAGAAAACGGATATACAGGAAATTGAATTACTAGACGGGTCAAGGGTCACCTGCAAAAAAGAAATTGTTAATCATTTCAATAATCATTATAGTACAATTGGAGAAAAATTAGCTGCAAAAATACCAGATATCAATAATTTCAATGATCATTTGGAATGCTTGGAAAATACAATGTTTATGTACCCAACTGATGAACTAGAGATATTAGATATAATAAATAATCTAAAAGAAAAGGTAACACCAGGACTAGATCACATTCAATCGAAAACATTAAAAGAAATTCGACATGAAATAGTTCAGCCATTAACTTACCTAATAAATAACTGTTTGGAGGAGGGATATTTTCCAAAAATTCTAAAATGTGCTGTGATAAAGCCACTATACAAAAGTGGCAGTAAATTAGATATAGGGAACTATCGCCCAATTTCTCTTTTGTCAAACATTTCAAAGGTTTTAGAAAAAGTAATAAACAAACGACTTCGTAGTTTCTTAAACAAATATAAAATATTATCGAACTCTCAATATGGTTTTAGAGAGGGACGATCGACTGATGATGCGATTCATCAATTAACATCATATGTCTATGAGGCATTGGATAAAAAAACTCCTATAATCAGCATATTTCTCGACCTTTCTAAAGCCTTTGATACGGTATGTCATAAAAGACTGTTGAATAAATTAAATAAATACGGAATACGTGGAAAATCGTATAAAATATTTGAAAGCTATCTATCAAACAGAGAACAGCTGGTCCAACTGGATGATGTTCAGAGTGATTTGCAGACGGTTACCTATGGTGTTCCCCAAGGGACGGTATTGGGACCAGTCCTTTTCACTATTTACATCGACAGTTTATTGAGCCTTAAGACACGTGGTAAGATTATTAGTTTTGCTGACGACACAGCTGTTATATATACGTCATCTTCCTGGCTAAACCTAAAAAGAGAAATAGAAAATGAGTTTCCAGAAATTGTTAAATGGTTGCAGTATAACAAGCTGACCTTAAATTATGGAAAGACAATGTACTTACCTTTTGTTTCTTATAACACAGGTCTCCCTGCGTTGGGTCCTTTAAGCGTAGGTCACAATATGCAAATTTTTGAATCTTCTTCAGTAAAATATCTGGGTGTTCATATTGACAGACATATGAGGTGGGAGTTACAAATGAAACAGCTTGTAGGAAGGATAAGGGGTTTGATACCTAAATTTAAATACTTAAGAGATTTCTTGAATATTCAGCAATTGAGAATTATGTATTTTTCTTTAATACAATCGTTATTAACGTATGGTATCGTAGGATGGGGAGGTGTGTATGACTGTTATCTCTATGATGTTCATGTTGTACAAAAGTGGATCTTAAGAATAATATATAAGAGAAATATTTTATATCCTAGTAATTCATTATATAGGGAATCTAATATATTCGACTTAAGGCAGCTGTATTTTCTAAGAATAATGCTTTTTTTGAAACAAGGCAAAATTAGTTTAGCTCCCCATGAACATCCTTATAATACACGCCGACCTGAGACTATATTATACCCTCGTTGTGAGAAAACAATTGGACAAAGATGTACTACTTACCTGGTACCTAGATTGTATATTCTTATCCCTAGAGAAATGCAACATATACATTCTTATAATAACTACAAAAACAGACTAAAATTATGGATAAGTCAAAATGACAGATTGTTATTTAGTAATATAATCAATCAACGTATATTAGTATAGTAAACTATTTACTGTAATGCATATTATAATTTAAATTAAAAATATATATGTGTGTGTGTGTATATGTGTGTGTATGTGTATGTGTATATATATGTATATATATGTGTGTATATGTGTATATATATGTATATATATATTTGATTTCTGTTTACCAGAAATGTATCATTATCACGTACAAGTATCTATCGATACTTCTGTGATTACCTACTAATGTTTATTCCTATAATTTGTATTATAGATTATACCATTATTGTATCAAAGATGAATAAACATTGTTATTATTATTATTATTATTATCAATGTGACAGAAAAACAATGGAATAAGTAACTAACTATAAAAGAAAACACTGATAATTTGCTTTTGAATGATTTTTGTTAGAAAATATGTGTTACGTCCATGACAATTAAAATAAATAAAAATAAATATTTGTAATTAACTTTCCTCTGGATAAAAATCCAGATGATCTCGAGTTCATTTTTATTTACGTCGGTAATTCTTGCATATCAAATGTTTTCAGATTCTCATACGGAAATTGTTTTTTCTAGAATGTATGCTATTGATATAACTATATAGTAAAAAGTACTACAAATTTAATACTGACAACAAAAAGACCAAATTTACTATTTTTTATCCTGCTGGCAAACAAGAACTACCAAACATAATAAATAATCTTAAAAATCAAAAATCGTCATGTAGGTATAGAAGGATTCACTGTGCAAATAGTAAAAAATTTATCCGATAATATAATGTCTTCACTGTTCTAATAAATATGGCACTGAGGAACGTTTTCCCGTTTTTCTTAAAATAACATCAATAATACTCATTTTCCAAAAAAGATAGTGACGTTGAAAATTACTGAAAATTTTCATTACTTCGTATATTTTCAGATATATTAGAAAAAATCCTCTACGACCGAATGCCTAATGTCTTTTGATAATAAATATTTTAAAAATCTAATGGCGCCATCTAGTGCAAGTGGTTCCTAATATTAATATTAATTTAAAAAACTCATATTAAATCATTAAAAAATAGCTTATTTAAAACTAACCAGTGCGGGATTACTTTATTTGAAAAATAGGCGAATGCGCAAGGAGTAGATATTTTTATTTTGCTACCAATTCATTTAACATTTAGCTGACATATTATGTGACGTGACTCACGTAAATGTCAAAATAAAGGGACCGTCTATGCAACCGCGGCAGTGGTAGATTTATATTCTTCATTTGACCAATTTATATATTTTATTTAACCTCGAAACACTAAAAATATTTTTGTGTAAAACTGGTCCTTCTTGGGGGGGGGTTATGTCATACACACGTGTCTTTATTATCTGATTAGTCGTAGATCATGTGACACCATTCCTGTAACTTAACAATCTTAAAATATTCTTGGAAAACCAACTGGTACTTCTTGTGGCACACCCTGTGACTGGTTAAAATGGTACTGGCCAAAAAATAATTGAACATCGTCGGCGTTTTTCCCACATATCAAAAAGAATATTTTTCTTAAATGCTGACCCTATACATTTTTACATACATAGGTCAATTGTTTTTGCTTGTCAAAAACGTCCTTAACCACTAATGCTTTAAAATAAAAAATTAGTGTTATATTCGCAACTTTTTCTTTTTCGACTTGGAAAGTAATTTAGCAAAAACAAATGTTTATTATTATTATTGTTAATACTTCTTTTTCTTTGACCCCGCTAACAAATGCGTGTTCTTGAATCTCCAACATTATAAAGTGAAATCATTGAAACATAATATCTATAATCACTTGAGTCTAGAAACTTCTATCCTTGTTATTATTTCTATTAAACCAAGTAAATGCTATACCACTTTCCTCTTTGTTCTAGGTGCACTTATACTTCAGCGCCTTGCCCGAAGACAAAGTGCCGTACGTGAATTCCGTGGGTGAGCGTTACAGAGTCCGCCAACTGCTGCAGCAGTTGCCGCCCCACGATAACGAAGTCCGCTACTGCCATGCCCTGTCAGATGAAGAGAGAAAGGAGCTCCGGTTGTTCTCCGCACAGAGGAAACGCGAGGCTCTGGGCAGAGGGGCCGTCAGGCAATTACCTGGGCCTATGCAGTGCGATGCGGTAAGTTGACATTCATGATCTCCAATATAATATATATTAATATAATATAAAGGCAATAAAAACATAAATATTATAAGTAAATACAAGTACCTAGATTAATATAAACGGCTAGGTAATTGATACTACAGAATGTAGCAAAAGGTGAAATATATGTATATTTAGCAATACGGGAATAATAGAGTAGTTCAGTTCGAGCTACCCGCCACAATATATATGGTGTTTATCTTTAGAGTTGTTTGTCCGATATGGATGATTTTTTTAATGTTTTTTACGATTTTTTTTATGATAGGTTGACTCTTCCATAAACATTTTCTATTGATTTCTTAAAAAAAAGGGTTTTTTTTATCAAATACCGGGAGTTACATTGATCTTGCGTTTTGTTCCGACAAATTGTTACGCTGAATTCATAGCTGACTAAAGCCTCATCTTTCAGTAACATTCTCTTTTTTGGTGCACTTTATTATCTCTGTTATTAAAGGAGATCCGTAGTTTTTTAGCACAGCATGTTTCTGTTGATTCAATATAAACTTAATATTGAAAAAAGTGAGTAGCAGGCATTGCACGAAAAATAAGATGTCATAAGTTTTGAATGAAATAAGTGTCATAAGTTTTGCAAACAGTCAGTTTGTTTCTGTGCAATTATTTTTGAGATCGTTTTCCACGCTTTTATTGATTTTTTGTGTAAATTACTTCACCAAATGAATGGTCAACAACGTTTAACACGTCATTTAACTGATGAAGAGGCTATAAGAGCAATTTCCTTGGTTGAAGATGGGCGATTAAAGGTACGTGGCCAATGTGATTGGTACTCAACAAAGTACCATTTCAAGAGTTATAAAGCGATACAGGGAAACTGGACAGTACTCTAGGAGGAATGGGCAAAGACGTAGAAGAGTTACTTAGTAACTCAAAGTTGTATTAGTTATATTGTTTAGTATTTCAAATTTATTCCCCTGAAAGAAAGAAAAAACTGTGATTGCATATGATTATGTTTATTTTAAGATCTTGTTAAGGTGAAACAAAATTTTAAAACCTATCACTATCCTGCGAAAAATCTACTAAACTTAAATCTAATTACAACAGCACTGGCTTTGTTTACTTTGATGCTGGATTCTGCCTGCTGCCCTCTCTCGGGTAAATACTGTTGTACTTTTATACTGCGGCTAATTTCCTTAGCACCCCTGCTGTCCTCTCTTGGACGCAGCTTCACTTTTACACTGCGGCTAACTTCTTAGCACGCCTGCCGCCATCTGCCGGAACTATGCCGACATGGAACACTGCTGCATTTGATGAGACGCTTGTTTATATTTTCTTACTGGGTTTGGCCCTTATTAAACTTGAAATCTACAGAATTTGTACTCACTGTCTCTTATTGGAATCTTCTGTTTCTTGTATTACTCAGCTTGCCACACTCATATAATTCCTGACGCTGCCTGGAGACGCTGTACTTGGTCGTCGTATTTTCTACGAAAAACCACTTAATATCGTTTAAATTTGCTGTAGAATGTTTCCCTTTGGGATTCTGCACACGTAGCACTATTTTGTTAAATTTTAAACTACTTTAAACTATTACATCTTACAATTTTATGAACATAAATTAGCGAGCTGTTACTACTTCCAACGCTATTGCTAAACTTTTTTGCTAAAGTTGTTCTATGTTGAACAACTGAATTTTCTTAGATACCAGCTTCATGCTTTACATTTGTTAACTAATCTGGCCAATCATATTAAGGCTATTATTATAATTATTTAGGTTTACCTTTAAATTACATAATTTACCATATACCTACATGGTTTAATTTTCACTTCTAAGCTGTATTCACTTATCACATTCACCTTTCGTAATTTAATTTCAATATACAAAACATAGCCGTCATGTCTATATTACCATATGGTTTGAGAGTCTATTCTCGAAACCCGTTTTCAACATGATGCTATCGCATTTTTCTTTCTAAATACACATAGTCTATGTGGATGTGATATTACATAAAATTTGTTGGGATTTGTCTATTACGATGATATGAGTTTTAGATTTGTGCGCCGATAAATAACTTTGATCTCACGCAATTAGATACTGACCAATCACACGCGTAGCCGGTTGGTGTTTCGTGTAGTATATGCGATCTATATCGATGCGTGCATCAGTGCAATGTTACTATAGTTGGTACGATATGAATTGAACATAAATTTTATATTAATTCATTGTTTGGTACATTTACTATGTTTTAATCTTTTATTTAGGCTCTAGATATTCGTTTATCTCAATATATATATATATATATATATATATATATATATATATATATATATATATATATATATATATATATATATATATATATATATATATATATATTAGCTTTGAAGTTCTTTGCTATTCATATTTGTTTTGTGAAAAGTAATCTTGGGTTTGTAGCATTTCATTACATAGAGAACTATTATTAATTAATTACATTTCTATGTAATGAAATGCTACAAACCCAAGATTACTTTTCACAAAACAAATATATATATATATATATATATATATATATATATATATATATATATATATATATATATATATATATATATATATATATATATATATATATATATATATATATATATATATATATGTATATATATATATATATATATATATATATATATATATATATATATATATATATATATATATATATATATATATATATATATATATATATATATATATATATATATATATATATATATATATATATATATATATATATATATATATATATATATATATATATATATATATATATATATATATATATGTATATATATATATGTATATATATATATATATATATGTATATATATATATATATATATATATATATATATATATATATATATATATATATATATATATATATATATATATATATATATATATATATATATATATATATATATATATATATATATGTATATATATATATATATATATATATATATATATATATATATATATATATATATATATATATATATATATATATATATATATATATATATATATATATATATATATATATATATGTATATATATATATATATATATATATATATATATATATATATATATATATATATATATATATATATATATATATATTGAGGCAACGCAAGTGCGTGACACATAAAATTAATTATGAAAATGTGCCATTTTTATTATCTAAAGTTAATTAACCATCGCTAATGATGATTCTTCTCAAGTTACTTTAACGGAAAAGAAAGAGAAGCCCTTTTGGGATTAATGAGGCGAATTGGACTCCGAGGGCTAGACTCGTTATAACTACTGCATTAGCCTCTAAGTGTCTTTATAAAGATTTTAATAAAGCGAGGGCTTTGGATAAAGTGGCATGGCACTTTAAATATTACTTCCATTAAATCGACAAACAGATAAAGGCCCTCAATTGCGTTAGGGAGTTGGTGCGTTTGGAGACGCTTTAAAATGTTACTACATCAAAGTTCAGCTACATAAATCGCGAGATTTCTTATAAACTTTTCATTTTAGTACTCATTATTGCTCTATAATTAACTAATTACCTACCACATATAATTAGTTTGTACTCGACGATAATGATGAAGAGCGAGTTAAGCAACTCAATATTTAATATGTCGCATGTAGGTACAGGGTGTTGGCCCTGTACCTACGCCCCCTTATGTCACTCATCCTCTGTCGATTTAATACACGCAAATAAGTGGGGGGACACGATTTTTCATGAATTTTTGTATTCTGACAACGGTCATTGAAGATCTAAAATATACAGGTGGAAAATAAAACACCATTTTTTTAAACAAAACAGTATTTTTTCAAAGTTCTCTCCTTTGAAAAAACTCGTCATAAACCAGCTAAGCCCCTTAAGGACGAAACTAAGTAAGTTTGTTTACGTCTTTTTTGATACTGCATCCCAATTGTATCTTCAAAATTATTATTTTTATAACATTCGTTTTTTTATGTCTAATACTAAAAGAGAATAATCCCCGTATTCAGATGGCAAAATTCCGGAATGGTAATGAGAGTTTCATAAATTCAATATTAAATTTTAAATATAAAATTGAATCCTGTGATCTCGATCCTGTGATGTCGATAGTATCATTCCTTTGATTGATAATATCGACAACGTTATAATCGAACCTCGAAGTCGCAGAAAGAAAATCGAAGTCTACCTATTTATTTCACTGATGATGCCTACCAAAAATCACTAAAATTAAGTTGAATACTAATAAAAAATATTTTTGTCGTACTTGCAAGAATCAGCTCAGTGATATAATATTATAATTAAACTACTTAGGGCACACGAGTCTCGGAACTAATCACTCACCGCACGGACGTGGGGAGTGACTGTTGGTATTTCTCCAACTCCCCTCTGTGGTGGATAGTGTATATGTCGGAGAAACAGAGAAGGGTGACTGGTTTTCTTTTAAAAAAATATAATAATATTTTATTTTCCTTTTTCACAATACGGCATAGTATAATAATTTACGGAATTTACTCGAGGTCTACTAAAGTCAATAAAACACACAGTATAATCAAAAGTGACATACAGTAATCTGAATCTATAGACCAAATCAACTTTGACAATTATCAGGGAACGTTAATTAAAGAAGTAATTATAAAATAAGAAAAGGAGCATTAGTGAAACGGCCCACAGGGCCCTTTTATTCCTTCTCATCAGCCATGAACTGTTTTATGATTCCTTTTCCCCCGGATGCTCCAGACCGCGTAATTTGAACAAGTTTAATTAATCTCCCCAATCAAGAACTACTGGCCACGTCGAATTACTTCGACGTATCTTCAAACTAATGCTGGGGTGCCCCTTAGCGGTATTTAGTCGTAACGAGGCCTTTTAACCGCCTGTTTGCTTTTACTAAACGATCCGGCTCTTGATACCACCCTTTCGCTTAACTAGACAAAGATTAAGATGTTTTTGTATCAGGGATTTATCACTTGACCGAAATGAGTACACTCGAAGTCAACTGCTCTGGTGAGTTAGGAACTTCATTTATTATCATTGGGATCTGAACGCTCAGTTAGGTAATGATAAATCTGCTGTCACTAATAAATGATGTCTTAGCTTTGCTGGATAGTCATAGGTTATAGGTTCATAGGTTCATCTCACTAACGTAGCAATTCGGTATGTGGAACGACAAGTTCTGGAAATACAGAATGTACAATTTTCTTATTAGACCAGGGCTAAAGCCTTTGAAAATGGTAAAAGTGAAAAAGAATAATAGTAGGAAGAATCCCATTGGAAAAGGAAGAGAATATAACAAAAATGAAAGGAAAAATAATTTACGGGCGATCTGAGATCGGGAAGTGGAAGGGGATGAGTTTTTAAGGTTAAAAAACGGTTTATCTCGATTTTCGGCAAAACTACAAGTCCTATTGATAAAAGTTAAATGGCAAAGTTGTAAGTAATAGAAAGATCTACAACATCCCAACACACACTTCGACGTATACAGTTAAATGGTTTTATATTATATTTGGTTTTATTGTTATTTTTTTATATATAGTTCTTTTTCTATATATAGTTCCTTATATATACTTCTTTACATTAATCCACTATTAGTTTAAATCACGATCACGAACTTTTATTTACACTTGCACGTAATCTGGGCCCATAACCTATTGGGTTTTGGGGCTAATTAAATAAAAGACAATTAAACTAGGTAGTTGACTCGATTTAATGATAAAATATCATCTTGAATATTACGTCTTAACACAGCAACTAGTAAAGGAGAAGTGTCTCGTATACCTACACATATATAGTGGTATTTTTTAGAGGAAGAACCTTTTAGATAAAAAGGGACAGGCCACAGGTGGTGCCACTCACAAAGTATAAAAAATGATATCATATACTGAGACGTTTTAATTTTTGTATACACATTTATATATCTAATAAATCCAACAGGTACTATTCAATTAAACCTAAATATTTTTATACCTCAAGTTACAAAAATACCCCCCCGCGGCACACTTTTTAGTTGTATGTCCCTTACACGGACAACAAAACTGCATCAAATCACCGTTAAGGCAATTTAAATACCAAACATCCAAAACATTAAAATCTATTAAACAAACAACTGAGCAATTACCTAGCACCAAAAAAGACGTGCCAACTGCCATTCTGCCAACCCCGATAAATCAGATTTTCATCCAAATAATTTCTATAGGTATACCTACTCTACGATAGAGCCTTAATAGATTCATTATCAATTAACAACAACCCTTTCTTCATCAAATATTTAAATAAACGAGTAGGTAATTAATTAATATTAATATTATTAATCATCATACATAGGTATTGGAAGTTAATAAACAGCTCAAAATTATACGTGATTCGAGTTTTTTTCGTTTCTTTGCATTTTCTGAGAACATTTATCATAGTGATGTATATTTTTTACACCATCAGAAAGTAGAGATTTCAACGACCAAAAACCCCACCGACGACTTTTTAAAAAAAAAAAGCAGCATCAAAATATGATGCGAGAATGTTCAATTGACAATTAGGGTGCTTTTTCGATATTAAGTCAAAATAAGGTGAAAACATAAATATATTAAACCAAAAAATTACAGTGTTTTGGGACATAAAAAGGTAACTTTCACCAAATATCTTAAACATTTTTTTTTTGTAAAAGAAATAAAAAACCAAAAACTTGGTTATTTGAATTTTTCACATAAATTTTGAGGTTATGTGAAAAAAGTGTAAATACGAAAGTTGTATTTAACTGGATATATACCAGGGTCGATAATTTTTGAAACTTTTTATTAAATATAAAAATACTTTAATAATACTTTTAATAAGACTTTGACAACTTTCGCAAATCTCCGGTTTACGCAATCCATCGTTATTCCAATTAATTACTACGGAGTAATTGGAATAACAAGAAGATATATAACAAAACGCACAGAGAAAGAATAAGAAGGAATTTCAGTGCAGAAGAAGAAGCAGTATCCTCGTGTGTCACAATTAATAATAAATAATGTTATACATCTGAAATTTCTTTTATGATTTTGAGCCTTCTTTGAATGTTTGGCTAATATTATCAAAAGTTAGGTACTTATATGCAATTAAATATGGTCAGCAAAGCTAAATAATAATATACCATATTATTATTTAGCCCAACTATTATGTAGTTCGTTAGTTATGTTAGTCACGTAGTTATGTATATATACCAACTATTATGTAGTTGGAAAACTGTTAAACTACCTTGCAAGGTATTAAGAAGGTGGCTACAGTTGAAGGAGACATCCAGAATTTTGAAGATTTTGGGATTTTCTATACAATCGAGATATACGAGTATTTGCTGACAGAAAATGTTATAACCATATCACCACATCTGAACACGAATCCATTAATACGAAACATCGAGTCAATTTATAAAATGATGGTTCTTCAAATTTAAATAAATGAAGCTAATATCACATACGAAGTTGGAGACAATAAAGGAAAAAGATCATAAAAGCGACGCCAGCGGCGGGCAATATCAAAGAAAATAATTTCTACTAGAGACCAGGTAAAAGCAGAGAAATCAGCAAAACTGAAAGTGGGCATTCAGCAACATAAGCGCTGAAATTACCGATAAATAAAAGAAAGGGTGAAGAGTTTAATGGAAGAAAGGACCACTAAATAAATACAGCACGGTAGAAAGGCAGAGGAAGAAAGATATATGTAAGAATGGGCAAATGACAGGAAAAGAGAAACGAGGAAAGCGTTTTTTCATTTATTCTACTACTAAGATATTTTCTTATATGTGATTTTTATAGTGATTATATTATGTGATTATATTATGCATATGTGATTATATTATATTATTTTGATAGCATTATATAGGGTGCAGTTTGGTACGTAGATACCAGAGTACGTTGGTTTTAGAGTAAACAGTGAAAGTATTTTAGATCTGAATGATTTTCGTATTTCTTGGTTTTGCGCATCCTCACATTTGAACGCCGTATGTAGCTTTAAAATACAATGGGCTTTAAAATATATTTGTATAAGCGAAGCAGTGACACAGATTGTGCTTTTGTTAGTTCGTGTTTTTGTGTAGTTTCAAATAACGGAGCCCTATTTCATAAAAATACTTTAAGTGAACTCACTTTGTTCTTTTTCAACTTGGCACTATGCCATTTGCATAATTTCTAGAAAATGTAATTTTTAAGTTTAGCTGTTCAATATGTTTTGCAACGACGAAGGTAAGCAAAACCAATTAAAAAGATGCTTAGAAATCCACGTAGAGGAGGCCCCAGTGCACCAATAGGGTGGCAGAGGCCTGCATCCGCACCAATAGGAGATTTTTCCTAAAATATATCGTAACATAATATCACGGGATTTCAATAATTATTCCCATTCAAATTTTAAAAAGTATCACACGCTTATTTTAATGTTGATGTAATTTAATTAATTTTGGAGTACTTGCAAAACACGATGACCTTGAAATTCCTAAAAAAATTAAGGCGCAAGACTCAAACTCCGTGTACAATACTTGTTTGCTCCACACCTTAAGGCAAGGTGACTTAATCCTATCAAGCCACCTTGCCTCCTCTCCTCAAAATATCAGGCCGGTACTGATTAAATTGCTAATATAGCAATAATTGTGCTTTATATATGACAGTGCAATTAAACAAAAATGTCCCCTGAGACGGAAAAAATTTTTGGCAAGCTGAACATTTCTGTAAACGTTCAGAATAATGCCCTAATTGATATCCAAAAGTTCCCAAAAAGTCCCAATTCGGGAAAAGTCGCCAGCGTGTAAAAACCACAGCTATATTGAATTTTTATGGTTTTATCTAATCTTTTGAGCTAATCATCCTAGCAAAATATCACAATACCACAAGGAGTATTTCTATCTAACGTAGGAGTATTATTATCTAACGAGGATAACATCGCTCTCCTATCAAGCTTGCAAGCGCAGAACTCAGGGTATTACAAGCAGAAGATGACACTGATACGCTGATTTTATCAACATCAGCCGAAACTTCCGCAGGATATCAGGAATCGCTGTTGTAATTGTAGATGAAAACACGGATCTGTTTGGCCTTCTGGCTTCTATTCCTAACGTTCAGGGCGATATTTGCATGTTTATGCCAGGAAAAGAAGACGGAACCAAGCCAGATATTCAAGTGTGTGAAACGTAAGTTTGATCCTGGACATTTGATCCCATACCTTCTTCTCTTCCTCGCTGCCACTGGCTGCCAAAAGCAGTGACAGCACGGAAGAATGTTTCACCACCATGTCCACCCCCTATCGTAAGATCTTTGAAGAAGCTTCAATAAAACAAAGAATTACGAGATCAAATTGCCAGGTGTCTCGCATGAAAAAATTACAGTCTATTCTTCTTTCATTGTATGGTTACCCTATCAGTAGCACATTAGACACTGAATGGTATGGATTGTACAAGCAGTCGCTTAAATTACGGTTTGATTCGGTAAGTCTTCCATCAACGTAATCCGCAGAGGATCAACGCTCATTCAGAGTCTGTCACCAGGTGGTATGAGTCAGTCCCATTTCTGGTTTCTCTTTTATACAAATGCTAATTTACCAAAGAAAAAGGAACCATTTTCTGCTGATCCTCGGCGGGTATTTTTAAGATGTCCTGCAACTCCAACCCCGAAGATATTGTTTAATACAAAGGTAGTTGTTTGCGAAATATACATGCGACAATTACCTACAAAATGGATAAAATGTCGCACTCTTGCCTTTTTCCAGCTATCGAAAGTATTTGATATTTCCCAAACTCTACACAAATGTTACGTGTCTGTACATAAATTCGATAACTTGTATTGGATGTTTGCGTTGTGAAACTTATCTTTAATGACGTTTACAGTTACGTTACAGTTACAGTTACAATGAGTTATTTTCAGTTAAAGTCATCATTAACATTTTTTGAGATAATATGTAATGAAGAAATCGCAATTTAACGTATTTTTTTCCATATTCCCGATAATAAATCAAATAAAATTGCTATGTTAACACCAATAAACTCTTTTAATTCGTATTTCCTTAATTCCGCAGTCGAAATCGGTTAATTTTGCACTTAAATTACACTATTAAATTACACTTAAATTGCACTAGGACGATAAGTTCAAAAGATATAACCAATACCGGAAATATTCAAGATGGCGGAGGTTTTTTCACGATGGGTGCCTTTAGCCCAACTCGGATTTTTTAAGAACTGTCGGATATCAATATAAGCATTGTTCTGAACTTTTCCCGAAACTTTCAGCTGGTTAAAAATGTTGTCAAAACTCAATTGCACTGGCCTAATATGTTTTTTTTGCTAATTAAATCTGATATTGCACGTCGAAATATTGTTCTGTGAGCATTCCCTGAGGTACCATTTCCTTGAGCTAACTTCTTTAATTAAGTTTTCTAAGGCTTGGTTGTACCTCAATCTCCAGAGAACGTAACTCGAATGAAATAGATAAATGAGCTCTCCACTTTTATTTTATTATCTCTATCATAAGGCGGGCAATTAAAAAGATGCAAATTCCTCTTTTTAATTTCCGCGATAATTACCAGGGATCCCAATGGCGGCATGGGCGAGTCGAATCTCTAATTTGGAGCATAAAATTTGCATAGTTGTTATAGCTGGTATACAACTGATTTAATACAGGATAATACAATAATTTAATATCCATTAGCTTCAATATCCATATTATTGTATTGCATTAATCTTCTCTCTAGGTCTACATACATTACGTCTATTGGACATGCATGCAAAAAGCTTATACAAATTGTTGTATTTTTGAAGTGAAAACTTCTTTAGGCGCGTTCAGCACTTTTCTTTTGTGGATGTAACGCTCCTTCGGGTAAAGTAGGCTCGAGTCGACTAAGTGAGAGAGTCGGCAGAGCGAGACGGTAGAGAGAGTTTGTGGGTATTGAATGAGACTGAGCCATCACGTTCGCCTATGTAACGCTCTGTCGAGTAAAGTCCACTCGTTGACTAAGCGAGAGAGATAAACTTGAATCTAAAGTATTTACAGCATATTTTAGCTTCCATAGGCTTATTGTTTCATTCTTAGAATATAATAGCATGCGGTGAAGAAGTCCAATCAGAGAAAAATTCCATAATATAATTCACAAATATTATTGTTTATTTGGTAACTAATATTAATTCATGAGTACAAAGATAAGAATAAATAATTTTATATAACAGTATCGATATTATATTTTGTTGATTCACCGAACTAATCCATTATATAACATAAATGTAATTATATAGGTATTATAACGGGCGTATTTTCTAAAATAATAATACCAGTTAAATATATGAGAGAAATATGTATTTATTGTTTCCTAAGTAAAAGAAAATACAATACAATTAGAAATCAGAATCAGAAAACAATATATCAGGAGGTTCCGTCTGGTCGGGTTACCATCCAATTGTTTTCCTCTCTGTATCGAATTGAATTGAATTGGATTGAATCGAATCGTCTGCCGAAGTGATGGTCCGTCGCAGTACTTACTAACTATGAGTAGGTATTTTAGAGCGACATACAGTGGACCGTATCTAGCGCCGGTTGCCTGAAGCATCTGTGCGAGTTGTGGGAATATGGGCGGACGGTTACAGTATATGTTTTAAAATTCGAAAATTAGAAGTTTTCACTTCTATCGTGTGGTCATAAGCACACATGTTTTTTTTATTGAACACGCTTTATTTACCGAGTCAAGAGTTTTCTATCGGATTCAGATGCGGACTGTAGGAAGGCCAATCTAAAAGATGCACATGATTATAACGATCATTTAGTTACAGCCGAAAGCTTTTATTTATTTTATTTTCGAAACTTATCACTTTTCCGGTGCGAGAGGATCGAAAACGGCTACCAATTCGAAAAAGTGTATTGAAAATTTTTCCCTAGGACGCACCGTTTTTAACATATAAGCGAAAAACTCAAAAGTGGACCTTCGGCACGCTTCCTAGACGTCAGGACTTTTAGTATGTTCACTCCCCTGCACCTGAAATTTTATTAGGAATAACATTTTAGGTACTTGTTTGATGTTTCAGACATAAACACAAAATAACATATTACTTTACAAAACAGTTTGTTTGGTTTATATTACTCATAATGGTTCCGAATCTGAAGCTGCAACCTCTATACATACCAAATTCCCAAGATGGTAGGTTTTGCTTGCTATAATAAAATAGTTTGTTCATTACCTAGAGTAATCTTTACACAGGGATAAATCTATTTCCTTTGTTACAAAGGAAAACTGTTTTTTTTAATATAATATATAAAAGATAAGTAGACTGTAATGATTTTGAGATGGCATAAGTATAGATGGCCGCAACATCGCTGCAACATGGGCAAGGAATATTTTATGAATATACCTAATAGTTATCGCTATTATCACGTGATCGATCTAGATATTGGAATTGCACTTTGATTCGCTGCACTGATTTTGTGCCATTGTACATTTAGTCTTGTAGATGTTTAGTTTATATATAAATTTAGAAAAAATATTTTGTTTGTTGTTTAAAGAGCAATGTTTCCTAAGCAAATCCTCACAAGACAAATGTTGTATGGTCATTTATTAAAAAAATAATCTTTCTAAAACGCAACCCCCTAATTTTGTTTAGCATTTATTTGAGTAGTGTATGGAATTGTACAATAATCGAAACATAAATTGCAACATTATCATATTTTATAAAACTAAGTACCTATCTAATTAATTGTCAAATCCCAAAAAGTGTTTTCCAGAGAACATATCTTGAAATGTCTCGCCCTGTAAAACATTATAACTTACAATGCTTATAGGAATATAATTTTAAGATATTTATCGTGCTGGTAATTATATTTCGAAATGGTAGGTCGAAGATATAGGCATCTAAAATTACATTAAACCCAAGATTATACTAATGCTCTGAATGCTTGTGTATCAGTAGCATAGATCTGCTTTATATCTATGGTCAAATGCGCATAATTAAGCTAACACACTAACCCTTATAATTGTTTCCTTTAGAAACCCTTTATATAACTTTAAGCATTGATTCGTATCCATTAATTTGGCGACATAAACATCTGGTTTGGTACGCTTGTGGTTATTACTAAACCGACACGAGCAGGGTATAATTTAGTATCACTTCCAGATTTAATAATTATTTCAGATACGTGTCAATTTTCTACTAGCGGAACTTTTTCTTTGTCCATCATTTCTGACCATGACTTACTGTTGCAGATTTAAATTTTAATGCCAATGGGTCTCCAGTGACTCCAATTATGTGCAGAGATATCAAAAATAAACTTAGATATCAAAAACAATGTATTCTGAATTTCAGGCTATCCTTGAAGAAATACTTATGACATAAATAACTTATGAATTATTATATACTTATAATAGTTTAATACAAAAAAAAGTTCAAAAACGTATATTACATTGAAATTCTTAATTCCACCTTAATTTTTGCTACAAATTCACGTCTTCAAATCTTCCGAATCAATTAAGAAACACCCTGTATAAACACCCAGTATAGACAATCATACATGCACACATAGACACAAATAAAAAAAATCAAGAAATATACCTAGAATAATGTTTTATATGTTCACTATTATTGATAGGATTGTCATTGTCATTTTTCATGACAAATCCCAAGGTTTATATGACATTGGAAATATATTATCTTATTAATAGTTTGTCAATAAAAATTACAACTTAGAGACAAAACTACAGAGGTTTTTTAGAGCATTCAGAGTGTTAAACTATAATTCACAGATGAAACCGTATATAAATTAAACAGCCAATTGTTGTTTATAACAAAATGATGTCCGGGTAGTTTTTTTGAAAAAACTAAAACAGGTGCCAGAATTTCGCAGTTTTTTAACACTACGGGAGTAGCACAGGGTTTTCAGGGTTGCAACCACTTTCAGGGGTCCTAATAATATATGTAAAAATCATATATACATGCGCGTTTGCGGTGTTTAAAGCTTTTATTGACTGGCCTGTATCGTATTGTGCCATTATTGTATGGGGTGTGTGAAAATTTGAGATTATTTTACACCTTATTTGCATCAGATTTTGCATAACTTGATCCAAAAAAGATACAGCGATAGACGGCATCTAGTTTAATATCTTGCAGGGTTATTTAAACCATTATTCATACTTTTTCATATCAATCCCTGAAGCACATGGACGAACATAAGGCGTAATTCTCCTCTATTATTTTGCGATGCTGTTGAGCGCGATTTAATTTGTTGCCCGAGGGGCACTAGGCGACATACGGGGTTGGTTATATCGTATAAATATGGCACTAATTCATAGCCAACCGTTTCTAATATATCCAGTCTGTGTCTCGGCGGCTCGCCCGGGGCCGGCCTCGTAAATCCTGACTTATCCTCGGTCTCCTCTCATCCACTCGCACCATTTGCTCCCGACAGATTTATTGGCAACATGAATTCTACAGCTAGGGCGCGTGTTTTGACAGATTCTTGTACCTCACCTACATTTCACTCGCTTTCCCCGGTATACTTATCTGCTAAAATAAATTGATTAGGACGGGGTCACAAATTTCTTAGAACGACAGGGGAAATTCAATCAGAAGCCAAGAAAAATAATTATTAAGGCTAATTTATATGCTTGTTCAGCAATTTCTTATTATCATCTTTTAATATATTTTAATATCAAAACCAGTAAACTGAATTGATTCATGAAATGGAACCAGCGGCAGCTGGCGAGGGAGGGCTGCGGGGCTATGCCAATGACGATGGGCATGAACCATGCCTTATATAAGGACCATAGTCTTAGCAAAATGCAATATTAAATATGTTTTATATGTTACTTAGATATAAGTATCTATATTTGATTAAATTCACGTCGTGTCACGTCGCTCCCTTGAGGCGGCCAATGAGAATATTGTTTCCAGATCTGCTGTAGATTTTAATGCGCATTTACTTCATACGTTCATTAATTGTGTTTTGTTGTTTAGCAGCGGCCACCGTTACCGTATTGTAACATTTTAGTTCTTAGCAGGAAAGTAGTTCTTAGCCCTTGGACCTTTACTTTAGATGCTGTGCATTCAGGCCCATATTTCCCAATAGGCTGAGAAGGCTGCAGCCTAGGGCGGCAGATTTTAAGGGGCGGCAAAATTATATTTCTATAATGCACGACACACTAAGAAACAGAAAAAAGAAAATTTTATTTTATTTTAAATTATATAGTACAAGTGAAAGTACGTCCGAGGATAATGCCATGCCCGGGACCAGCCAGACGCGCAATAAGTTAAACGGAAATTGAAAGCGAAGTAAATTGACAGCTCTTTACGCTGAGGGGCGTATTATCTGTCATTGGGTTTTTCAGTAGACCAAATGGTCTTCGAAAAAGTTGGAAATAAATAGGAAGTTGAATTTTCGTAAATAGTTTTGTAGTCTCTCTTCGAGACATTTTAATTTGCCTGGGGGTAAAAATGAAAAACCCCTGTAAATGCAGGTCCGAAGATGTAACAAAAATAGGGAATAAAGGAAAATAGAATGACTGATTTTGTCATTTAAATTGAGTTAAAAATGTTTTTCTATTTATTGATTTCTAATACTGCAAAAAAATTGTAGAATTTTGTAGAATTTGGAAAGAAAAATGACTAAAAAGCAAATAAACATACAGAAAGGGAAATTGATCAAGTTAAAATAGTTTAAAAGAGCTTAAAGAATTTAAAATTATGGTTAAAATGAGAAAAATATTACATTGTTTGATTGAATATGGGTAGATTTTGATATATTAATTCATATTCATTTGATATATTCATTCAGTTTAAATTCGTAGAAATTCTGTGAAATATTTACGATGTAGTTCGCTATTGGTACTATGTCGGGGCAAAGGTTGTGTAAGTTTCTGATGGAGATGTATCTATTGGAGTCCGTCATGAAGCGTAGGTATTTGTTTTCCAATACCTTTAATTTTCTTATGTTTGCGGCAAATTTATTCAAAAACGTCATTTTTGACATTATAGTATTGATTTTACTCTCAATAAACAATTTGTTCGCTAATGATCGTATATTTTTTAAGCAATTTAATTTGTAAGAAATCATCAGGGTGGAGGAGGGGAAACGGGGCGGCAAATATACGTTTGCTTAGGGGCGTCAAATTAAAAAATCCGGGCCTGTGTGCATTCGCCTGTAGGCATCCGAGCCTCCCACTGGTTGCCTATATTTGTACACGATCTTGAAGAGCTACCTGACAGGCACCCAAATATATTTAAAGAATTTCTTCAAGGAAACTTTACAAGCGATAGAACTACTGCAGCATTTTCTTCTATCTCTGACGATCAGTTCTATGAGCAAAACAATAAAATGATAAAAGGTGATGGTGGCGCTATAGGAATTCTTGACAATGAAACAGCACTCTTTAAATAGATGGTGGCATCTCTTCTTAAATGGATGGTCCTGAAATTTTAAGAATTATTACAGTTTAAAAATATATGGAAGCTTAACCCTGACCTAAATATTGAAAAACTGCATCATGAAGATACACGATCATTTGAAACTAAATTTGTAGCTCGTACAAAGCTCGTAAAAGCATGGTAAATATTATAAGTGAGGAAGGAAATCCGTTTGAAAGTAATTGCTTAATGTCAATCGATAGTAAAAATTGATTGCCTAAAAAGAATTCGTCAGGATGGTAGAAAACGCCCACTCAATTGGGTTAAAGCAATATGAGAAATATAGAGAATATCGCCTTAACAGATCGGAGTAGTCGATACATAATATAATTTAAAAAAAGCACCTTTTTAATGTGCCATTGAAAGTTACTACCAAATAAATCATAGGCGAAAATAGTTGATCTTCGACACGATTCAAGTCTTTTATGTAAGTTATACGTATCTTCTCAAAATCGAGAAACAGATATTGAAAATTTTTTTGCTCATCAACGTTTTCCGCCGTCTATATCTGAAAACGGAAGACTAAGGAAGCCCATACAAGTCAGATATTAAACATTGTTTCGGGACCAGTATCGGAAAAGATGTATTACAAACAGGTGAAACCCAACCAGAAATTTCTTCCACAGTACTAGACGGTGTAGTTATTGTTCATTTACTAGTTCCAAGAAATGTGAAAACGTTTTTGGAATATATAACAACATATTTAAACCTTACATTTGTCGACTATTCCAAAATTTACAACGAATTGATTTAGTATTTGATAGGTAGCTATAGCTCTGAATCATTGAAAACTGACACACGCCTATCAAGAGGAGTAGGAGTGCACATACGAGTTACACCTTCCACTATAATTCCACAAAAATAGAACGATTTTTTACGAGTAGACGAAAACAAAAAACAGTTGTGTACTTTCTTGGCAGAACAGCTAGCAAAGGAATATTCACTCTTGAGGAAAGAGCAATATTGTCTACAGCAGATTTAGATCTATCAGCTATTTCACCCTCATGGCATGTAGAAGCGGATGGACGCATTCTTCTTTATGCAAAGCATGCAGCCGATAATGACCACAACTGCATTAGCATTCGAACGGTAGATTCGGATGTTGTGGTTATTGCAGTATCGGCTTTTTCAAATTTTCGAAATATTCAACAACTTTAGATTGAATTTGGAACAGGGAAAAATCGTAGGTCAATAGGCATGCATGACCTATGTTCTCATTTATCACAGGAGATCCGTAGCGTTCTGCCGATATCTCATTCTGTAACAGGTTGTGATAACGCGTTTTCTTTGTGGTGTAGGCAAGAAAGGAGCTTGGAAGGCGTGGATGGCAAATCCTAATATTAATTCCGCTTTTGAACAACTTCTAATTGGAAGACAGCCTGATGACGATATTATGCGTATTGTACAAATTTTTGTAATTATTTTCTATGATGCAACATCTCCCTTAAATCAAGTTAATGAGTAGAAGATTTCATTTTATTAAAGAAAATAGATCAATGGAGAATATACCGCCAACGGAAAATACTTTACTCCAGCATATTAAGCGAGTCTCTTCAAGCTCTTATATGGAAGAACTGTCTGGAAAAAGAATATCAACCTCCTTCGCCCGATATTTGGGGATGGGAAAAAACTAAGAACGGATTTCAGCCATTGTGGTCCATTATTCCGGATGTCGCAAAATGTTGTGAAGAATTAATTGCCTGTAGCTGCAAATAAAGTGTTCTATATGCAAATGTGTCAAAAGCGGTGTACGAAATTATGCGCATGTGAAGGACATCGTTCTAAAAATTATTAGTTTTTTAATATTTCCTTTTTTATTAAATAAATGATGCAAACTTTTTGTTTCTTTTTTCTTGACTCAAAAGATACAAATATTTTTTGGCATTAATACAAATTAATGCCAAATACTAATATGCAGATAAAACGTCACCCGTCATGCAACCACGTCATCGACCTCCCCCCCCCTCCTCATATAAAATCTTAAGGAAACAACGTAGATAATTGTCAAGGGCGCTCAGACCGCCCTGTATATTTTTATTAAAAAAAAAACAAGTAAATATTCGTGTTCATAACACGAAAAAAACCAACTTTACAATACGGCCCTGCTAAGACAGAAAGTCGTAACTACAAATTTGAAGTTTTGAGAAATGGAGCGATTTGTAAATTATGATATGCCATCTGTGTCTTTTTGCGATACTGCTTTTGTGTAGTACCCAAACATGGAATTCACTTTAGTAAACTTACAGAAGAAATATCATATGTTTATAAATAACAGAATTTGAAAAAAGGTGACTTTTGTTAGATACGACATTTTCTCTTAGTACCCTCATAGTATAATAAACAAACATTTTAGGTGAGATTATCGTACGATGCATATTTTAGGAAAAATAAATAGAAAAAAAAACAAAATAAACCATTAATAAATTTTATTTCAAAGATATTTTATGAAGATGACAAAGTTAATCACTGTCAATGGATGCTCCTTCTGTTATAGGTAGATCTTGCCAAAATGTTAATCTGTTTGGTGGAACAATGTCTGGTAACTTTTTTAACAACTGAGCCTTCCTATCTTTGTCGATTCCTTTAGGAGCTAATCGGACAGTGGGTTTTGGTAGGGTCCCTTTGAAGAATTTTGCTAGAAGAAAGTTTAGTTCAGTCAATGCCCCACTAAATTTAGTTTTATAAAAAAGATTTTTGGAACCTCTTGTAAACCGAACCTCAACAAAATCGGCTAGATAAGGTTTAGGTATAATTTTATTCATTTTGAATCGAGAAGAAAAGTCAATAAAATCATGAAAGTCATTAAGATTCATTTCAATCACCTCTACCCTTGAATTATTAGATTTTTTGACACACAATTTAAAATCCTCGAAATCTAGTACTTTTCCAGTTTGTTTTAATGATTTTGCCACATGATGGTGGAAAGAGTCAGCAGACATGAAGGTGTGTCCAGTTTGTAGGTATTTTATTTTTAATAAATTTAGATTAACTTCCGATGAGTTAATTAAAAATACGAAAAAACAATACAGGGCCCAATTCTTATTTTGTGATGCGCAGTTATCTAGCCAAATGGTTATTTCTCTGGCATCACGATGAAACAACAGGAATTTGTAAAATGTAGATATTATATCAGATTTACTCCTCCCAGCTACGCCTTCATGCCAAATAACAGCGACAGGCATATTTTTGAGAGACTGTTTGCCTAGAGGAACAAAACTTTCATTGAAAGAAATGATCCTTGGTGTAAAAAATGATCTCTTTAAACATTTCACAGCGTGGGAGCATTATCACCTATAAACAAACAGGTAATGTCAGTCATTTTATTTATAAATGCTGACGATAAGTACATACCTTCTGCAAGTCTGCTGAAAAAACATAATGATTCGGAGCCTGCTGTCGTGGTAGACGCATCAATATGGTATTCATTTCTAGCTTCTATGGCATCTTCATGGTGAATTTCCCATTTTTGGCAATCGTCGCAATCAGGAGCCGTATTTTCTCTTCCGTGTTTTAACCTTCTGGAATGAAGATCAAATGTTTCACATTGCCAATATTCTTCATGACCTAGCACAGCAAACGAAATATTCATCTCAGCTACCTGTTGCCGGTAAGGTTCATATGAAACATTCATTTCAGGGTACTTTTTCAGAAAATTGCTATGCATTAATTTAATGTTAATGTCACTAGGAAGATATTTTCTGTTGGGAGCATGTTCCCTTCTATAGTGAGATATTCTTGGATTAAAAGAATTTATATGATCGATAATGGACTCTCTATTAATTTTTTTTTTCGGATGCATGCCCTCTCTTCAATGGTCTGACAAACAAGCATTTGTTTGTTTGTGAATCAGTTGATCATCAGTTGAATCATTGTGAATCAGTGAATCATTTGTTGTGAATCAGTTTTATTTAAAACATCTCTAATAATTCTATCATTATGAACTTGAAATCCCAAGATCGCTAAACAAAAATTTTTGCACACATTTACGTCGAGTCTCGTATCAGCTTTTAAATAATAAATAATTGTATTGCTTCGCCTAGAATCTCCATCTTTCGTTTTCCTTTTTTATCAACTTTCTTCACTGAACTAAAAATAAATTGACGTTGTTGTTCAGATGTCAATTCCCAGAATTCATTATTTATAGCATTTTGTCTGATTCTGTCAATTGCTTGAGAACATTTTTTTGTACAATTTTCATTGCAAATTTCCTGCACACCATGTTTTGCAATTTTCTCCTGCATTTTCTGTTTTTTTCTTTCCACTAAAGATTTGTCGCGTATTTTCATTTTGCTTACATTTCCCTGTTTTGTGAATTGTATTAATTTATTTTTTCTACTGATCTCTAGAGCATCCTCTATTATACTATTTAAGAAATCGATTATAAATTCTTCAGGATCATCCCTTATTTGCCCTTTTGGCGATATTTCTTGAGGTTTACAAATGGTTAGATCAGAAATAATATTAATCTCTACTTTTTTTATTTTAACATCCGTATTTTGCCGCACTAAAAAGAAAGTACTTAAATATATAATAATCATTACAGCTATTGCTGTTTCAGATTGCTACCTAATTTTGGTTTTAGCTGTTGTATTCGTTTCGACTCTGATTCCAAAATAAAGTCTGGATCATCATTATCATCATTGCTGTTTATTTGTTGCGGGTTTTTAGCTTTAAATGACGACATTTTTTGAGCAAGTTGTTTGTTCAATGCAAGTGTCACCAACTTTTTACATCTAACCGACATCTAGAAATAAAAAGCATACATAATCATAAGTTACCGGTACCCATAAGGAAGCCATTCAAATTATTTAATATTAATGCACAACATACCTTGCTTGTTTCTATATACCAACAATGTAATAAAATACTTTCAAACACTTCAATTTACCTCGTCGGTAGTAAGAATTGCCACTAAAATAATAGCAATACACATTTACACAATAATGGCAGAGGGAAGAACTCTAACCTTACTTCATACGTTTTTGTCCTAAGTGTCAATAATGGACCCGCCCGCTGCGAGATACTAAGTCGAAATGTCGTAACTAACATATTTGTATTCATATACGACCTAGCACTACTTTTTGATCTTGCACTAAGCAATACGACTTTTAGACCTATAGTGGAGGCATTGAAGCGTAAAATAGGGTCTTACCTCCGAATTTTTTTACTGTGCACCGATTTGCATGAAATTTTGGAATTAAGCTCATCTTACCTTTAACTTCAAAAGTGAAAATGACCCGAACTGCGCCTATGATTTTTAAGGGGTAAAAACAACCCCTTAATGGAAAAATTCACATTGAGCCATTTTATCGCTAGAAAACGCATCTAATATTAAGGGGTGAAATTGTAAAGTATTTTCTAACACAATCACTTCATATTAAAATCATTTCCAACCCCTTGAAAATCTTACTACCCTTGCGGCAACCCCTAAATTGAAAAAATCACAAAAAATTAATTTGGTATGACATAAAAAGATTAAGTATAGAGTAAATGATATTTTATGTTCTCTATTTTAATTATCGAATTGTCAACCCCCTTTCGACCCTTCAAATCAACCCCTTGATAAAAAATTGTTTAAAAAAATTACTTTTGATGAAATAAAAAGGAATTAAATGTTATTCCACGTTCTCGAAAATGACTATCATATTCTCAATCTTTTCAACCCTTAAAACGACCCTAAATTAAAACATTGAATTACACATTTAAAAAAAATTTAATTATAGAGTAAAAAATCACCATTTATTGAATAAAACATAAACTTACAAGTGGTCTGAAACTGTACCAGAATGAATTAGTAAAACATTCCAGATTGAATTAGTAATACATTCCTTTGCAGGCGGAAACATACTGGCCAGATTATATAGCATATATTAGGAAATTCCAAACGAATAAACGGAGCACGCACAGCAGATCACCTGGCTTACCTTCATTTAACACGTTCAACGCCACCGTCGATATGACTAGCGGGCGCCAGTGGCCGCCATCGATTTGACATGCGGACATTTTACATGATAAAAGAAAAGACAATGGGAACATGAATGGCCGACACAAATTTCATGTGTGTACGGCAATAGCCGTCTTGATAACAGCAAATGTAAAACAGGTTACCGCATGTCAACCACGGGTTGACACCGGCCATGGGCGCTGTATACTGATGTCAACCCGTGGTTGACACCGGCCATGGGCGCCTGTTTACTGATGTCAACCACTGGTTGACGGCGGCGTTGAACGTGTTAAATGTGTTATATATACATATATAAACGTTGGTATGTATTCATGCCTACGTTTCCAAAATATGTGCCATAATATGTATATATATATATATATATACATAAGACGACTGTTTTGGGTCTCTATTACTGTGTACTTTCACTTTGCTCCAAAAATTCACACTCCGAAATTTTCAGTTTAATAGGTAGAAAAAAATACGATTAGTTTTTGGACCATAACTCCTTCAATTTTGATCCTATCACAACTTCTAAAAAAGCATTTTAAAGGTAATTTAAAGAGCTACTTTTTTCATTACAATGTATAGTAAAAAACCTTTTATTTTGAAACGGTGAAGGGTCAAAGGGCATGAGAGGGGCTGTAATTGCGCTACCGCGCGCTCTTTAAACAATCATATCTCCGTCAATTTTTGTGTGGCAGAAATAAAAAAAAAACCAAATTTTTTGTCAGAAAAAGACCTACATTTTTTATCACCACACTTTTTCAAGTATCTTTCATCATTTTTGAGATATTATGAAAAAAAGGTGATTTTTTAAAAATCCGAAAAATTCTTTTTTTCTAAAATCGTCATTTTTTTGAAAAATACGTATTTTAAAGCAGTCAAACTACTAAAATTCATCAAACTCTTTATACTAAAGTTAATTCTAGACGGAATACGATTAATTTTAATTTTGGTGGAAATGGCACTTATGAAACGCATCGATTTTAAAAAAAAAATCATTAGATATTCCCCTTTTTTTCATTACAGCTCACTCATTTTAGGTGCAAAAGACTTTTAACAGTGCTCATTTTAGAGCTTATTTCAAGCACTACAAAATCCTATTTCAATAGAATGCATAAAATATATCTGCTCGCCGCTAGATGGCATTGAACACATCGATAAAATTTCAGGCAAAATAAAAAAAGGCTTTGCCCTTCAATATATCGCTTAATTTTGCACTTAGCACAGTTTATAAAAAACCAGTTTGTTCATTTTTTAATCTACAACAATTTTGTTTATCATAAAATTTTTGTTAAAATGCATATTTTTGGAGATATTTACAAAAAACCGAATTCGAATTTTCAATTTCCAATAACTTGAAAAGTATTGAGTTTTTTGAAAAACTTTACAGAACATTTTTTGCTTAAAATGAGGCCTTCTATCAATATCTGAGGTTTTTTTGAAAAAAAAAAGTACACCACCGAGAAGGGGTGGCAACCCTCCCCAGGGTGCCGGCTCAGTTCGGGACATTTTCACTTTTGAAGTTCAGGGTAAGATGAGCCTAATTCCAAAATTTCATGCAATTCGGTGTACAGTAAAAAAAAACGGACCCAAAACGCTTCAATGCCTCCACTACTAGTAAATGTTACATTTTTTCAGATACGACAAATAAATATCATTTAAAATCACTATTTATAATGAAGATACGACTTTTAGGCCTTGCATAGGTACATGATAGAGAACATATTAATGTACTAGAAACCGTTATAATCTGAAAAATGAAATTTTTGCAGTTACGACTTCCTGTCTTAGCAGGGCAGAATATTTTAGTGAATCTACCTAAATAATAAATAAATTATAATAAAAAAATTAAATAAACAAATTTATTCTGGGGACTATAAGAATATATAACTCTTTAAGCCAGCGAAATTATTGTACTAAGGTTGAAATGAAATTATTTTCGTCCAAGGAAGCTCTCCCTGAAGTACGGCCATTCTCTAGCAAACACCCTGTACATACTTACCAGGACAATGATATGCATTCATATTTTTGGGATTAGGGGACTTATTACTAATTTATATTAAAATATCAACGAGCTGTTTGAACTAAAAATTATAGAAACGTTGCTACTGCACATAAGCATAATTACTAATCAATATCACTAGGACTAATGAATTTATTTTACTTGCAGTGTGAGGAGACGATGTCCACTGGCGACATTTGCGTATTTGCATCGAGAGCGGGCCCCAACATCTGCTGGCACCCTGCATGCTTCACGTGTAGCGTTTGCAGAGAGCTCCTAGTTGACCTCATCTATTTCTATAAAGAAAACCGTCTCTACTGCGGTCGACACCATGCAGAAACCATCAAACCAAGATGCTCTGCATGTGACGAGGTAATAAAAGATCTATACCTATATGATCTTTAGTTAGTCAAAAACGTAAAACTCTCTATAATGATCCTCCTGAGACCCGAGAATTTTAATAAAATGTCATACATAATTTGTCTATATAATATATTGCAAAAAATATAGAGATATCAGAGTCCTAACACTTCCTTTAATTTCAGATTATCCTAGCTGACGAGTGCACAGAAGCAGAAGGTCGAGCTTGGCATATGAAGCACTTTGCCTGCTCAGAGTGTGAGAGACAACTAGGCGGCCAACGCTACATAATGCGAGATGGCAGGCCATACTGCCTGCACTGCTTTGATGCCATGTTTGCTGAATACTGCGATTCCTGTGGTGAACCAATCGGAGTGGATCAAGGCCAAATGTCACACGAAGGACAACACTGGCATGCCACAGAGAACTGCTTTTGTTGCCATACTTGCCATACATCACTACTAGGACGGCCATTTTTACCTAGGAGGGGTGCAATTTACTGCTCGATAGCTTGCAGTAAAGGAGAACCCCCAACACCGAGCGACAGCTCTGGGCCGAACACTAGAGTACCTCGACAACAGCCTAGAAACCGACCTCCAAGACCACCATCGCCCAATGAATCTAGTACTCCCCCTGCATCTCCATCTCTGAGGAGGCACATTCTGCCTAGATCTCCTACAATGTCTTCCCCATCTTCACCGCCCGGTATAATGCATTCAGGTCAATACATAACTAGATCTCCTACTAATATTAGGTCACCTAAAATGGGTAGGAGAGCACTACAAAGGTCTCCGAAGCCTGTATCTATACCTAGCACACCCACACTATCTGATAATGGAACTAGTAATTTCCAAAACGATCCACCAAGTGAAGAAATGACTACCAGAGGCTTACCGTCAGCCTCCCCTAGCTGCCGAGGGCTAGACAGAGTATTGCTAGAAAGGAATTTAGAAAGGCTACTAACGGAGAGAAGTGGTCAAAGCCATTCACCTGATTTGGAAAAACTTCTACTTGCCCGTGACCGAAGCAGAGAACCCTTGCATTTAGCCGACTTAAGCTTAGATGACTGGCCTGCAAAATCACCCGAAGATTGCAAGCAACATGACCATGAACCGAAGCAAGACAATAATACCCAAGAAAAAGACAATAATAAATCCAATCTAGAGCAAACGCCTCAACATGCTTCTTCTATGCCCGAGTTGGCTATACCCGGATCAAGCGAGAGCACAGGGAACTCAACCACGCCTGGATCACCAAACAAAAAAGGCAGAGGCTTGTTAAGTGTTCGATTTCAGGGTGACAATGAAGCATTCGAAGCAGACGAGGCAGACAATGCAAGTGTAGAAGCAGCTAAGAGGTTCCCAAGAAGTAGGAGCTACTCAGGACGGTCAAGACATGTCGACACTTTGGAAAGAAGAAGTAAACCACGGAAAACCACCTCGGACTCGCAAGTAGCAGGAACTAGTTCAAGAACTAGACACAAGTCAAGAGATGATGATGAAGATAGTTACTGCTCAACATGTTCTTCAAGTTCTTCCAGTGATGATTTAGACTATCAGTTACCCCCCAGAAGGGCATACGGAGGTGTGAGGATATCCTACGTCCCTAACGACGCCCTTGCCATTGCCAGGAGAAGGCAAGCTACGATTCAGAAGTCGCCCAGCAAAAAGGGCGCAATTGATGACAAGGATAAAAATTGTGTCATATCTTGATTACTTATAATAACAAATACTTGTTGCCTTCCGATTTATAAACAGTTTGCCAAAAAGTAAATGTAATGCAATATATTCAGGGTATATATTATCGACTGTAAATTAAATAACCTGCCTTGAAGACGCGTAATATTAAGCTTATATAAAATATATAGATTTTGTTTTGTAAATTATTTGTGTCACATAGCATGTACAAATTAGGTTTTCCAATTCTTGTTTTATACTTTTTCTATCTACAAGTGTATGTATAGCTATTGTACAATAATATTTATTAAGATTAATATAATTATTGTTTTTAATTTTGTATATTGTAAATAACTTTTGGTTTTTAATAAATGTAATAAAATATAGGATTGTTTTAATTTTGCATGCAGAAGTGTTTAGGGAAATATTCAGTTTATTTGTATTATTTGTATTAAGCAAATGAATGGTTCTAAAAAGATTACAATATAATATCTACAGTGAAGCACTTAGTAGTTATTTGATAGTTTTACCCAGAAAGATTTCGAATTTCTACTTTGTCACCTCGTATCTTTGCCGATCGCGCCGCCATATTGAAAAAATGGCGCCTAGAAACAGTGTCTTGACAATATCTCCTTTCCAACTCATTATACGATAAAAACAGTTATATAATAAATTAAACTAGAGAAAATTTCCAATAATTTATACCTATACTAACCTTTTTTTTGTAAAATAAATAGTTTTTGGCTCAAATGCTTACTTAGCACAAATTAACAATAATTATTACTTTAAATTTACAATTATTTATAATAAATGTTCATGAAATTCAGGAGCGTGGCTGTTGCTTCTATGAACGCTGTAACTAGACTCTTATAGTTTGTATAATGAATCTTTGCATGTGCGTCACAACAACTGTATGAATCAATCAGTTCAAGGTCATTAATTTCAGTGACGGCGGGAGTAAAATGAAAATGTGTTTTTATTTTCACTCATCACCGGACAACCAATTAAAAATTCTCTTGTTCTCTTTTCAGCCGCGAAATATTTAAGTAAATTGGCAACCAAGTCCCCTTGCTTGCGAATTTAACCTTTTTACATGCATTTTTAGGTTACTTATAGTTCTTAAAAGAACTGATTTTATTTTCACTCTTACTTGTAAGTCTCTGAGAAAAAGAACAATAAAAGGAAACAATTATATCCGCGATATACACTTTACAACTTGTCTAATAGCACCACAAATAAATCAAAAGATAACGAAAAAAGCAAAAATACGACAACACTATACCACAAAACAAGATGTTTTGTGAACGCTACTGAATTAAACTGTCAGAGTAATATTGACAAGCGCTACGACTACTAGATACTCATATAGACGTCTCTTTTTAATTCCGTTTCAATGTATTCGATCGTATCGATCGCGTGTCTTAGCGGCTCGATGACATACGTAACCACATACCTTGCCTATATAATGCGTTTAGCAATCTCACGTATGTCCTAGCTAATTTCATACACAGGCAAAGATTCATTATACAAACTATAATAATGTTTGTAGTTTCTACGGTTACAGTGCACTCGGCTAATTGTGACATAGGTTTCTTTATTTCCTAAGTCAATGTCTCATATTTATTTGGTAAATAATGAATTGCCTTATATTTTTGCATTTACATATTATCTTCTATATGTTTAATATATATCCATATGCTAAAACTTAAATCTATCAAATTGCCTATTTTACAGATTTTTTTTTATCATAATGTAGGGTGTCACAATTAAAATACAAAAAGTGTAATTGTGACTTGTTTTGGAGTTAATTGTGACACTCTAGGAAACTTTTCATTTAAAACTACTGTAAGAATTGATTTTAACGGCGACACGTTTTTCGGGTGTAAATGTGGCATTTAAAATCACAAAAAGATCAAGAATGTACCTATTTATTATAATAAAACGATAAAAAACAGCATAAATACACATGTATGTATAAACATCACACCATTCCATAAAAAATAAAAATATCTTCTTAATAAATACATGGATACAAGCTTTTAATAAACATTCATTCCATCAAATTTTAACGGGAAAATGAACTGATTTCTTCGCCCTTCTTTGGGATCTGGCAAAACTGTATAAATGTTGTTTATACTTATAGTGTCTATGTCTTCACTATCAGGCCACACAAAGTATGTTTTCTTGTTTCTTAAGTATTTTACAACCACCGAATCTTCTGAAGTTTGTATCTCCAAAATTCTACCAACATATCTCTTAACGATCCTGTTTTTTGTATGGTAATCAACTAACACGTAGATGCCTTCCTTAATCTCCTTTGGTTTTTCAAATTCTGTTTCTTGTTCCATGTCTTCTTTCTCTTGTTGAACTAATTGCTGTATAGTCCGACAGTCATCGTCGCTGTTACTTATCAAATCCTCTATATCTTCTTGTTCATAATCTGATGGATCTTCATCTTGCTCATTTGTGACAGTTTTTTTCTTATCCTTTCGCTTTGCTGCCCTTTTCATAACTTTCTTTTTGGCACTTTCTTTGGAATTACTTGAAGCTTGCAGGTTTTCTAAATAATCTTCTCTTGTAAGTACTTCTGCAAATTGTGTGGGTGCTCTCTTGCGCTTGCTTGCAATTGCACCAGACTGTTGCCGTCCAATTTTTTCGGGGACCAGTTCTTCCAAAGACTTTTTAGACTGCAAGGGCGTTGAACTAGTGGATGGCAGTGATTCTACAGATGATACAGGGACTGTATTACCGGTAGATGGCAATGATTCTACAGATGATATGGTGACTGTACTACTAGTAGATGGCAGTGGTTCTGAATGCGAGATGGTGCCCATACTGTTAGTTGATGACAGTGCTTCACCAAGTGAGGTGGCAGTTCCAATTTCACAGGATATAGGCCCTACTTCAGAATCTCCCCGAATTTTCCTTTTGTACTCTTCTAATTCATTAGCTTTAAATATAGATTCCTTGATTGCTTTCCTATCAATTGGTTTTTCAGGGACATTTTCATTGTACAGGCCAGTCAATTGAAATGATTTCTTCAACAAATGTTGTGGAAATTGTAACCACACCTTACCCACTAAAATGGAAAATTCAGCCTTAGATAAAGGACGTCCATAATTTTCTCGCTGCCAACTTGCTAATTTTTCATCCCAAGTTTTTTTGAAGACACCAAATGCCAAGGAATCTAATGGTTGCAAAATGTGAGTAGTATGTGGTGGGAGTTTCAGAAGCGTGATATTTTCACTCATGGCCAGTTCTACAAGTTTAATTGAAACATGTGATGAGTGTCCATCGAAGATTAGTAAAAGAGGTCGTTCCTTTGGACAATTGTTTAGGAAATGAGATTGAAACCAATTAAAAAATGCATCCTCCGTCATCCATCCATTCGCAGTAGAGACATACCCAGTATTAGGAAAAGTCCCATCTGGCATCCATATGTCCCATAGATGCTTAGCTTGGTACAGAATAAACGGCGGCAATTTCTTTCCACTGGCTGATATGCAGAAGAGTATCGATGTGTTATGCCTCCCTGTGCCATGAGTGTGGCGAAATACAGCTTTATTCTTTTCAGAGACTACCTTTGTATTTGACGGATCAGAACACAAAGATGTTTCGTCCAGATTAAAGATCTGATCTGGTTTATCGAGTAGCCCCAATTCTTCAACAGTCTTCAAATACAAATGAAAAAATCCGTAAATTATTTCTGGTGTTGTGTTCTCTGTTCGTATTGTTTGCCTCTTAATTGGCTTCTTACAAGAGAGGCTGTGTCTATTACAAAAACCAAAAACCAGTCTTTCCCCGGAACTCCATTTTTAAATCTAGTTTGAATGCCATTTTGTTGGACATATTTTCCAACAAGATTTAATATTTCCTACCTTGAAAATCCAAATCCCCACTTGTTGATAGCTTTTATACCTATGTGAATCAAGCTGCTCTTCAACATCTTTTCCCAAATCTACAGCACGCCCAGGCTTGTCTTTTGTTGAGGCTTTTGTTGCGATTTTTCCAACCTTTCATTCGGGAAATTAACGTCGTTCTTGGGATGTTGAAAACCTTGGAAGCTTTTTTAACAGAATATCTCCTCTCATCGACGGATTTCAATGCCTTTTCCATATCTTCAGAAGAATAGGTTTTAACTTTCTTGTCCTTTTTTAGCGACATTTTTAATGCAAGAATCTAAAATAAATACCTATCGTTAAACGTACCTACATTACACTTTATCCATACGGTTTTAAATGTGACACTGTGTCACTATTAAACCTAATACAGGTGTCACATTTAGACCTCGACTTCAAATTTGGAGCTTAATTGTGACATAGCAAATATCGTTACCGGGACCGGTTTTAAGGTTATAAAACTTATACACTGTATAAAGACACTAATAAACAATGCCATGCCAATAAATTAAGCTGTTATCAGTTAAAATAGTTTAAGGAAGTGAATTAGAACAACAATGACATCCAATTACATTTTGATCAGGAAAAAATGAATACTTACAGAGCCACAGCTGATCGTCTTACGCCACCATGAATTTTATGGAAGTTAGTTTTAGTAACGTGCTTTCGGACACTGAAAGTAGTTCACATATAATTCGCGGGAAATTCGAATTAGAACCCGCTGTCACAAATAACCACAATTAGCCGAGTGCACTGTATACCGTAATAAAAAACAAATGCAACTTCCTGGTTACCTACTTCTTTTTTGTTCGTTTATTTTGAGCTGGCCAATCAGATTAGTTCATAATATTTAATTTATTTAATTTCACTCGAAACTACACTCAAGAGGCACAAAATTCGATCTACCTAAAATTTACCAACAATTCATTTGAAAATATTTTCGTAACTATAGGTTCGATTTACATGATTTTTTTTTGAAATTGTAGGTTTGTTCGTGCGGAATGCAGATGTGCTACTGAATTTCAGCTCAATTTTAAATTTTGACCATATACATGGTGTACCAATTACATTGGATTTTTGCACAAAGCTTGCAACACTCTGTGGTAAGTGCAGGCAATAAGATGAAAATTTTGGTACAGAGCTTTAGCGTAGTCTCTTCTAAACAATTAATTTTTTAATTCATGTCAATATCTCTATTAATAGGGAAGATATGATTAATTAAAATAATAACGTAGTTTTCCAATTTATAATTTACATTAACTTTTAACTTAACAAAGAACCAACATACAAAATTTCTCGATAATGAATGTAACAATATTTTACAATTAACAACAAAAATAAACTTTAAGAAAACAGTTAATATCTTGCAGTGCCTCCCCGAGCAATAATTGAACGGACAATGCCGAGTAGTTAACGGAGCAGCAACCTGTATTTATCCTGAATGTATTATCAATCAAGATTGCCCAAGAGATAAGGCTTGTTATTCCCAAAAATGCAGAAATCCCTGCAAGGATACTTGCGGATTAAATGCCCTTTGTCAAGTCGTTAACCACAAAGGTATTTGCTCTTGCCCGGTTGGTTATGAGGGATCGCCAGAAGTACAGTGTTCAATTGTGTTTGTTGCACCTAAACCTAAAGTTGAATGTACCCAAGATTCTGAATGTACTAATGATAAGGCTTGCATTTACAACCAGTGTCAAAATCCCTGCACAGCAAGCCCTGGCATATGCGGTCTGAACGCGGAATGTCATCCACAGCTACATAGACCAGTATGTTCTTGTATAAATGGTTTCACTGGTAATGCCCAACATGTTTGCGTAGAAATTGGATGTAGAACAGATTCAGATTTTCCACCCAGTGAAGCTTGTATCAACAGAAAATGTATTGATCCGTGTCCCTTCATTTCTTGTGGAGTCAATGCACTTTAATGCTGATGTTAATCATAAAGCTAGGTGTTACTGTCCAGATAACTTCAAAGGCGATCCTTTTGTAAGATGCGATGCGATTGCAGCTTCCATACGTCTCGGCACCCCCTCAAATAAATGCCGAATGGCACTTTGGTCACATTCATCCCATGCTTATACGACAGCTGCACTAAGCTCCCTCAGGTTCACAGGAGCAGGAACTTGAGCTCGAACACGTCTTCCTACCATGTCCCAAACATGTTAGATATGGTTAAGATCTGGGCTTCTTGCAGGCCACACCATATGGTTAACATCAACCTGATCCAAATACTCGGAAACGATTCTTGCCGCATGTGGACGGGCATTATCATGCATTAGCACGAAATTGTTTCAAATAAATGGGACAAAAGGAACAACATGTGGTTCCAAAATGTCAGTAATACACCTATCAGTAGTCATTGCCTCACCATTTACCAGCACTAACTCTGTACGAGCTTCAAGACTAATTCCTTCCCACACCATGATGGGGTATTTTCGCAGTTTTTTTAACAATGGGAGCAGAAAGTAAATGGAAAAAGAAGAGAACAGTATTTTTTATTATTTTGTTTAGCTCTAAAACAAGCTGTAAAATAAATAAATAAAATCATGTGACGTCACTAAGCGCAAGTATAAATAGTGCGGCAATGTAGTGATTTTTAGGGTATTCTGTCTATAAATTGACGGCAGCGCGACGCTTCACTGCTTCCTGTCGGCCATTGCTGTTGATCGTGCTGTTTCGTATTTATATATACATATATAACATATATATCTAGTGAATTGTCTATTTTCGCTTAATGACGTCATAGAAATTCAAGCTGCAATTAAACACGTATTTCTGAATATTGCGCATTATTTCTTATGTCAAAAATTATGGAAAAAAATGTACTTGTTGAATATGCAATTGCCCATTTTTGTTTCGATCGAGCGAAAATACCCCATTCTCTGCAAACCTTTTGCCACCTCTTCGCCATACTCTGTGACGGCCATCTGGAGATAACATACAAAATCTCGATTCATCGGTAAACAGGATTTTACCCCATTTCTCAATTCCCCAATTTTGGTGTTCACGGGCGAAAATAAGGCGCTATATATATATATATATATATATATATATATATATATATATATATATATATATATATATATATATATATATATATATATATATATATATATATATATATATATATATATATATATATATATATATATATATATATATATATATATATATATATATATATATATATATATATATATATATATATATATATATATATATATATATATATATATATATATATATATATATATATATATATATATATATATATATATATATATATATATATATATATATATATATATATATATATATATATATATATATATATATATATATATATATATATATATATATATATATATATATATATATATATATATATATATATATATATATATATATATATATATATATATATATATATATATATATATATATATATATATATATATATATATATATATATATATATATATATATATAGTGCTGTTTTAATGTGATTTGTGATACAATATAATATCGGCGAAGGATGGAAAATATTCCAAAACGTAGGCAGTACCGATCGGTAGGTGAGAAAAGAATAATTTTACGAGTATTTTACTGCATACAGAGAGATCACCCTCATCGCGACAAGGATGAATTGGTGGATATGTCTTCGGATTATACAGAAGCATCAAAGGCAAGCATATACACACTTCTAAGAGAAGAAAAGGTACATGGAAGTGTACAGCCACCGAAACCAAAAAGCGGTCGAAATAATTGATTGTAGTGGATATATATATATATATATATATATATATATATATATATATATATATATATATATATATATATATATATATATATATATATATATAATATATATATATATATATATATATATATATATATATATATATATATATATATATATATATATATATATATATATATATATATATATATATATATATATATATATATATATATATATATATATATATATATATATATATATATATATATATATATATATATATATATATATATATATATATATATATATATATATATATATAGTGCTGTTTTAATGTGATTTGTGATACAATATAATATCGGCGAAGGATGGAAAATATTCCAAAACGTAGGCAGTACTACCGTACTTTGGTAGTTATTGCTTAGTTTATCGGTCGAACTCCGCGTCATCAACACGGTATGACGTCATTTCATATGTATTCAGTACAGAGATTCTTTTTTAAAGTATCGATGATTATTCATTAGTGAACTTACCTGCATAAAAAGGTAAGTCGATTGAATAACTGAGACAGCAATTTTTTCTTCACCTAATATTATTCATACCATTGAGGAAGATGAATACGATCACAGATGACTTTTAAATTCTAATAAACTTGTAGAACAATTCTAATTTTTAACTTCCTTCCTTTTTTGATCCTTAGTTAGATTTATCATTTAGTTTAATGCAATAAGAAAGACCTACCAAAATTGGAAAAATATAATACTTAAACAATTGTGAAGAAATTCACAATTTCGTCAATCGATATATCTTTTTATGCAGGTCACTTGACTAATAAATAAGCATCGAATACTTTAATATTTTTTTCTCTGTTCTGAATGATATCATATTACCATGGGCAGAGCTAGCATATTTTGTTTGGGGGGCTTGAGCCTTTGCATAAAAATGGACTTGAGTATGGACATGAGTTTTTTTAGACTACTGGTTAGTTTTACCAATTTTTAAGGTGAATGTTAAAATACAAATTTGCTTATTTAATTTAATCTTACTCACAATCAATATTATATAAGTGTACATCTAATATGTATGCGTAGTTAACTGACCGCATATAAGATACCGCGCGGTTGCCACGTGTAATTCTCAAATTTCTCAATATGCAATTAAACTATCATATTCCACACTACTATATAAAAATTATATATATTATTTATGAATGTCATAAAAGAATTATTGTGCATACAATAATATATTATAGCCCAAGATGTTAGCCATTTTTACATTTATTTTCGTCTACTTTAAATTATGGAAATTCCCTAAACATTTATTTTTATAGTTAAAAGCGGCAACGCCGCTCTACCGTAGACGGAATACCGGATAATCGAGCAGTGTATCTCTTTTTAACTTATTGGAATGACGCGCCGTCTGTGTTTAGTTTGACAGTCCCTATGGACTCTCAAACGTTCGGATCTCTTACAGTGGCGGGTTTGCGGGTATTGCGCTCAGTTCTATAATCTGCAACGGTCATTCGCATTGGTTGATTAATGACGGTAATTTTTATTATCTGAGCGGTGTAGGTAGGTGGTACCTCTGACGAAACAAAAAAGTCCTGTAACTAAAAATAAACTAATTATTTATTTTCAGTATAGATACTTATACTGTATCCAACGAGAGAATGGACTTGCACTCGAGCGAAAATTCGTCTGTTTTGGTCAGATCTCCGCCCCTTAGAACATTACTTCAACGCCCTCAACGTCTTAATTGGCTCAGCAGGTAGCCAGGGCCGGCGCCTGGGTCCTGGGTACCTAATTATATAAAGTACCTACTACTGCCTACCTATTCACAGTTTGTATTTGTAGTCTCGCAACTACGGTTATTTTATTATTTCACCTACTTGCGAATTTATTTCATCGAATGACGGTCCTGCGTAGCTCGTTACAGAGCCCCTCCTCTTTAGTCGCCGATGCGCAAAGCAAGTCCATTTTCTCGTTGGATAGAGTATAGGTATTTATGTATTTTCAGAGGTACCTATACTATTCAATATGTACTTATAGTTAACTGACCCCATATAAGATACCGCGCAGTTGCCACATGTAATTCTTCTACTACTTACGTACGTCTACTTTAAATATGACAATCACGTAAACATTTATTTTTATAGTTAAAAGCGGCAACGCCGATCCACGACCTCTCCAATAACGAATATTCAAGCGGTATATCTCTTTTTAACTTATTGGAATGACGCGCCGTCTGTGTTAGTTTGACAGTCCCTATGGACTCTCGGAACTTTTAGATCTCTTACAGTGGCGGGTTTGCGGGTATTGCTAATATATTATTTATATACCTACCTATGTGGGTATACATCGAAATGACGCGCCGTCTGTGTTTAGTGAACGGAGTAGCAAATGTCCCCTCTCTTACATAGGATCCATGGGTTATACGCACGTAAATTGTAACGGTCATTCGCGATAGTGTAGTGCGTTGGTTAAGATATTCGCGTATATATATATATATATATATATATATATATATATATATATATATATATATATATATATATATATATATATATATATATATATATATATATATATATATATATGCATTTTAAAGTTTAACACCTTCTGGATAACTGTATGCCTAATGCTTTTATATATAATATGTTCAAATAGAACAAATATAAATAGTAGACTAGGTT
>CAXKVY010000415.1:525000-863287 GCA_964058915.1 Tetropium fuscum
CCACTGTAAGAGATCTAAAAGTTCCGAGAGTCCATAGGGACTGTCAAACTAACACAGACGGCGCGTCATTCCAATAAGTTAAAAAGAGATATACCGCTTGAATATTCGTTATTGGAGAGGTCGTGGATCGGCGTTGCCGCTTTTAACTATAAAAATAAATGTTTACGTGATTGTCATATTTAAAGTAGACGTACGTAAGTAGTAGAAGAATTACATGTGGCAACTGCGCGGTATCTTATATGGGGTCAGTTAACTATAAGTACATATTGAATAGTATAGGTACCTCTGAAAATACATAAATACCTATACTCTATCCAACGAGAAAATGGACTTGCTTTGCGCATCGGCGACTAAAGAGGAGGGGCTCTGTAACGAGCTACGCAGGACCGTCATTCGATGAAATAAATTCGCAAGTAGGTGAAATAATAAAATAACCGTAGTTGCGAGACTACAAATACAAACTGTGAATAGGTAGGCAGTAGTAGGTACTTTATATAATTAGGTACCCAGGACCCAGGCGCCGGCCCTGGCTACCTGCTGAGCCAATTAAGACGTTGAGGGCGTTGAAGTAATGTTCTAAGGGGCGGAGATCTGACCAAAACAGACGAATTTTCGCTCGAGTGCAAGTCCATTCTCTCGTTGGATACAGTATAAGTATCTATACTGAAAATAAATAATTAGTTTATTTTTAGTTACAGGACTTTTTTGTTTCGTCAGAGGTACCACCTACCTACACCGCTCAGATAATAAAAATTACCGTCATTAATCAACCAATGCGAATGACCGTTGCAGATTATAGAACTGAGCGCAATACCCGCAAACCCGCCACTGTAAGAGATCCGAACGTTTGAGAGTCCATAGGGACTGTCAAACTAAACACAGACGGCGCGTCATTCCAATAAGTTAAAAAGAGATACACTGCTCGATTATCCGGTATTCCGTCTACGGTAGAGCGGCGTTGCCGCTTTTAACTATAAAAATAAATGTTTAGGGAATTTCCATAATTTAAAGTAGACGAAAATAAATGTAAAAATGGCTAACATCTTGGGCTATAATATATTATTGTATGCACAATAATTCTTTTATGACATTCATAAATAATATATATAATTTTTATATAGTAGTGTGGAATATGATAGTTTAATTGCATATTGAGAAATTTGAGAATTACACGTGGCAACCGCGCGGTATCTTATATGCGGTCAGTTAACTACGCATACATATTAGATGTACACTTATATAATATTGATTGTGAGTAAGATTAAATTAAATAAGCAAATTTGTATTTTAACATTCACCTTAAAAATTGGTAAAACTAACCAGTAGTCTAAAAAAACTCATGTCCATACTCAAGTCCATTTTTATGCAAAGGCTCAAGCCCCCCAAACAAAATATGCTAGCTCTGCCCATGGTAATATGATATCATTCAGAACAGAGAAAAAAATATTAAAGTATTCGATGCTTATTTATTAGTCAAGTGACCTGCATAAAAAGATATATCGATTGACGAAATTGTGAATTTCTTCACAATTGTTTAAGTATTATATTTTTCCAATTTTGGTAGGTCTTTCTTATTGCATTAAACTAAATGATAAATCTAACTAAGGATCAAAAAAGGAAGGAAGTTAAAAATTAGAATTGTTCTACAAGTTTATTAGAATTTAAAAGTCATCTGTGATCGTATTCATCTTCCTCAATGGTATGAATAATATTAGGTGAAGAAAAAATTGCTGTCTCAGTTATTCAATCGACTTACCTTTTTATGCAGGTAAGTTCACTAATGAATAATCATCGATACTTTAAAAAAGAATCTCTGTACTGAATACATATGAAATGACGTCATACCGTGTTGATGACGCGGAGTTCGACCGATAAACTAAGCAATAACTACCAAAGTATTGTTAGTAGACATAAAAATTTCAAACAAAATATGTAGTTAATTAAATGATCTATAAGTTTGATAACAAGTGAAATTCAATGAAAGTGAACGGTTAGAGATAAAGGCGAAAAAAAGATGAAAATATAAAAGCGTTGATGCTGAAAAAAAAATTTGAAATAAAAGTTAAGCCTTTTAATTTACAAGAGAAAAGATCTCTATAGTATTTTGGGTAAAATGCACCATTCTCGAGATATCAAATTGAACGCGTTTTTTGCGATAGTGGCGCCACCGAAACTCAGGCATCCCCTCAAATCTGGAATTATGCTTAGAATACACCCCTTTAACAAATAATACTAGCCCTTAAATTGTATAATCTAATGTAGTTTTTTTTTTGCTATATTTTAACTGGGCTGCCTGTAATTCCATTCAGTTGATAGTAACTATTATTGTTTACCGACGATATTTTGCACAACACCCAATTTACCACTACATATTTAACCAAAACAAAACAATTTTCCAGTATGTTTGACGATGATAACAGTTTTCCAGTATGTTTGACAATGATATTCACTATTAGGCATATAGTACATAAAAATTATTAATACGATACTGGATGCTGTGATGCGTAGCTAACCAACCGCTTCGGTACATAATACCTATGCACCGAAGTCTATTTTGTGATTACCAAAATAATATTAAATCAGTACACAATGTATTGCGCAGATTAGTGGGTTTGCTGGTCTTGTTACAAAAGTACATATTATAAAAAGTTTCAAGTATAATTTATTCAAAAATATATTTGCAGGTCCAAATCATACCACATATTTATCCAATGTCGGTATAAATACTAAAATTATTTTGTATTATATTTTTGTTCATCAAATAGAACAATGCCCCAATCAAATTGCCAATTAATTATTAATTGAGGAAATATTAGCACCCTATTAAACAGCGTCCTTTCTTTTCTCCCTTTTACTCTTCTCTGGCTTCAAAGCAGGAACGTCAACTTTCCTTTTCTGCTTTTTTAATTTCTTATCACTAATAACTGTTTCCATGTTATCGAAAATATCCTCATATTCCTTATCAGCAGCATCTTCTTTCTCTTCTTCTTTAGGTTCATCCTTGAATACTGGTTTCATTACAATTTTTGTTAAATTCTGTTTCATATAAATCTGAAATAATATTGATAGAGGAATAAAAAAAAATATTGAAACATTTAATACAAATGAGTAACAAAAAAAGATATCAATCTATCTATCCATCTGCCTAACATTTGATCAACTCTAGTCTTGAATATAAGTTGTATCATATTATTTTTTATACAAAATACAACTGAAAATTGAAATATCAAATGAACACAAATGTCCAGATGCCTAAATGTTTGATATATTATACACCTATATAAAGAGATTCTATTAAATGTACATAAGAAGCAGTGTCATGTTTAGACATAAAAACAAAGTACCTAGACCTTGTTTTATTGAATATTGTTGTATTTTAAAATATATGAGAATAAAAGGCATTGCATCTCCAGCACTGAAGAGGATATCGATACCTTATTGGCAAAACATCGTAAGTGACATTTTTTACGAAAACGGGATTTTGGTAATATCGTAACGGTCTTGAACGAGTCCTCGGCAAAGTATTGTAAGCCAATTTTACTTAATACAAACATAAATTAATAATAAATCTTATCGCAAGGAACAAGAAAACGTGTGGTCATTTTAAAGAAGACCACTATTTGTAAGCATCAACAACGCCCGGCAGACTATCGTAAGATCCGATCACATGGTACAAATTTTGTTGCTTACAATGCGAATTTGAACCTTACGTTATTTCAGTTGTGACAAGTTCAGTTGTGCTTTCTTAATTTTTCTATTATTCTTTGATAAATATTTAAGAGCACTAGTTTAATTATGTCAATAACTTTTCCATAATACTTTACCAATTCCTTAGCAATATATTTATGATATTTTACTAGTATTTATTACTAATTCGGTGAAAAGCATAACATAACCTAATCTCCTGTGGTCTATTTCACGAATTTATTGTGTTGAGCATCACACAATAAAATTTAGTAGTTAACAGTCGGGTTACTTACTAAATTTTGATTTATATAAAAATATAATTATACATTGTGTCCATAAAGTCAGGTATAAATTCATTATTAGCTTAATAAACAATATTATTGAAAATTCCCAAAACAGGTCGATTTTCTATTTTAATTTATTTCTTTTTTCACATAACTTAATATACAGGGTAACCTATCTTCGAGTAATGACGTCCTCACCGTTTTTTTGTTTTTAAATGGAATTCTCCAGTTTTTTCTTCCAATTTCCGTATGTCCCTTGTTGAGCTGCTTTTAAAAATGTATAACAAGTTGCTTCAAATTGGTATAGGGTGGGCAACAAAACCAAAATTACAAGTTAATAATAATATTTGCCCCTCAGCAATAAGGGACATCCCAAAATTGGGGGTGTTCCATTTAAAAAAACCGGTGATGACGTCTTTACTTGAAGGTCACTCTGTATATTAAATTATTATATAAAAAAAATTGTAAATTATATGCGTGACTTTATGGACGCACTGTATACAACGTGTTTCTAAATTGAGTACCTGTTCAAAATTTCCTAAGTTTCAAAATAAGAAACCAAAGAGACTTTTCACTCAGAAATTATGTATAGCTGTCCAAAAGAAAAAGAATTTAGAGACTTTATGCACCAAAAATGTTATACCTACAAAATATCAACAAGAGTACATAGAAATGAAGACCTCGAATTCGCTTCCAGATGTTCTACCGGAGACGGATATCGAAGACAGTGAACAAGAAGACTGATTTTAGATAACTTTTTATTTCGTTTTTTAATGTTTGATTTCAATAAAAAATAAAAATTATTTTTATGCATAAGTATATCAATTTATTTTTTGATTGTACGTATTGTAAAAAATAATTATAAATTTCTATACATAAAAACAATACAATTATTGGAAACATCAATACTATCATAAATATCGTAAATATAATTCAATAACTACCAGACTATCATAAGGGTTGACCTTACGATAATATTCTAACAATTCACTTTTTTGCATCTGGGACAATTACTGAGTATCATTTACTAACAAAATATTATTCAACCAAAAAAACTAAACATGTTTTCATTAGGAATGTACCCCAAAAAACATGGTACTAGAATTTTACCAGGATTGGAAATTGATTTATTATAATAACAAAATAAGATGTCTCCTGGAAAATTTGCTGCTTGTAACTTACGATGTTCTGCAAATAAGGTATCGAATAGTGCCCTGCCAGTGTTAAATAAATGAAACTAGGTTATCCATTTGTCTATTGGGAGTGTTCTGTTATGTAAAACCGAGCAAAATTTATATAAATGAACCGTTCGTAGTTAGGTAGAGAACTTAAATATTTTTTTAATGGTCTAACCTCGGGTCTAACTAAAGTTAAAAGTCAGTAGAAGACTATTCTGCAAAATATGGTAAAATTTGAAACGGTAAATAATAAGCAAGTAAATATAAATAGCAGAAAACAAAACTTACTTTATGAACCAACTCCTTAGTTTCTAAATTATGTATTCGTAAATGTCTGTCCAAGCTCGTACTAGCAACATATGGCTCTAAAGGATCACATACAATAGAAGTGATACTACCCGTAAATGTTGTAAATGTCTTTAAGCACTTGCCAGTCTTCATATCCAATAACTGCATATAGCCTCTTGTTGTTCCAACCAGACACTGTCTATGAACATAATAAATTACTGCAACTACTTATTTGAATTTACTATTTTTTAAAACATGTGATTCAGAAAATATTCTGTACTATCTAGATACATATGAATAATAATATTACCTTTCTCTATATGCACATGCGATCGCAGTATAACTAGCTTTCTTCTCGAAGAACTTAACAACTGGTCGCCGCTGAGCTCTATCATCATATAATAAAACGTGACCCTCTTTTGTAGCACAGCCACTTATATTAGGACTTTCTGGAAAAAAAGTAATACTGCGTACTGAGGTGGGAATAGGTAAATTCAACTGATCATGGCCCAACTAAAAAATAAGATTTGCAGTAAGTAGAATAGTTACTCTTGAAAACATGATTTATGATATTAGATTGTCAATATTGAGAACAGATGAGTATCTATTTATTCTTACAGCGATGGACCAAATAGGCCAATAAATGTAGACTGAGGACACTTACCGATTTAGCTCTAAAAATACACTGATGTGTCTCAACATCCCACAATTTAAAGTCATTAAATTCTCCTCCAGTACCAATAACATTTTCTCTATTAGTGTTAAACGTCATACAATCCAGTGTACCTTTTTCGTCCAAACTTATATCAAAATAATCTTTCATTTTACCTCGCCATATATTAATAACACCATCATGTTTACCAACAACAACAGACTTATTAGCACATCCTATTCCTACTACTCGACCATCACCTGTTAATTCTAGTGTTTTTTCATACTTTCCCTGGATTGTATTAAAAATTTTCACTTGTCCGTTTTCATATCCTACAATAATTTCGTCCTGAGATCTACCAAAGTTTAAAGCTGTTACTTCAGAGGCTTCTTCTATTTTGGCAGCCTTTATATCATTTGGTTTATCTGAATTGTCTGAAAGGAAGGGGGCATCTTGACACAGGTACAATACAGAGCTGGTAATAAGTATAGGTACTTACAAAGCAAGGTTCCCCTAGCTGTACCGATATAAAATATGTACTTATTTATATCCATATTGGTAACAATACATGTATAACAGTAAGATATTTTTGTCCTATCTCCTCCTATATGCACAATGTGTGATATCCACCATCCATCAATTACAATGAAAAGTTTGGTTAGGTTAAATAGGTTAGGTTACAAGTTAGGTTAGGACTACCACAAAACCTTCTTGCCACAAAACATCTACAAAGCTTCTTGCACCAGAGAGCCAGATATTGAGATGTGTGCTTTGTGCCCGATACCACAGATAAAATAGATTGTTTACTACAAAGGAATGGTCTGTAGTGATTCATCTCATAGTTTTGTGGGATAAATTTGGTTGTAGACTAAAAATAACAAATAACGGGTCTTCATTATTGTTTGTAAACCACATGTCCATGATTTATGTTCTTGGAGAGAGCTGGAACACCAAAACACTCACTTCGCTTGACGCGTGTTTTGCCAACCAAGATGGGATCATCCGAAGATGATTAAAGTTAATCTTTAACTAAGAAGCTTTAACTTTAATTTAATTATTTATACCTAAATAATTTTCATGATTCAGAGTGAACCGCGACGAAACTTGTTGTGGTTCAACGAACTCTCGTTGTCAAGTAAAGGCGCGCTTACACGGTCCCTGGCTTGGTACCACGGAACTGGTCCGTGGCCTGCCCTGGTCCGCCATTTGACGAACCGACACTGTCAAAACGGTTTGTGTGGTTCGTGGTCTCAAGAGAAATATCCCGGACCTTGAAAATTTAGTTCTATTCGACATGGATGCAAGGCAACAGGCGGTAGCAGCTGCTACTTTGTATATCATGTATAGTGGATTATTGTTGCAACAAAGGTGCAAAAAACGCAAGAAGAGATGGTGGGTGGCCCAACATATATATGCGAAATAAAAGCAGGTAAACTTATTTTTTTGGAACTTAACATTACTGTTTTAATTTTGAAATTCATTTATTAAATTAATATTTTAATAATATAGATTACATTTCAGATACAATGGAGCAAATATGTTGGCTGATTTTTTAAAAGAACCTTCAGGATACTTTGAAAATTTTTGCAGAATGGGAATATCAGATTTGGAACTGTTACTCACAAAAACTGGCCCTTTGATCCAAAAGCAAGATACAAATATGAGACCCTCACGGAACAGCACACTCCATTCCTTTGTTCCCTGACATTTTACCGACAACCGACGGGACCGTCCGCACCACGGATCACGAACCGCGAGCCACAGCGATCCTCCTATGTCACACGGTCCGCGGTCCGAGGTTCGTCGTGCCAGGTTCGTCGAATCACGGACCGTGTAACCGAGCCTTAATGCGTATCTACAACGGACCCTATACAGTAGGTCCGGTATAGGTCCGTTGTCACTATTCATACTATTATTTCATTTTATAGTTTTTGTGCTCTTAAATGCATCCAATAGCTGCCTACAGTACTATTATTGGTTACACTTTTAATTAAACGCTTTTATTCTGATTTTTTATTTTAATTATTTTTCAAATTCGATGATATGATGGTAGTGAAAAGGAACGCCAAGGGTGTTATAGGATCATGACGCCCTCGGTTGCCGTACATTCCCGATTGACCAGTACACTGCCGACCTCGGTGCGTTATTATCCTTATAACACCATTGGTACCTTGATTATGCATCTGTCATTCTACTACAGGGTTTTGACATAAAGATCATGACATATGTCACCTAATGTCATGACATAAATGCCCCCTATTAAATTAAACATTTTGGTTTTTGCATGAACGTAGAAAAAATATTGTATGCAACTCGTACAACAAGTGTTTATTGCATTCGACGTGTTGTCCCACGCGGCCTGACGGCCTCGTTGAAGAATTTTACGTCGCGTGCAATAAGCATTTACTTTTTGCACTTGTTGCCTAAATATTTTAACGCGTAAAGTAGTTTTTAGCGTAAAAAAGTATCTACTATTCCAAAAAAGTTTTTTATAATTACATTCATATTTTTAATAATATTTGTATGCTCCAAAATTAATTTCATCTTTCAGCACCTTCTGACTTCTCTAACAAGAACGATTTGAAGCGAAATGCTAGGAGTTAGGAACCGCGCTCGCAAGGTGGTGATGTGTCGCTTCAGACAGATGGTTTGCGAATTGCGAAGGGTATATTTTATTACTTTTGACAATTCCATGGACTATTTATCTCGAAGAAGTATAAAAAGGAAAGAAGAACTAGTCTAGTCAGAAATTGGCTCTAGCCAATAAAATCTAAGAAAGTCAGTCTGACGTCATTGGTATACTTCTGGTGGACCATAAGTAACCTATGTATAGGGAGTCCCAAATTGATTAAAAGCAATAACGCGGACGTATGCCTATAATGAATCGACTCAACTGCAATAATTTAAATATATTTAATATATTTTAATTTAAATTCATTTTTTTAACGATCGGGCAAACTACCCAACTAACTGACTGACACAATTAACTAACCAGCGTGCCTCAAAATCTGTCCATAACCGGAAACAATTTTTATATCAATGATGTAATTCTGACGCAGTTTTCCATATTCTGTCTCCTTTCAATTTGCTTGCATTGGCTTATATGGAGATTGAACCCTCCTCTCATGTCTATATACTTCTTGGCGATGCTGCATTTCTAGTTTTAGCGGTGGTGTATCCTGGAGGTTACCGACTTACCTATACCTATATCCAAAAAGATTATCTCATAATGAACCTCATTAAAATACATATTATAGGTAGGTAGAGGGTAGAGGTACCTAATATATATGTAGTGGGTAAGTCTTATTAAATCAATTATTGTATAATATATAACCAGATTTTTTTTTATTTTAACATGCATAACAAGTAGGACCTATATACATAAAGATTGTGTTATGTACATAATTATAATAAAATTTATTGTATTATACTAATTCTATAATATATCTGAAACATCCAAGTAGTAAGCCAAAAGCTTCTATGATATCCTCTGTATAAAACCTCTTGCTGCTTGAGCTGGGATAAATCTCTGCAAATGTAAAATTAAAATTTACATAAACAACCTACTTAAATAGGTATGATGTTTAATTATCTCACCTGTCCTATTCCAGCAATTAAAGATAGTAACGACCTTCTAGGAGGTCTGCAATATCTGTTGCCTCCCTCCTGGCAACACAAATTTGGAAAACAGTCTAAGGGTGTTTGGCACGGTTTTGGAAACAAGTCCAATATTGGGGGAGGGGGTGGAGTACATTGCATATAGCTGACTAGATTTCTAACAGCTGTGAAGTTAAGGAAAATTAATTTATTAATAGGTACTTTGTTATAAGATAAAATAATTGGATACATTGATGAATAATATATAAATTAATAGCAAACAAAATATTTTTAAAATCAAGCTTTTACTTAAATTCTATAAAAAGTAGAAAATTAACTTTAAATTAAATTAAACCCATCAATTAATGACATTACACAATTTATATGATATGAAACCTTGTCGCGAGATTTGCCTACCTACTTTATAAAAAAAAACAATCTTAGAATTACTTATAGTCAATATCAAGTTACATCAAAGACTTATTATACCGTCATATATCATTGGTTACATATTGTTTTCTTGTTTATATATACACAGAAGAAGTTGGTCACGCAATCAACAAATCAAACAAAATCTCATCTAGATGAGAAAAGTTATCGTGCTGAACTAATGAGAATTGTGACGTCGAGAGTAGATAAGAAGAGTCCTCATACAACTCGGAGCTGCTAAGCGCAAAAGAGAGAAAACGACAATGGAATGAAAATAATTTTTTTTCGGGCGCCAGGCTCTGTTCAGAGTGTAGTGGCATCACATTGTCCCCATTGGGGAACTGCACTGGCGCTGGATAGCTGCAGTGAAGATCGGTCTATTCCAGAGTCAACGTGATTCAGAGAATTTAACAGTTTATGATATCCCTTACATTATTTCATTATAATATACCTACACATTATTTGTACATTTGAATATGCATATACATATAGTTGAAAGTGAAAGATTTTGAACCTAGCATTGTCCATGAAATGAATTTTTTAAGTCCAAAGAGGTTATTGGAAGAAAATCCTATAAGGTTTCGATAAAGTAGAAAGTGGATATATCGCCCATATCAGACGTTGATAAGAACAAGAAAAGCAGAACACTTATAAAAAGAAAATTTTCAAATATCATCCTTTTATAAAGAAGAGTAGGTATGAGAAAAGATATCTACAGAACTACCAGAAATAGAACTACAGGAGATAGGTACAGTGATATGTTGTGCTATTACAACTTATTATTCACGTCTAGTGATTCGGAATTCACTATAAAATTATTCACTTATCCACATAGTTTGTAACCAAATTTTAGGCTACATATATAATACGTCTCAAATCCAAGGATGGTATTTCAAATGTATTGTATAGTGTTTGGTGACTGAACACTCTTTCAGGATACAGTCCATGCGTTCTTATAATAGGAGAATTTTAAATATCGGTATTCGGTAAATATTTGTACATTTTCTAGCCATAGTTTTAGTTTGTTTTTGTAGTAAATCTCGCGACAATTAAGCTTACAAGTATCGTAATAATATGATAAATACTTTTAATAAATAAAAGTAAATTATATAATAAAATGTATAAATTGTGTAATGTAATAAATTGATGGGTTTAATTTAAAGTTTATTTTTTTCTTTTTATTTAGAGCATTTATATAATAGCTTATTTTTTAAGATATTTGTTACTTACTATTAATTTATTTTTAATTTTTTAGATATCGCTGGACATGTTTCTAAGTCTGTTCATTTCATTTAATGCGTCATTGTTTCATGGTCGTTTGCCTGTGAATTTAGTACAGCCTATATAGTTCTCCAATAAGGAGATCTTCTAGTGATTTGACTCTACTTGAGGCCCCGTATGCTGGATCAGCAGCGAAGGGCTTTGAGTAAAGGTTGCATTTACAAAATTAAGCAAAAATGGAATGCAGAAGGAACTGTTGAGTACGTCCATAGAGGGGACCGTCAGAAATTCAGTACTATGGAGGAAGACAAACTCGTCCTTGACCACCTCCGACAGAATCCTTTTGATACAACAGTGACTGCCTGCTTCTTAACAAATTTTCCTGCTTCGGGGGAAACCGCAAGACGACGTATCAGAGCATCTGAGCTGAAGAATTTTTCTCCTGCAAATATTTGCTTTTTCCATGTTTCAATTAAATTTATATTTCAGGATAATTCCTCTATTCACAAATCACAAGTTGTTACTGAATGGCTGAATACAAACCATATTAACACTCTGCCTTGGCCCTCTAAGTCGCCGGATTTAAATCCGATAGAAAATGTATGGGCACAAATGGAAAAAGACATGTATAGCAGAAATTTCCGACCAGCGAACGTAGAAGAACTGTGGTTGGCGATTGAAAATGCTTGGGAAAATATTGGCGAGGATTATACCAGGACACTAATATTGTCTATGAGGAATAGACTCCAAAAAGTTATAAACGCGAATGGTGCTTGGACCAAATATTAATTCATACTAATTTTCTTAAGTTCTCAGTTAGTTTGTTAATTTAATGGATTTTTTTACAAGAGACGTCCTTACCATATAGATTTTCCTTAATAAATACTGTATATAAAATGCTGTCACCCTATAACTGACAGATACTTCAACCTAAAATAATTTTGAATGTGATCTGTTTACAAAAGCCTGCTTCACAATGGGAAATTTTCCAAAATTTCTCATAAGAGTCGTTTACTTTCAATTGAACGGCACTGTACTTACAAACATTGCATGTTAAATAAAAGCTTGTAAAAAATTGCCTTGTCTTGTCACTGTCAGTCTCAGTCGCTGTTGTTCTCCACTGCACGTATCGAAGGGTCGACCCGATATCGAGAAACTGACCGGAGTTAAAATATTCTTGACGAGCTATATCCAATGTCTAACCTACGTTCTCATTAATTAAATATTTAGGCTTTAGGAATTATTTTATATTCTCATACTTACGTTCCATTAACCTTCTTGCTGCTGGTAATTTGTCCCATAATGGCTGTGCTGTCCTGCAATAACTTACATTTTCACCAGATCTCAGGGTTTCTGGACAGCAAATTCTTGGGGTGCAGTCATCGTCTGTTTGGCATTCTTTTATTGCCCAAATTTCGGCGAGGGGATAAACTGGACATATTCTCTCAATATATCCAAAGAACATGGCTAAAATTATAGTTATTGCTATAGGTACAATAATTTAATTATAACAAACAATTTGACAATATAAGACTAGATAATGATATCTATATAATACAGTACAGGTCGCATATTACAGGTAAGCTGGGCTATATCAAATATTAGCAACGTGGGTACAATGTAGTTATTAAAGGGCATTTGTTATTAATAAATTACAAATAAGTTGGTAGGAAGTATCATTACCAGGTCAATTTAGACATTTGAAATAACAGAAACTCCCGGAAAGCTGAAATTTGGTGGAGAGCTTGGGTTTACCATGAGAAGTTTAAAAAGTCCCCATATCCCATAGAGTCCCCAAAAGAGGCTATGCAATAATCAATTATGGTTTACAGTATTTGTGTTTGATATGTCCCATAGTGTTTCAATGTTTGAGAAAAAAACTATCGTCATTGGTACAGCCTGTATGTATGTAATTTTTTGATTAAACAATAAATTTAATGTCCAGCGAATTCACTACAAAATTTCTATAAGTTCTACATTTTGCACGGTGACCGTTTGCATCGACAGTCATTTTAACTTCACTGTTATCAAAGTCACCATGTAACTTTAATAAAAATTCTGCGTCGTGACATCTTAAAAATTAAAAAAATTGACCATAATATCAGAGCGATTTAAAAAAAACTTGAAAATCTGAGGTACTTATTTTATTTTTGTACATGAATAATGTAGTAGAAATACGCATAGCTATTACGAAAAACAAAAAAAAACAATATTATAATTAATTTTGCCGGGAAAAATCAAAGTTTCAAAGTTTAAATCGTGTTCTCCCCCAAAAGCAGTATATAAACAACTGAAAAATACTTCCTCATTTTTTGCTAGGTCTGTGTCTATATGACTGTCACTGAGTCATATAGACTCTCATAGACAGTCATGTAGACCTAGAGTAGTCATATAGACTACTCTAGCTCTGTCTATATGACTCTGTTACTGAGTGAACTCAATTGTTTAGCGTAGGGGTATAGCTATATAGCTTGAAATTAACATTAATTATTTATTCTAGGTACATATAGAGGGCAATTTACAACTTACGTGCATGTTTTATTTCTGGTTTTGGGGGCTGCACTCCCTTCAAACATCGCCTATTACAACACAGCAATCCTCGTCCCAAAACTGCGCAATCTTTAGTCTTTGCACAGGGTAGAGAAAAAAACGGTCGAGGAACCTCTTTACCAGGACACACAAGCTTTGAAGGCTTGGCAGGTACATTTTTGGCTCTTATATCCTGGATAACTGGTAGTTCTAAAATTTTTGTAGTTGTTGGTTTAATTGTTGCTGTTGTAGATGGTGGTTTTCCAGTGGCGTCAGTTTTTGCCGAATCCTTGTCTTTGTCAGTTGCAAAGTCCAGGGAATTTAGATCTGAAAATTATAATCCTATATTTTTATAGTCGTCTAGTAAGTATCAGCGTATCTTTATATAACAAATCTTTAACTAATAACAAATTGCCGCATAAATATAATATTGCGCAAGTTGTTTACACAGTATATAATTTGGTGATAAGTCATGTAGGTAATCACAGACTGATTTCACTGATTTGCCTTTTTGGGAAAAAAATTGAGGCAATAATTTCTGAAGAATTGTTTTTTCTAATTAAAAATAATTTAATTATTTTTGGTAAGGATTTTATAAAGAGATCAGTAGTAACTAAACTTGCCCTTATTGCTCAAGGCTCAAGACATTTTTAATAATAGAGAAGATGGCTTTTCAATATGTGTACCAGACAAGATCCATTCACTGAGTTTTATCGATAAGCTAAAGTATTTTGGAGTACATAGTAATAGGTCTGATCTATTATTACTTACCTGGTAAAACCCAATACGTGACATAAAATAATTTCAAAACAAAGTTTAACCAGGAGTTCCTCAGGTTCCACTTGGGGCCTCGGCTATTTAGTATATTATTAGACATGTTTAAATGTTTTGCCTTATGTAATTTAATGCCTAATTTCTTTGTACTAATCTTGTGTCAATGATTTAAAAATTTATAAAGTGACAAATGTTTTAGCTGATTATGCTGATTTGCAAAAAGACACGTACATTTTCGACCTTTTATAATCTAAATAAATAATTTTTAAATATAAATAAATATCATAAATTCTATTTTCTCGCATGAATACGCCTGGTCTTCTTGTTGCTTAGATGGTTAGCTTGATATGTTGCATTAAATAATTTTAAAAAAAGGGATCGCACCTGGGGCATCTATTATTTAGTATATTTTTGTACGGCATATACAGGTAAATGTGTGTTGCCTCATGTAATTTGTACGACTTACTTCTTTCTATACCAATGATGATATAAAAATGTGTTAAATAGTTTATCTTTTTATCCTGATTTGCAAAAAGACTTAGATACATATCGGTCCTTCGTAATTTAAACAATTTATGTTTAACATAAAGATATGTGATAAATTCTATTATCTCACATAAATAACCCTGTCATTGCAAGTCTTTATCCGATGGGGTTTGAAACCGTTGATGTGAATGAAAATCAGGAATATGCGTTTGACGGAATCGGGGAATCGAATTATACATTGACCGACTACTGTATCTTGGACAACAAATATAATAATAAGAATAATATATAATCCGCATTCCAACCACAGTGATTGGCCCAGAAGTCAGAGATTTATGCGGGAGAGAGGGCGACATATTTTAAGTTTTGCTGGCCGCTGTTGTGCCCAGAATGAAAAAGCATAATTATTAAAATATGATTTGTCTTGAGTGTGTAGACAATATAATGCGTTGATGCGATAGTATTTCGGACTTCAATAGTCTTGGTGATATTTATTTACAACGTTTCGATTGCCAAGTACATCTTGATTTGATACATCTCCGTTATCACCTAAATATGACTTAGCAATGCGAAATGCTGTGAATAATTATCAGCAAGACAATGGAAGTTCGAGGATCTACAAGTCATTAAAACAATATTACAGTCCTAAAACAATAATTATATTAATTAAGTCTAGTCATGTCCCTGTATAATCTTAAAAAGAAATTCCACATATAGCTAATATTTCAAGGTGTGCTATATAATTTTGTACTAACTATATAGTTAAATATTAATTACTATCTAAATTAAAAATTACAGAAACTCAAATCATGTAATTGTTATTAAAAAATTGGGTCAACAGATTTTTTTTTAAAGTTGTCGGCAAGCGTACCCATCTAATTCATGGGTAATTTCACAACCAAATGATGGTAAATGTCAATAATTGAACTTTTGAATTAAAAGAATTGTGAAAAATATAACTGTATTATGAAATAACCTGTAAGTTATTGAGTGCAAGGTTATACCGAAGCAAACAGTTTCATTTTCCCGAAGTTGTTGAACGAGAACAGCAGGAAATGAATTTGTTTACCAGCATGTGTTCGTATCTCTGATGTTACGGAGAAACTTTTTTAGAATGAGATATTGCCATTAACGAATTTGCGTAATACCAATTAGATAATATTCGAAATGCTTAATCATGTTTTATGAAGACAGAATATTATATATACAGTATATATATATATATATATATATATATATATATATATATATATATATATATATATATATATATATATATATATATATATAAATATATATATATATATATATATATATATATATATATATATATATATATATATATATATATATATATATATATATATATATATATATATATATATATATATATATATATATATATATATATATATATATATATATATATATATATATATATATATATATATATATATATATATATATATATATATATATATATATATATATATATACATATATATATATATATATATATATATATATATATATATATATATATATATATATATATATATATATATACATATATATATATATATATATATATATATATATATATATATATATATATATATATATATATATATATATATATATATATATATATATATATATATATATATATATATATTTGTTTTGTGAAAAGTAATCTTGGAATTGTAGCATTTCATTACATACAGAAATAAACAAATAGACGAATAATAAGAAAGATACACTTACCAGTCCTATATCTGGACATTTTCACAAAACAAATATGAATAGCAAAGAACTTCAAAGCTAATAAATATAACCAGGGTGAAAATTGGATTTTTTTCGAATTTTCGAAAGAACAATTAATACATAAGACCAACAAATGATTTTAGTTTTGACTAAGCAAGCAATTTCTGTAACACTCCCTCTTTGAATGCTTCAGAATTCTATTATATATGTACCTAATTTAATATCTTCTTCTAGCACATAGCTAGGAAGGTAGTTGTTTTAAATAGGTTCTACAAGATTTTATGCATTTTAAAGTTTAACATCTTCTGGATAACTGTATGCCTAATGCTTTTATATATAATATGTTCAAATAGAACAAATATAAATAGTAGACTAGGTATTCCTAAGAATTTGAGTTCCGTCAAAAACTGATGTCATAAAACGTCACTGCAAGTGTTGGAATATTAATATTTTAAATTCAAGTATAAGATCAATGAAACAGGTCCTATACCACTCTGAAGATCCTCAATGAAGGTGAAAGAACTTGTACAACTTCTAAGTGGTTCGTTTCCGTGTGTACGTCCAGATATAGGACTGGTAAGTGTATCTTCCTTATTATTCGTCTATTTGCTTATTTCTGTATGTAATGAAATGCTACAAACCCGAGATTACTTTTCACAAAACAAGATATATATATATATATATATATATATATATATATATATATATATATATATATATATATATATATATATATATATATATATATATATATATATATATATATATATATATATATGTTAGCTTTGAAATTCTTTGCTATTCATATTTGTTTTGTGAAAAGTAATCTTGGGTTTGTAGCATTTCATTATATAGAAATATTTCTATATAATGAAATGCTACAAACCCAAGATTACTTTTCATAATATATATATATATATATATATATATATATATATATATATATATATATATATATATATATATATATATATATATATATATATATATATATATATATATATATATATATATATATATATATATATATATATATATATATATATATATATATATATATATATATATATATATATATATATATATATATATATTAGCTTTGATGTTCTTTATATATATCTATATATATATATATATATATATATATATATATATATATATATATATATATATATATATATATATATATATATATATATATATATATATATATACATATATCATAATAAAGATAGGATTATCTTTAATATTTAGAACAACTATGTTTTTTGCAATCTTTATGTTTTATGGATTTGTACTTTTTTTGTTTATCAATGTAATATGGCATCTTAAGTTTTTCGACTAATTAAAGTGTAAATTTTAATAAATAGCTCAAAATTGTACATAATGATTAAAAAATAATAATTTCGGATTCGAGTTTTTTTCGTTTCTTGCCATTTTCTGAAAACATTTATCATAGTAATGTATATTTTATTTACACCATCAGAAAGTAGAGATTTCAACGAACAAAAAGCCCACCGACTTTTTTAAAAAAGCAGATATTTTGGCGCGAGAATTTTCGATTAAAAATTAGGGTGCTTTTTGTTATTAAGTAAACATAAGGTGAAAAAATAAATATTTTAAACCAAAAAAAATACAGTATGTTTGGGGCATAAAGAGGTAGGTTTTCAGTAATTTTCTTTAAAATTTTTTTTTGTAAAAGAAATATAAACCCAAGAACTCGGTTATTTAAATTTTTCACATAAATGTTGCGGTTATGTGAAAAAAGTGTAAATACAAAACTTGTAGATCTTTTTATTACCTACAACTTTGGTATTTGACTTTTTTCCATGGCACTTTTAGTTTTGCCGGAAATCGAGATAAAACGTTTTTTACCCTTAAAAACTCACCCCCTTCACTTCCCGACCTCAGATCGCCCGTAAATTATTTTTCCTTTCATTTTTGTTATAATCTCTTCCTTTTCCAATGGGTTTCATCCTACTATTATTTTTTTTGGTTTCAAAAATTTTCGACCCTGGTCTATTTATCGAGATAAAGTAAGAACAATAAAATAGTTAAGGTGGTTACGGAAAACAAGATTTCCAAGTTACTAGTCATCTTAAAAAAATGGTATATTTTCCCAATATCAAAATATGAATATTTTTTAGGGAAAAAGGTATTAACGATAAAAACGACATGGATTAATTACATTTTAGCTTGCTGCTACTTCTGATTACTCGAACTGAACAGCAATCAGAATGAGCAGAACCCGAAGATGACAGATGTGACTTATCGCACCGATCATATTATTATTATTATTATTGATAATAGTTATGATATTATGACCGTAAAAAAATATTCACTACCATATAGAAGGAACAGCTGATTAACGAAGTTAAATATTTATCTACAGTTTTTCTCATTCCTCCACAATTAGTTTAACTACTATTTACCTTCAATATGCATGGCAATAATAATTGTGCTTAAAATGGTGAACGAATCGGTTGCATTATTTCCGCTCAAAGGATTGTTGGGACTTCGTGCTGAATTTATAGGTAAGTGCCGATCTAATTTTGTAATTATAGATAACGAGGTAGGTACTTATTTAACAGAAATAATTTTACATTTAGACGAAGCAAATTAACTCGAAAAATGGTGTCATCTTCAAACAATATGCACTGGAAGAAATGTATTTTTCTATGGAAAAATACACAGAAGCGTTTTACCCTAAAAATAAGGATCTATATATTTTTTTAAATGTCTTGAATCGAAGTAAAAACCCGCATCTGAATCCATCCATTCGTAAAGATTTCGGAGGTGAAGTCTAAATTTGCACGTGGCTGAAGACAGCATCATAATCAGATTCAGATATCAACTTTTTACAGTTGACCAATAAAATAGTGGACTAAAAGCTATATAATGTGTTAATTACGAATAAAATTGTAATGAATGTATGGAGGGGGGCTAATAGATAATGAAAAATACAGTTGGGACATAATATCATTATTTTTGCACTAAAATAATATTATAAAAATTAATTAAATGAAGTAATACATATCTAGGTAAATTCTACAAATCACACAAAAAAGTTTGTATCACCACAAATTTTTGTATATACACTTTAATTCGTGCCGTTAATAAGAAAATCCTACGGACTCACTAAAAAACAGGGGTAGGCAGGGTGAAAACCGCCCTAAAAATATTGAAATTTAAAAATTCTACAAATCACGCAAAAAAGTTTGTATCACCACCAATTTTCCTATAAACACTTTAATTCGTGCCCTTAACAAGAAAATCCCACGAACTCACTAAAAAACAGGGGAAGGCAGGGTGAAAACCGCCCTAATAGTATTGAAATTTAAAAATTCTACAAATCACGCAAAAAAGTTTGTATCACCACCAATTTTCCTATATACACTTTAATTCGTGCCCTTAACAAGAAAATCCCACGAACTCACTAAAAAACAGGGGAAGGCAGGGTGAAAACCGCCCTAATAATATTGAAATTTAAAAATTCTGCAAATCACGCAAAAAAGTTTGTATCACCACCAATTTTTTTATATACACTTTAAATCGTGCCCTTAACAAGAAAATCCCACGGACTCACAAAAAAACAGGGGAAGGCAGGGTGAAAACCGCCCTAATAATATTGAAATTTAAAAATTCTACAAATCACACAAAAAAGTTTGTATCACCACCAATTTTCCTATATACACTTTAATTCGTGCCCTTAACAAGAAAATCCCACGGACTCACAAAAAAACAGGGGAAGGCAGGGTGAAAACCGCCCTAATAATATTGAAATTTAAAAATTCTACAAATCACGCAAAAAAGTTTGTATCACCACCAATTTTCCTATATACACTTTAATTCGTGCCCTTAACAAGAAAATCCCACGAACTCACTAAAAAACAGGGGAAGGCAGGGTGAAAACCGCCCTAATAATATTGAAATTTAAAAATTCTACAAATCACGCAAAAAAGTTTGTATCACCACCAATTTTTTTATATACACTTTAATTCGTGCCCTTAACAAGAAAATCCCACGGACTCACAAAAAAACAGGGGAAGGCAGGGTGAAAACCGCCCTAATAATATTGAAATTTAAAAATTCTACAAATCACACAAAAAAGTTTGTATCACCACCAATTTTCCTATATACACTTTAATTCGTGCCCTTAACAAGAAAATCCCACGGACTCACAAAAAAACAGGGGAAGGCAGGGTGAAAACCGCCCTAATAATATTGAAATTTAAAAATTCTACAAATCACGCAAAAAAGTTTGTATCACCACCAATTTTCCTATATACACTTTAATTCGTGCCCTTAACAAGAAAATCCCACGAACTCACTAAAAAACAGGGGAAGGCAGGGTGAAAACCGCCCTAATAATATTGAAATTTAAAAATTCTACAAATCACGCAAAAAAGTTTGTATCACCACCAATTTTTTTATGTACACTTTAATTCGTGCCCTTAACAAGAAAATCCCACGGACTCACAAAAAAACAGGGGAAGGCAGGGTGAAAACCGCCCTAATAATATTGAAATTTAAAAATTCTACAAATCACACAAAAAAGTTTGTATCACCACCAATTTTCCTATATACACTTTAATTCGTGCCCTTAACAAGAAAATCCGACGAACTCACTAAAAAACAGGGGAAAGCAGGGTGAAAACCGCCCTAATAGTATTGAAATTTAAAAATTCTAGAAATCACGCAAAAAAGTTTGTATCACCACCAATTTTCCTATATACACTTTAATTCGTGCCCTTAACAAGAAAATCGCACGAACTCACTAAAAAACAGGGGAAGGCAGGGTGAAAACCGCCCTAATAATATTGAAATTTAAAAATTCTACAAATCACGCAAAAAAGTTTGTATCACCACCAATTTTTTTATATACACTTTAATTCGTGCCCTTAACAAGAAAATCCCACGGACTCACAAAAAAACAGGGGAAGGCAGGGTGAAAACCGCCCTAATAATATTGAAATTTAAAAATTCTACAAATCACACAAAAAAGTTTGTATCACCACCAATTTTCCTATATACACTTTAATTCGTGCCCTTAACAAGAAAATCCCACGGACTCACAAAAAAACAGGGGAAGGCAGGGTGAAAACCGCCCTAATAATATTGAAATTTAAAAATTCTACAAATCACGCAAAAAAGTTTGTATCACCACCAATTTTCCTATATACACTTTAATTCGTGCCCTTAACAAGAAAATCCCACGAACTCACTAAAAAACAGGGGAAGGCAGGGTGAAAACCGCCCTAATAATATTGAAATTTAAAAATTCTACAAATCACACAAAAAAGTTTGTATCACCACCAATTTTGGTATATACACTTTAATTCGTGCCCTTAAACGTAAAGAATTCGTTGGCCTAATTCGTAGGGCGAAGGTCGAACAACCGAACCCGTTGCGTTGAAAAACTCGTGTACATTTTGCCCTTTTCCGACTAAAAGTGTAATTTGCGATTTGGAAAACATGATACCATTGTCATTTAAAATTTTCATGCAAACGTGCAATAACTGTTACGATGTCAAACAGTGCACTCTAGCAACCACAGCAAAATCTATTGAGATAAAAGAAAAGCTTTGAACGAGCCCCATTTTGTTTAATTCTGTTAACCCAAACCAGAGTTATCCTTATTTTAAGAAAAGCAAGTTTAACCTTCTCCCACCACTTTATTTTATGAGATAGAGCAAAATATTCTATACCAAAAAAAATTACAAATTTTGCTGTGAATACAACAGCAATATTTAAAATACCTCTTCATGTGCATATTTTTGAGAAAAACTTTCTGATTGACAATAACAATTGCGCCCTCTAGCGGCCATTTTTCGGTTTTGAAAATAATTTCCAGCGATTTCTCTTGGCCCATTTACTTAATAATAGATATTTTTCCCAAAGATATACGATAAGTATTTTCTGAGATACAGCCGGCGTCCATTCTTAGTTGGCCACCGGGTACATTGTAACTAGTGACGTTAATAAGCAAATATTTTGAACCGCATCCTACGATAAACGGAAAATCGAGAGCCATCTTGAATATATATATGGACAAAAGAACTATCTATTTAAAATATAAAATTTATTTATTTATAATTTATTTATTCAACTCCAAAATTTTGAGTCAACTCTGATCATAAATGGCAAAAAATGTCCGCCATATTGGAGCCGCCATCTTGAACCTTAAATTTGACAAAAAAATATTTCATTTTGCTGCCCCAAAAACTCCAAAATAAATATTTTTGTGTCGTTTTGGACTATAATGATCCAATGGCCATCAGCCATTTTGAAAATCGGTCAGTATCTACTTTGTGGCAACTTTGCAGGGGAAACTCGCATAGAATATAAAACATCTCAAAATATATTGTTAATACTAAGAAAGTATGTATTAAAAAATAATATAACTATATATTATATAACTATATATAAATAATATAACTAAAAATAATATAATATAAAAAAATTATATACAATTATTACGGACTAAACGATAGTGGCAATGCTATAATTGAACAGTATAAAAAATTATATGAAATTGATGATAATAATTTTGATTATCCTGTTCGATATACATTGGACGAGGTCCTGCATAAATTAACAATTCGTAATTCATAAAATAAGCATCTGCTTTGGTTCATTACAACATTATTTTAAATATCAGTTCAAACACAAAACTACAATTATCAAATTTGTGGCTACACTATCACATTCATATATTTTAGATTTGTGATTCATATTTTTGAGGCAGCCCAAAGTGACTTATATCCACTACTTAAGGTTAATCATATCATGGTATTATTATAGTCACTGTCACTTACCGAGATTTATTTACGGCCAAAATAAGGGGTTCATGAGAGGAAACCATATTCCAATCTTGTGGGTCATCTGGTCAAAGGACTTACTTTTTGACGATTGACGATTTGTAGAATTTTTATTTGTAGAATATTATTGGGGGTTTTCACCCCTGGTTTTCACCCCTGGTTTTCACCCCTGGTTTCACCCCTGGTTTTCACCCTACCTTCCCTGTTTTTTTGGGTCTGTGGGATTTTCTTGCTGGGGCACGAATGAAAGTGTAAATACCGAAAATTGGTGATGTATCAAACTTTTTGGTGTGATTTGTAGAATTTTCAATTTTCAATATTATTAGGGTGGTTATCACCCTGCCTTCCCCTGTTTTTTTTGTGAGTCCGCGGGATTTTCTTAGGGCACGAATTAAAGTGTATATTAAAAAAATGGTGCTGTTACAAACTTTTTTGTGTGATCGCAGAATTTTTAATTTTCAATATTATTAGGGCGGTTTTCACTCTGCCTTCCTGTGTTTTTTTTTGGGTCCGTGGGATTTTCTTGTTAAGGACACGAATTAAAGTGTATATAGGAAAATTGGTGGTGATACAAACTTTTTTGCGTGATTTGTAGAATTTTTAAATTTCAATATTATTAGGGCGGTTTTCACCCTGCCTTCCCCTGTTTTTTAGTAAGTTCGTTGGATTTTCTTGTTAAGGGCACGAATTAAAGTGTATATAGGAAAATTGGTGGTGATAAAAACTTTTTTGTGTGATTTGTAGAATTTCTAAATTTCAATATAATATTAGGGCGGCTTTCACCCTGCCTTCCCCTGTTTTTTAGTGAGTTCGTGGGATTTTCTGGTTAAGTCCACGAATTAAAGTGTATATAGGAAAATTGGTGGTGATATAAACTTTTTTGCGTGATTTGTAGAATTTTTAAATTTCAATATTATTAGGGCGGTTTTCACCCTGCCTTCCCCTGTTTTTTAGTGAGTTCGTGGGATTTTCTTGTTAAGGGCACGAATTAAAGTGTTTATAGGAAAATTGGTGGTGATACAAACTTTTTTGCGTGATTTGTAGAATTTTTAAATTTCAATATTATTAGGGCGGTTTTCACCCTGCCTTCCCCTGTTTTTTAGTGAGTTCGTGGGATTTTCTGGTTAAGTCCACGAATTAAAGTGTATATAGGAAAATTGGTGGTGATACAAACTTTTTTGCGTGATTTGTAGAATTTTTAAATTTCAATATTATTAGGGCGGTTTTCACCCTGCCTTCCCCTGTTTTTTAGTGAGTTCGTGGGATTTTCTTGTTAAGGGCACGAATTAAAGTGTTTATAGGAAAATTGGTGGTGATACAAACTTTTTTGCGTGATTTGTAGAATTTTTAAATTTCAATATTATTAGGGCGGTTTTCACCCTGCCTTCCCCTGTTTTTTAGTGAGTTCGTGAGATTTTCTTGTTAAGGGCACGAATTAAAGTGTATATAGGAAAATTGGTGGTGATACAAACTTTTTTGCGTGATTTGTAGAATTTTTAAATTTCAATATTATTAGGGCGGTTTTCACCCTGCCTTCCCCTGTTTTTTAGTGAGTTCGTGAGATTTTCTTGTTAAGGGCACGAATTAAAGTGTATATAGGAAAATTGGTGGTGATACAAACTTTTTTGCGTGATTTGTAGAATTTTTAAATTTCAATATTATTAGGGCGGTTTTCACCCTGCCTTCCCCTGTTTTTTTGTGAGTCCGTGGGATTTTCTTGTTAAGGGCACGATTTAAAGTGTATATAAAAAAATTGGTGGTGATACAAACTTTTTTGCGTGATTTGCAGAATTTTTAAATTTCAATATTATTAGGGCGGTTTTCACCCTGCCTTCCCCTGTTTTTTAGTGAGTTCGTGGGATTTTCTTGTTAAGGGCACGAATTAAAGTGTTTATAGGAAAATTGGTGGTGATACAAACTTTTTTGCGTGATTTGTAGAATTTTTAAATTTCAATATTATTAGGGCGGTTTTCACCCTGCCTTCCCCTGTTTTTTAGTGAGTTCGTGAGATTTTCTTGTTAAGGGCACGAATTAAAGTGTATATAGGAAAATTGGTGGTGATACAAACTTTTTTGCGTGATTTGTAGAATTTTTAAATTTCAATATTATTAGGGCGGTTTTCACCCTGCCTTCCCCTGTTTTTTAGTGAGTTCGTGAGATTTTCTTGTTAAGGGCACGAATTAAAGTGTATATAGGAAAATTGGTGGTGATACAAACTTTTTTGCGTGATTTGTAGAATTTTTAAATTTCAATATTATTAGGGCGGTTTTCACCCTGCCTTCCCCTGTTTTTTTGTGAGTCCGTGGGATTTTCTTGTTAAGGGCACGATTTAAAGTGTATATAAAAAAATTGGTGGTGATACAAACTTTTTTGCGTGATTTGCAGAATTTTTAAATTTCAATATTATTAGGGCGGTTTTCACCCTGCCTTCCCCTGTTTTTTAGTGAGTTCGTGGGATTTTCTTGTTAAGGGCACGAATTAAAGTGTATATAGGAAAATTGGTGGTGATACAAACTTTTTTGCGTGATTTGTAGAATTTTTAAATTTCAATACTATTAGGGCGGTTTTCACCCTGCCTTCCCCTGTTTTTTAGTGAGTTCGTGGGATTTTCTTGTAAAGGGCACGAATTAAAGTGTTTATAGGAAAATTGGTGGTGATACAAACTTTTTTGCGTGATTTGTAGAATTTTTAAATTTCAATATTTTTAGGGCGGTTTTCACCCTGCCTACCCCTGTTTTTTAGTGAGTCCGTAGGATTTTCTTGTTAACGGCACGAATTAAAGTGTATATACAAAAATTTGTGGTGATACAAACTTTTTTGTGTGATTTGTAGAATTTACCTAGATATGTATTACTTCATTTAATTAATTTTTATAATATTATTTTAGTGCAAAAATAATGATATTATGTCCCAACTGTATTTTTCATTATCTATTAGCCCCCCTCCATACATTCATTACAATTTTATTCGTAATTAACACATTATATAGCTTTTAGTCCACTATTTTATTGGTCAACTGTAAAAAGTTGATATCTGAATCTGATTATGATGCTGTCTTCAGCCACGTTAAATTTGCCTCGCCTAATTTATCCATGTACCTAATCATAGTGATATGAGAAGATATGATCAAGAATGAAATGAATTCAAGAATGAATGATCAAGAATGAATGAAAATTATTGTCATAAAATCCGATTCAGAGCTTCAGGGCAGTGTTTCTCACCCTCCTGGTATTTTTCGATCACAATTTTCATCGTGTCCTCCCCCTCCACTCCACTCTAAATGCCAAGCCCCACAGGATAGAGTCAGTGCTTTATTAGCCTTCTCGAGGTCGTAGGGCGAAAGGGCCAATTTTTCCAAGTGACATATATAATGAGTGCCATACAAAATTTTATCCAACAGCACTGCCTCGCTGCCCAAATATTGGATTTCGGCGGAGGACTCATCACAAATAGGTAAATTTATCTTAGATAAAACCTGAGAAAACCGTCATCAGAATACCCTCAGATCGAGCAAAATTCAAATTATATTAAGGTTCTTTTACGTTACTATGGAACAACGATGCATTTTTTTAAAATAATACACAATATTGTCATTCAGACTGCTTTTAGTTATATAGGTACTAATTTGCAGACGATAAATAGTGAATTTTTGATACTAGAAATCAGTTTTCAAACAACAATGGATCAGAAAGAACTTCCCCAAGAAATTATTGATGATGCTGATGCGGCACGAGAAGTCAACTCTTCAGCTTTACAAAAACATTGATGTCTCTAATTTTGCGCAACCTCTTAAGCTTTTTGAAAACCAAGACCAAAGATAACAAGCCAAAAAAATTTAAACTTTTGAACGCAATGATATTAACAAGTTGCTGAAAGAAGCATCTGACGGTGAATTTTTGCTCATGTAAACAGCTTTAATTATGGGTTTTGCGGAAGCAAATGAACTGAATAATTTGAGTGTGGGCATGTTCGAGACAGGGATTCCTATTTATCCTATTCATATCCTATTTATGTAATTATACCTGATACAGAGACAAAGAAAAGTTCTAGTTATACAATAATACAGAAAGGATTTCCAGTAAATCCTGTAGAATTATGCAAAAAAATATATATCCTTAAGACCAAAAAATACCCCCCATAAAAGATTTTTTATATTCTATAAAAATGGTACTGTGTTCAACATAATGCGTTGGAATAAATACTTATACCTTCAGTTATATACCATGTAAGTAAATTGCGTAAATTTATAAATAAATATTGGTTAAATATGTTTCTGGAAAAAATGGCGGACTTATAAGTCATAACTCGCTAAAGTGTTTTCGTTTTATATGCAAACTAATGGAATGCGGTGCTCAGTGGCGCGCGCAATTTTTTTAATATGGGAAAAAAAAATTCTTATCATTCTTGTAGAACAGAACAGGTGTCCACAACTGCATCGCGGAAAGGGCAAATTAAAGACTGGCTGGAAGAAAGAAACATTGAACACGATGATTCACTAGTTAAAGCTGAATTGTTGACACTGTAAAGGCATTTTCCAGCTTTCACGAAGTATGTAGTGGACGAAATGGCCAGAGCAAGAGGAATGGAGGTAATTCGATTGCCTCCATATCACTGCGAACTGAACCCAATTGGCCGCCTTATTCGGGCGCATATAAAAGGGAAAGTTGCTAGAGAAAATACAACATTTAAGTTAGCTGATGGGAAAAAACTTCTCAATGGTGCAATCTAAGAAGTAAATGCGGCCAACTGGATAAAATGTATAGACCAGAAGAAGGTGGAATCAAGAATGTGGGATCTCGATATTATGATGGATACTCCCGTTAAACCAGTCATAATAAATGTAAATGAAGACAGTAGTGAAAGTGACTTATTTTCAGATAGTGAATAGTGATATGAATTTTTGATGTGAGTTTTTGTGAAGAGTGCTACTAATAAGTGACACTGAAAAATACCAATGTGAGTGTAACAATATATGCACATAATAACATATCCCTCAAATTAATTGGTGAGTTAATTTGTTATAAATTGTCATTGGCTAAATAATTTAGCACTAAGTTGTACACGCAGCATGCAAAATTTGTTCCCTATATTTTGAACACATTCAAAACTAAATAATTTTTTGGCTTAAAGTTTTGCACATATATTAATATGACATAATAAGACATCTTTTGAAGTCACTTCACCTGATGATGATATGCATGATGATACGCCACTGAGCAGTAAAGACAGTAAATGGCCGGCTTGTTCATGCAGGTGTTGTTCTAAGTGAGCGAGAAGGTAAATGGGACTTATATGAGTTGAAGGGCGATAGCGACCGATGTACTAAGCCGTGGACTGGAGACCCTGGTTCTATTTACAAGAAATTGTGACGCTATACAATTTTACACTAGTTATCCTTTTGTATTGCATAGTGATGTGATTTACCGCTTCTGTAGTAATTAGTACGGGGTTTCTTTGTAAAATGCCGCACAATTTTTTGCTCTAGTTTGTTAAAACACTATAGTGTGTTATGACTTATAACTCATGCGTGTGTTATTCTTCTCCTAATTTGTATGTATGCCTGCGATTCATGAGTGTATAACTTGTGTCTGATGGAAAAAATAGTTAATTATCCACTGTATTTAGCTATATTTGAATCAATAGATAATATTTATCAAGAATTTTGCGCAAGAGTGATGATAAATTCTCACATGATCTCTGATGTTAATATTATTTTATTATATATATTGCATTTGTTTTATATGGTAACATATTAAACAAGGAGCAGCCTGCATATTGGGGTGCATTCATAGGCGCCGGCAAGGGGAGCACGGGGGGCAGCTTCCCCTCCCTGGATTTGGTGAAATTAAATTTTAATATTACTTGTCAAAAAAAAATCAATTGTAGATTCGTAATAACCGAGGTAATCACATTATGGTTATTATGCTTATTAGGTATTAGGCTTAACAAGAAAATTATGCGAATAAAAGTTCTTACATATGACGTCTTTGGCAACACTGTCATCGTTCATTGGTATTATTTATGTTTTATATGTATAACTTAAAATATTTTTATATGTATAACTTAAATAAAACATTATAATAACAAAAAGAAACGTATTTCAAAGTAATATTTCAAATTTGATCCATCATGAGTGTGCATCAATTTACATAATTTTCCAAATGTATTTTTCGTTAGATAGCAGTTAGATTTTGCAGTTAGATAGCTACACCACCTTTTTCCATCGTAAACCCTGTTTAAAAAAAATATTATTGTTATCGAGATTATTATTATTTTAAAAAGGGATATTCAATTTCAAAAATTTTTCTTGTGAAAGTCTATATTCTTGTACAAATCAATTTTTCATTAAAATTCTGAAGTGCCGGGAACCCAGTAGATTTACATTTGTAGCTATTAATTATTTCAATTAATATTTTAACTATGCTATGTTGTTTAAAAACTGTTTAATGTTTATATATTATGTATTCTATTGTATTCATTAGGGCGATCTTTAAATATGTTCTATCTTGAAGTAGCTACTATTAACTTGTTTTTAGACAGGTATTAGACAGGTATAAGAATAACTAAATAAATGCTCTAATAATTAATATAAATTTTATAAAAATCCGAGTAAACATCATCCTTTTTAAACTTAAAGTAGCACATAACAAACCTGCACCAATGTTAAGCCTAATTTTCTCCTGAGCCACCGCACACACAAACAGAAAACTCAATACATAGCAATTAACACAAGAGAATCCGTATTTCATAATTAACTGTTACTCCGCTACGAACAGCGGCATTTCATGGACTTTTTTCTTTCAGATCTAGGCGATTACTGATTATATTATGTTGCTTTGCAACAATCGACGCCACTTTTGCTTTCACGTGGAACAACATTCTACAAGAAGTGGAGGCTAATACGCAAAGAGGGCTACGCACCACACCGAAGGTTTTTAATTGTAACTGGAATAGTTGCGTAATGGGAACTATTTGCTTTAGTAATTAAGTTACATATTTCAATGAACCTATTCATGAACCAAGACTCATATGTTATACGATTTCCTGCTAGATATAAACGGTAAAGTATTTTGCGGTAAGTGAACGACATATATTGACCTCAAACTTCAAAATATTTCCTACCGACCTCAAACCCAGCAATGTAAAGACTATTTTTAAAACCCAACCTAATCCTAACTTCTAAAGATCCAGTCTTCAATGACTCCCATTCTATGTGGCATATACGAAACACCTTGCATAGACGTACATTATAGACCTACAACATAGAGTCTACGAACACCGTCTTGCAGTTTGCAGCAGATCAGATTCAACCTCCTACTAAACCTAACACCGCTTACACACATGACATAACATAGATTTTGTCAACACAAAGACAATAGCACCCATCTACAGTGACTTTATACAAGACAGTGGCGACAATACAGTGTTCAATTTTTAATTGGATATCAACCCAGGCAGCATGGTGACGTCATTATGACGTATTTATTTCGCCAGTTTTTAGGACGTAATACGTTAAAAGAACTACAAAAGAGACGTCAAAATGACGAGAAAATGTCACAGCCAAATGACGTCATTAACTGACGTGTATTTGACGTCATTTCAAAATACATGCAGGGAAAACAGTAAAAACTACAAAACACACGAAAAAAATACGCCTCCAACAATCATTTTCATTTTATCGAGATCGCATAGCATTCTATTGTTTAATTTTAGTCACGTGTCCCCAGCGACGCGTTGTCAAATGGATGACCTAATATTTACAGTACAAGACAAATAACAAATTCTGTTTTTTTATTATTAAGAAATACATAAAAAAATAGAATTTATCATATTTTCATAAATTTGGAAAAGATGCTGCATCTAGCAGCGCTGGCTGAGAACGAAGCTTTATTTTATGTTTCATTGTTTGCGTCTTTGTCTGGCTTATGGTAATTTGTATGTTTTTTTAGGTAATTGATCATTTCCTACTGTTAAAAAAATGCAGAAATCGAAACAGTCCTTTGTTCGGATATAAAAATCGCAAAAAGATTTTGTAATTATAACCGTTTAAGTGCTCTTTATGTTTTAAATTTAGAAATGTCTCGATCTTAACAAGCCATTAATTGTAGACAAATAAGGATAAGCAAAGGGAGGAAAAATGTTAGTCGAAAATATGGCGTCAATTTGACGTCAAATTCATGACGTCTTAATGGTTACATTAGATTAAAAAAGTACGTCTGAATGACGAGAAAAAAGTGACGTTTTAAAGACGACATAGAAATGACGTCATATGTTCTACTTCATATTGGTCACTTGACATCACTAGACCTAAAATCACCTTAAAAGAACGTAATAATGACGTCACCATGCTGCTTGGGAAATCACATGTTTTTCGCCGCCATGTTGCATCAAAATTAGTTTATGACATTTATACGAGGGGATGACCGCTGAACGAAATTTGTACAAAAAGTTCCCCTTTGGAATTGAGTTCCCTCGAGTTCCTTCTGAATTCCTCTGAGTTCCCATGAGTTCTCCAGAGTTCCATGTAGTTCCCTTGAGTTCCTCCAGAGTTCTTTGGAATTCCCTGAGTTTCTTACTTATCTAACGACTTTCCTTAGTCGACTCTACCACCTAATTTAATTATTATTTTTTAACGATATGTTTTTCATTAATTTTTTGTTTCTTTCATTAATTGTTGTTCATAAATAAAATGTGTTTTGAACATACATTTATTTTACGGTGGTTTAAACCTATATGGAGTGAAGTCAATGATCAAGTCAATAGTCAAAATAAATCAAAATGATTCAAAAATGTTTTTATTCAAACAAAGTTGACAAAATAAACATGTAGAATTCTTACAAAAACAACAAGTACCTAGCTTTTACTACTAACAACAATATACCCCCGAATGGGGTTAGGTACTTATACAATAAGTGGACCTAAATATATTGTAGTAAACTTTTATATATGGTAAACCTTAGCCCCAATCGTATTTTTCTAACAAGTTACATTTTTTTATAAACAGTGACTTGTAAAAGAATTAGATTTTCTCGATTCAGGTTCATTTGTTGTAGAGGTAACCCTATATGTGTATGCACAAAATGTATGCACAAAATTTTTTTAAATAAAAAAGCCTATTGAGTACGAAAATTAATGAAGATTATAATACTTGTAATAGTTCAATACCGATTGATCAAATAAAGATCCAGCTCTCCTACATTCAGTGGGTTGTGGTAATATGGTGATTATCTCATTCAATTTCCAGGTCAGTCTCATCATTTACTATGTGATATATAAATGCATATTTCAATCTTGGATTAGGTCGAAGAAATTTGCAGTGATAGGGATTTAGGCTAGTATTCCATCCAATAGAAACGGACCTCAAATGATTTTTGGCTGATATGAGCTCAACCAAAACAAAGTCATCTAAATTAATTGCATCATTACAATTACATTTTCTTGAGTGGGTTTCTCTGACTGTGACAAATGTTCTTCATTTTCAGTTTAATCCATTTCAACCTCCTAAAATGCATTACTCCCACAATTGTCACTTGTGTTTATTTCTTCTGATCGAGCCTCTGATGCATTTGAAAATACTTCTGTGTCAGTGCCATCATCAAATATAAGTGTCTCATCTTCTTCATCTGAGGAGGAAAAGTATGTGAATCTGTTTTCTACGCTTATATTTGGATTGCTTGTTGTTGTCTTCCATTCTTTCCAGAGCACTATTGTCTACGCCGGTGTTGGTTTGAAGGTTAGGATCGGTCTTCTCTTTGCATCGTGCCCTCTTTGGTGTTTGTTTTCGAGTCTTATTTCGAGTTGATTTTGTAATGAATCTGGCTGATCTGGCAACCAACAAAGTGCTGATTTTCTGTGACAGCAGGCGTTCCATCATTGGTAGTAACTTTAACAAAACTACCTTTTTCAAACAATCTATCCTCCTTTTGTTTTACTATACTGTTTGTTCTTTATTTATAGACTCACTTTGCTGCTGATATGTGGGAGAAACCCCGGGAGGATGGCACCCGAAAATTAAGAAGTGCCTACTATTTTTTCATTTTCCACGCTGAAAAAATCCAGAAAGCCTCCAACTCAAAGAAAATTGTTAACCCAATGACACCACCTGGTAACTTTATTCTGTCTTTATTTTTACAAATCGAGTCTTCCCTTTTTCTTTGAATATTTCAAAAATTATTAAACTTCTTTGTTTACACACTAAAATATAATATTTTTATGAAATTTCATGACAGCGTGCCCCAGTAATAATAATCGGTTTATAATAAAATATCAGATAAACGGGGCTATTATTGCACCAAAACAAAAAACAAATCACTATTTGATGTCTTCTTTTAGAAGTGGGCTCAGAAACTATACTGAAAATTCAAGCAATTGAGCCATACCTTTCTCAAGATACGATGACACAACCATCTACTTCGAACACTACTGATTTGGCTAGTTATATGTCATCGCCATCGCCATCGATATCTACATCAAATGAAGAAAACATGCCAAATATTTCTCCGACTGAAGGTGCTAAAGAAAATAAATCACTACTTAATAAATAAAGGGAGTTATATTATAAGGAAAAAGCCAAGGTTCAGAAATATAAAAGACATTTAAGAAATACTACAAATAAACTTAAAAACATTGAGAAACATGCAGAAACCTCAGCCCACTTTAACCAATCCTTGATTCATATGTTGTTTAGTAAAGACCAAATTATAGCTCACAGAAAAAAACAAATTAAGTTCATCAAATTTATGATGTGGTCAAATGAAATATTTAATAAAATTTTCTTGTGGTACCAATGGATGTAACGAATTAATAAAACAGGGTTATCCGTTACCATCCATTAGAACAGAGAAAACCAGAGAAAACTTCAACATATAAAATTCTATTCTGGTGTACTTGATGATTTTGAATTTATGAAAATTAAAGTCCAAAATTTAAAGCCACATAAAAGATATTGGATGCTGGTACTTGACGAAATGGCTAGCACACCAGGAAATATATATGATAGTTCATTAAATAAATATTTTGGTAGACAACATTCTGGGACAGCAACTCATGTGCTTATTTTCATGCTAGGTGGAATTTCTACGTGTTGGAAGCAAATTGTAGAATATTATTTTACTGGCGATACAGTAAATGGTGCCGTCTTAAAGGAAATTACAAAATGCATATTCCAAAACCCGGAAGAGTTAAACTCAAACATTCTTAGTGTTAATTCAGATATGGATGTCTGCAATCAAGCTCTCTGGAGAAGTTGGGAAATTTCTGCACGCAAAAACCCCCATGAAGTGTAAAATTCCACATTCTTTGATACCAGATACATTTGTGAATGTATGTGCTGATGTTCCTCATCTGTTCAAAAATATAGAAGCCATGAATGTTCAAAATAAAGTCATTAAATTACCAAGCGAAATTGTCCAAAAGTATGATTTACCTTCACAAGAAGTTAAGGAAAGTCATATTAGTGAACTATTAGCACATCAGGAAACACACATCATTAAATTGTCTCCGAAATTGTCAGAAAAAGATTTACTATCAACACATTTTTCTAAAATGAAGGTATCGATATCAACCAATGTTATAAGTTACAGTGTGAGTAGTGCTTTAAAGTTTTTAGCTGATGTACTCAACAAGTACTGAATATTTAACAACAGCTTGGTTCTTGGACCAAATTGATTCTAGCTCATTATTTCCAGACATCCTTCATCTGCTTTAAGTAAATTTGACAAGGATGTTTATAATGAATCTATCCAGTTTTTAAATGACTTTATTTATTTGTATAACCCAATTGTCCCCGTATAGTACATGCAATCAATGAAGCCTTGAATGAACCAATGACGAACCAATGAACCAATGAAGACGGGAAAAAGTATTGTTCAGCAGTTTTTATCGATGCGAGCGAAGCATTCGATAAAGTCTGGCTCGAAGGCCTACAATATAAAATCAAGCGATGTCTCCCCATACAATAGGTACTACAAATTAATAAAATCATATTTATCAGACAGACAATTCAGAACAAGTGTGAATGATGAAACTTCTGACTTCCATCCCATTACAGCTGAGGTTTCTCAGGTAAGCGTTCTGGGGCCAATTTTATATCTAATATATACTTCTGACCTCCTAACAACCAATTATACCATCACAGATAGTGTCGCAGATGATACAACATTTCTGGCTATCCACGAAGCCACGAAGATATTTTTTTTTGCTCAAACTATCAAATTTAAATGCCTCCTCAAATCTACAAGACCACCTCTTCCAACTAGAAGAATGGCTCGAGAAATGGAAAATCAAGATAAATGCCTCCAAATCTCAACACATAACATTCACCCTGAGAAAAGAACATAGTCCACCTGTATATACATTAATGACTCTGAAATACCTAAAACATCGTGTGTAAAATACTTAGGTCTCCACCTCGACAGCAAACTTCTCTGGAGGGATCACATTTCAAAAAAGCGAAAGCAAATTGACATACGAATGAGATAATTGTTTTTGTCTCATCTTTATTTGGGAAAATAAAATTTTGCCCCAGCTTCCCCGTGAGAAATGGAAAAGATAATTAAATGTATTAATTAATGACGGACTTAATCGTAATCAAATTACGTAAAAAAATTTATTCTAGAAAATCGTTTAAAGGGCGCCACTTACAGCATGTAGGGCTGCAAGTCCCGTACTAGCTCAGTATAGCTTATGGGGGTGAGTTCTGGACCTATTGTTGCCAATGCCGTGCAGAAATGGTAAAATACAACACTGGTCTTACCAAGTTACTCGACGGAGATTCTGCTGTAATTCACACACTTGAATTTTAATAGTACCTATTTAATACTATATGTAGAAAATAAAACTCAATTTAATTTTATAAAATGACAAAAATAAAACCAACAATTCGTTAATAATTATAAAAATAAATAAAAAAGGATTCTAAGTTTATATCATACCGTTCGATAAGTGAACAGTACCTATTATATTAAAGCTAAATTAAAATCAATAATATTGAAAGACGAATGTTATAAGAGTGGTTGGTCTATTATGTATACTAGTAAATGGATGCTATGATGCTAATGAGTAATGAGTTAATATTTGTTATTAGGCACTACTGCGATGTGTATGTTATGATGATCGGAAGCGAGGTGGTCTAAAATCTGCTACCCGTTTTTATTCTCGGTATAGGCTGTGGTATAGGTGCATATTTACGTGGAATGATGTCACAGGTCGTGAGATCATCCCCACGGTTTTGCGTTGCTGATAGGTCCGCGTGCTTTCTAGCAGCGCAACCGAGATGTTTACAATGACATGGAAATTTTCCGTAGGTACCAAGAGACATGGTATGCAAGTACATTGCATATGCACAATTTCACAACAGAATTATATTGGCTACTTGGTAGAAAATCAAAAATTCATTGGAAAACAAAATCCTGTTGTAAAAATTATTTGTTTTCAAATATTGAAGTGGGTTACAAGAAACTGTGGAAGCCTTCCCAAACTGGAGCTCAATTTCAACCCAGTCGATGTTAGATGTCCAGAGCTATTTGTTGGAGTCCAAAAACATTCAATTTCTTTTAACAAGTAGATTTTTGCAGGATAGTCTTGAAAATTTCTTTTCTGTACTAAAAAGTAAACAAACTGTACGAAACACGGTCCAAGTTAAAAATGATATAAATTTAATCCCAATTTTTTTTAAAAAATCAGTTCCAGTAGTTATGATGATTGCTATGATGATAGGATGATGTTATGATGATAGGATGATTGCGAATTTTTAGCTCGCTTCCTGGGTTCAACTCATGATAATAAAGGGTCCGCCAATAAGCGCGCTCGATCTTTAAAATGAAATAAAGCAAGTTGTGTGAGAGGTATAAATGAAATTTATTTTTTGTTTGAAAGAGTATTCGAAGGCATTATGTATGGAAAATAATATCGGTCAAATGTCCACCTCGGCTTCGCTGGGTGGCGCGCATACGAGAAGTCCAATTTTCAATGACTCTGGCGCACAAATCGGGCTGTATTTCATCGATGGCGTGGCGTATGTTGACTTTGAGGGCATCAGTGTTTTGTGGTTGGTTTGCGTAGACCTGTGATTTAAGAAAACCCCACAAGAAATAGTCTAGTGGGGTTAGATCGCACGATCTCGGTGGCCAGTTGATGTCGCCTCCGCGCGAGATAACCATTCCTCCGAAGCGCTCGTGCAGAAGATCCATTGTGGCGCGCGCTGTGTGGCTCGTAGCGCCGTCCTGCTGAAACCACATATCCTCGACATCCATATTGTCGATTTCATGCCAGAAAAAGTTCGTTATCATGGATCTGTATCGTTCGCCGTTTACCGTGATGGACACACCATCGTCGTTCTCGAAGAAATACGGCCCGATGATGCCTCCGGCCCAAAATCCACACCAAACAGTTACCTTTGCTGGGTGCATTGCGACCTGGTGGACCTCCTGTGGATTGTTCTCGGCCCAATAACGGCAATTCTGCTTGTTGACATTCCCATTTAACCAAAAATGTGCCTCATCGCTGAAGATGATTTTGCGACCAAAATCGGGGTCGACTTCCAACTGCTCTAAAGCCCAATCAGCGAAGATACGGCGCTGTCTATGGTCGTTTATTTTGAGCTCTTGTGTCAGCTGGATCTTGTACGGATGCATGCCCAAATCCAGATGCAAGATTCGGCGAAGTGATGTTTCCGAAAGGCGGAGTTCCTGTGCGCGACGTGAAATTGACTGTCGCGGATTTTCACGCACACTATCGCGCACAGCGGCGACATTCTGGGCAGATCGGACGTTTCGACGACGCGTAGGTGTTGGCTGATTGTTCACCGAACCGGTTGCCTCGAATTTGTTAATCAAACGACGGATAGTCGACTCAGCAGGACGATCAATTGCACCGTAAAATTGGCGGAGCGCGCGGAACGTTGCTCGAACCGATGAATGATTTTCGTAATAAGTTTTAACGATTTGCACATGTTGCTCGCGGCTGAATTGGTTCATGGTGATTTGTGAAGATACACTGAATAATAACAACTACGTTTGCCAACTCTACCACAAACAACATGGCCGCCATGAGTTGTCAAAGATCGAGCGTCCCTATTGGCGGACCCTTTAAAACCTACATATGAAAATGTTCAAATTCCTTTGCATGTAAATTCACCAGTGTTTAATCTAAGTCAAAGTGAGGTTAACTCTATGCGTGGGATCTAATTACAATCAATTCTAACATTTAGGTAGTGGGTAAATCTGTTCTTTTTCCAAATTCCCTAAGTTACATATACCCTCATATAAATTTTACGTGTAAGACCTTGTTGCTTTAAATTTGATGCAACATGGCGAGTAGGCGGGACTTAGATGCTATTGACGCCACTGTCTTCTATAAAGTCACTGTATACAAATCTACTCCCTAAAATCCCGAATAATTCGCGAAGCAATAGGAACAAGAGGAACGACGGTCTTCGGCTTATAATTCCTTGGAAATCCGTAATGTCCCAATTATCTACACACCCCTCATTAGACCTTTTCCCATCAGGTTTAAACGATCCACATCAGCCCTTTTCGATTCCACTATAAATACCCCAATCGAATTCGGTACCCGTCAATTCAGGCGTCAAAACGAATGCCAATTTTTTTAAAAAAAATGCTGAAATGGAGGTCGCTAAGTGCGATTGTTAACTTGCATATAGAGTTGAGAGTTGAAAAATGTCGTTTCTTCGCCATTTCTTAACTTGAAAACTGTTAAACCTAAGTGTTTGCAATTTTGCTCGAGTAATTAACGATAAAAGAAATTGCATGCCTTTATAGACAATTGCGCCATTTCCCCCTCAAACGGGTATCACTGATCGGATCAAGCCAAAAAATTACATATCCAAATTTCATGTCCAGCTAGAATTTATAAAAAATAGTGTATTCCGCCGATTTTATGAGGTTCTCTACGCGCCTACCTTTTTATACGTCGAATATATTACCCTATAACTCTCATACGACGCACTGACCACGACCACTAAGTTTCGGCGAACACCAAAGCACATACTTCACTCGACGCGCATTTCGCCAACCAAGTTGGCATAATCCGGAGCCGATTAAAACTAATTTTAAACTAAGAAGCCACCCTATTTATACTTGAATTTTTTTCATGGTTCAGTGAGACGCGACAACGTCAGTGCTGTAGTCACACAGGTTCGAACCTTACCTTCTCCAGGATCAGCTGGAGACTTGAGGCAGCTTTCCCGTTACATTTTGATTCAGAAATAAACACATCATTACATCATGTGCTTACACGATACACAATACACGGTTAATTATACGATACACAGTACGCCTGTCTCCTCTTCACATATTGATTATATTATTGCGAGATAATATCCTTTATATAAGACTAATTTTTGGCCAACTGTCGGAAATTATATAAATTCACCGGGTCATTAATAAAAATTATGAAGAATGGATCCCGGAGGGACTATAAGTTTAGCAGATTTAAAACCCATACAGTTAGATTTAGTAATGGAAAACTAATAATAATAAACATAAAAGTCTAATTTTCTCTAAGTACACAGAAAAAAACAGATTCTATTTAAGCTTGCAGTTGAATCTATTAAGTCTTCGAAGAAAAATTTCCCTCGATTGCTTTTCGATTGGTATTGCGAGTTTCTTTTGTATTTAGTTCGACTTTATAGTAGCTATATCCTATATCAGGAACATTTGGAAAAATGAAAACATTGTCCCTTTTTCACAAGCAAGACACTAATTCTTCATGATTTTTGGAAACTATTTTACACATAAATTCTTTTCGCGTTTCCCTTCTGCAGGTCACTTTGTCGTTAACAAAATTACAAATAACGAAGTCAGATATATCTCTACTTCCTTGCGCTCGTAGTCTATTTGTACTTGCAGTATATTTTCTGCTTGTGATACATTTTTTTTCATGTAATTTTTGCACTACATACCTACTCTGTTTCCAATTCTAGTAAAACATTTTCTTTGTTTAAACCTCCCTCTTCCTGTAAGAATAAGAACTCATCATCTAATACCAAGTCATGTTCTTCATCAATATAATTTTCCTCTAGTTGAATTTTTCTTTATATATTTGGATTTTTCTCGTTTTTTTAAATTAATTTTCTTTTATTACTTTCCTTCGATATCTTCTGCTCTTCCTCCTCCTCTTTTCGTTTGATATAATCTTCGGTCATCAGAATTTCTGTGCCAATACAAAGTCTTCTCTTTGACTGTGAATTCTCATTTTGCTCATCTCCTTTGTTTTGTAATAGGCTCAATAAGATACCTTAGAAAAAATATCCCTCAATTCATTTGAAGAATTTGAATGTCCTGGCGTATGTTCAAAGTTAGGTACTGGTCGCAGTAGGTTTAGCGTTGACATACGTTCTAGTATCTGCACCTATTGAAGTTTTTCTTCCATTTTAGCCCATAACAAACAAAAAATTAAATTAGTGCTATTCAATTATTCACATCTAAATTCTAGGTAAAATAACTGGAATGTGCGTTCCAGACTATTTTAATGTATAATCATAAGGATATGATTGTTTTCATGGAACTAAATATAGGTACCTACCATCTTCATAGTAATGATGCAAACTCACCTCATTTGAAGTATCCTCGCTCTATTACAACATTACTTTAGTTATGTCACAGATAATCTACTAACAATGAGAACGCTGTTTACCAATGCATTATATTTCAGTTTAGAGGCTATCTATTATATGAAATAACTAAATTAATATCATTACCTCACATCCAGTTATAATTATTCCAAATGGTACGGATATGTGCTTTACATATTATGTTCATAACAAGTTCTACCCGGACACTAATTTACTAATAGAGAGAATATTTCCCCGCCCGGTCACTCGTATTTTTCCAAAATCGTAATATCTAGCTGCTGTGATAATAATTATTGGTGCTAAGAAAACATCAGCATAAGTGAAAGTCTACGGCAATATCGAAGAAATTATCTAGAGAATCTTTGTTTACGTAATATTTGTATTTTATAACAACTTGAATAATTCAAGGATAGGCGCAGCAAATACCTGAACTTGATAATAAATTCATAATAGTGTGGAGAAATTAGGAGAAATTAGTAGAGCGAGTCATTAAAAAGAGATTGCAAATTAGCAATAATTTAAAATATCTTCCGGTTAAATTCTAAATTCTAAAAGTAACACGAATGATGTTTATATACGAGTATATATATATATATATATATATATATATATATATATATATATATATATATATATATATATATATATATATATATATATATATATATATATATATATATATATATATATATATATATATATATATATATATGTATATATATATATATATATATATATATATATATATATATATATATATATATATATATATATATATATATATATATATATATATATATATATATATACATATATATATATATAAATAAATATATATATATATATATATATATATATATATATATATATATATATATATATATATATATATATATATATATATATATATATAAACTATATATATATATATATATATAGTTTGAAGAGAAGTAGGGAATGAAAGTCTTGATTTTTTCTCACATAATCCTTTAATTACTCAGATAACCAGATTCGAGATGCCTTGCATCTCTTCTTCAGATCCATGATCCATACAATGGGCTCCAAAATTTAGCTAATTAGTACAAAATATATAGGTACGTTACAAAAAATTTACAGAAAAATTGTTTTGTTGGTCGTGTCTTCTCGTTGAGGTAACAGACAAAAAGTGTTAGTAAAGCAAAGTGAAAGTACTATACCCAGGCAGCAGTGACGTCATTTTCCCGTGATATTTGCGTGACTCATTACGTCGAAATCACCAATATATAAACGTTGTAGCGACGTAAAAATGACGACAATATGTCTCATTGAAATGGCGTCATCTAAAGATGCCCTTTTCAAGTATAGATAATGTGTAGATGACACTTGCTTTTATTATTCTTTTCGTCGTATAATCCGTAATTGGGAGCATGGATGAAAGTTAGGCTTTGAGTTAATAAATTAATAGATTCTATGAACTTCCAAATGTATAAAACCTTTAAACTTATAAATGTATAAATGTACACCTGCATAATAAATAGTCTTACAAACTAAATATTCAATTTTCGAAACCAATGATTTACATCTTTCAATTTTTATTTCAAAAAATTAATCCACAATACATTTTAGGCAATGATAGTGTACTTTTTGCATTATATGAAAGTTCTACATACTACTTTGTCTTTTTTTAAAACAATAGCCGCATATATAACGTACATTAGACGTTTCCTAGATGACGCCGCTAATAGGTGGAAAAGACGTTTTAAACACGTCTCTTTTTGGGGGACAATTGACGAATGACGGGCTACACGACAAATCAACGTGAATCAAACGTCAAGGGACATCACTCTGCTGCCTGGGTAGAAAATACAATGACCTTGAACTGTGAAAAATTTTCGCATGCAGCGTAGTGTTTTTTCTTATTATATACCTACTTTTCACAAAAAAACGCTTCACCTATCAAAGTAAAATGATCTTGAATTTCGGAAAATTTTCCCTATTAACTTTTTACAAAAAAAACACTTAATCTATTCTAGAATCCACCAGCCGCCTCTGACGATGTGAGGTCAGTGATTTGGGGCGGCGAGCTGTTGCTTTACCTAGGGTCCCAAAATAACTCGAGCGGCCCCTGGCTGTCCACAGGGTGAAGTTTTCCTTGCGGAGATTTGCTAGTAAAGATTTTAAGGCAATTTTTTTCAAAAACGTTTCATATTATAAAAATTATTTTTGCCATTGGAAGGCGTTGATTTAATAGCGCAATGTTTTAAAAAAAATGTTTTTTTAAAACAATTTAATGTTTTTTTAAAACATTAAATTAATTCGCGGGCAAGGAAAAATGATTGCAAAATTCGTCCCTACTAAGAAAAGTTATAATTCACATGATGAATGGTAAAACTATGCTGTAAATTATGTTAAATGTCCCATTTAGTTACAGCTTAATAAAAAAAAACGACATCCTAGACATCTGATTTTACTCCGCTATTATAGGTAGGTACCGTGTTACAGAGTAGGAAATGTCTCGGACCTGACGTCACAGTACCTTGCGCGCTGACATACCGTTGTGTGTGTATCGTGCACCTCTAACCGAGGCCGAGGCCAAGATCGATTAAATTAGATAGGTTGCCCCGTAACTTTTGCGGGGGGCGGGGGGATCCGGCAAGGGGAAATGTGATGCCATCTTTGTATTTTGGCAGACGTCTGACTGTTTATTTTCAAGTTTCTCAGCGTTTTTCCGAGTTATTTGGTGATTTTTATTTGTAAATATTATTTAATAACATTATATGATTATATTTTGAGACTTTTTATAGGATAATATAATAAATTATATTAGCAATATGTGTACAAAGATGACGTCGCGCGGTCAGATTCTAAGTTACGAGGCAACCTATCTTATTTAATCGATCTTGGGCCGAGGGTGCTTTGGCTACTACTGATAACATAGACACTTTGCATAGAAAAATGATGCAGATAATCTGTCTTCTGTGATAGATACTACAGCCACAACACCTGTACAACGTACAACCATAGCGTACAACACAGCATAAAATAAAACATATATCTATGGCGTGGCGTGGCACATAAACCATAGCATAGACCGTATCAAGATGAATATAAATAATTAATCGATACACTGTCCGTAAAATTCAATTTAACGTCTGATAGACCCAGAGTATGAAAGAGATATTCTCCATATCTCTGGAGAGATCACTGATTAAGGTTACTGATAGACCAGAGATAACTTGCTAATTTCTCTATGTGATAGGCCAGCTTGACCCATAGAAAAAGGATATGTATATCATCTGTTTTCTGTGGCTTGACCTTGTTTGACGTATCTTAACAAGGTTATTTTGTTATCATTTTCTGTCATTTTGAAAATATCTTCAGAAAATATCGGACCCAAATACTTGAAATACTTAAATTATTCACTCTTCACCCCCGCCATCATGACAAGGGGAAAGGTGGGAAAATGGATAAACAATAATCTCGTTATGTTAGTAGGAATACCTTTAATCATTGGTGTTCACTATGGTTGGTATAAATTACAAGCAAGAGATGAGACAGAGAAAAAGGAGTTACCTATTATGGGTGTAAGTTTTCTATCGCTAACTTTCCTAGTGCATTTACTTAAGTATGCTTTTATTTTATTTAGGTTTTCAATGCTATGACAAATAGGAGAAACGAAAGGTTTCCTCTATCTGAAAGTAGTAGCCGTGCCACGCAGGAAAAGGTTCTTTAGGTTTAGAAATTTGTACATACGTTATATGTGAATATTTAAATGTATATAGGTCTCCAATAAACACTCAACTCTCATAGGTACAGTATATGTATATAAGTATTTAAGAAACGAGAATTTTTTACTTGAGTGTAAGTTGTTACATTATTTTCTTATTTAACTGTATATAAAGTCTCACTATAAATACATGAGACCTCAGCAGGCGGGTAGGTTTAGTCAAACTTAACTACTTATTTTGACTAAAAATACTATACGTAATCGGGAAAAAATTAATGGAGTCAATCTTGTTACACATTTTGTAAGCTTTAATTTTGTATGGAAAGGCCTTATGCTAAGGCGCATTGTATCTGAGAAATAAGCGAAAAAAAGTAGGTACCCCCCTGCACCTAATTCTAAATGTATCGTAGGATGAAGTGCTGACGAATTAGCTAGTCAAATAAGCATATCACATAAGACATTCACCCAAAGCTTATGGATGAAATTTAGGTTTTTTTAAAAAAAATTATTTATTACACAACACAAACTTTATTAGAATAAAAACAGTAGTAAGTAAAATATTCACTTTTGTATTCTTATGTACATAATAACTAACATGTAAATGTTTTATCTTAACATGCATTTAATAAGAACTAAAGACATTATTTTTAGTGAAACCAAAACATTCAATACAATACTGTCACATACAAACTATTAACAACATTTAATTTAATTTTTGGGAAATCAAAACTTTTATTTTTCTGATTGTACAAAAATCACCTAAGGAAAGAAAATCGTTGTCATATTGTTGGTAGGTGGTCAACCTTAGATTTGAGTTGGCTATTATTGGACGGCCGAAAGGGGCTTATCGGTTTAGATCCCATTAGCTGTGGTAGCGACATACCAATATTGGAATTCTAAAAATCGAGCATCATGTAGTCAGTTATTTAATTTCTTCTTACCTTACTTACTCTTGACTTATCTCTAGAACCTTTATCGGTATTATGTACATTGTTATCATCTACTTTAAAATTGAAATTTTCAAAATATTTATGTGTCAACAGCTCTTTGCAAGTCCACCTTTTGGAAGGATCCTTATCCAAACATTTCTGAAAAGCAAAGCGTTACTATTTTTTACAAGGTATTTATTTGTGGAATTGGCTACTATTCAATGTTCATGTATGTTTGTGTATTTTTAGTATCAACTAAATGTTATTTTAATGGCTACATCACTTTGATAAAGTAGGTATTTTTTAAATTAATATTTTAATTTTTCATATTTTAGGGGGTGACATAATAATTTATTATAAGGTGCCGTACTTTTAAAAAGTCGATAATAACGACACTGCACATTGGCAACTTGACTTCGAGTGGTGTTAACTGTGGAGGAACTGGCAGAATGACCCCTTGAAAAAAGTCATTGTTTTTGAAAGCTTGCATGTGACGAGGCAGAAAGTCACCGACTGTACACCTTATTAAATAAAGCTGATCTACGTCTGACTTGCCGGGCCATATAGCATCTCCTCTAATCAATTCTGCTAAGACACAACCTGCAAAAAATTTTAATCAGTCCTTGCAGTACTGTGTATGTATCACTTCAGTCTATATACATACCTATAGCCCATACATCCACAGCAGTACCGTATTGAGTATCTCCCACTAATAGTTCCGGTGCTCTATACCATCGTGTGGCTACATAATCTGTATAATTTTCACCTGGATCTGAAAAATGTGCCCAAGTTTTTATTATGAATGGCCAAAACATTAATTGATATATAATTTAAAAGCATTACACCTAATCTGTTGAAAAAATTACTAAGTATTAATTATTGTACTGAATAGATTTACAGGAAACATCTACTGAGAGGGCTAATACCCCTACCTACAATGAATGATAGGTACAGTTAAATCCGATTTGGTAGCTACATTGGTAGCCCATTCATCAATTCTTTCACCAGGCGTAACCTCGAGCTACTTGGCTCTCATCAGTACACCGTAACCGTAGGTTTTAACGATTTTTATTTTTAACCTTTATGGCTTTTTAAGAACATATGATGGTTAAAGTTCTCTAGCAGTGGTTTTATGATTGAAAACGAATCAATTGACGAATCTGATTTATATGAGAGTTCAAAGTAAACCCCAAAACAGGTAACTTGAAACACCCTCTGGTAACTAAACGGGTAACTTTAAACACTTTAAACATCTTTAAACACCCTCTCTAAATAAAAAAGTTACATCAGAAAATGTTGAAAATGTGTACAATGTAACCCTGTTATACGGTACAGGAGTTACTGGTTTTGGGCCCCCTCGTAAAATAATACCATAAAATAATATTAGTGTCTCTGTCACAATAGTTATTATCCATAGCCATAATAATGAACTTTACACAAGTAAAACAGGGAAAAAGAAAGATAATAAAGCACAACACCAATATTTTAAGACACACTATTTAAATAAACAAGAGTCAACAGAGCCAACACGGGCAACAAGTCTTAAAAATATAGGTTATGCGTTATGCCAGCGAACACTATTCTCTGGTTATGCTATGTGTATGAGTTCGCGATATGGCCGTTAAAAATTGGTGGCGCTCTTGAGAAATGATGCATTTTAGTTTATTAATTTTTATGGGTTGGTGTTGATGTCAAAAATATTGCTGTCAAATCCGGTTTTCTATGGTTAAAGCAACTTTACCAATGCTTCATATACAATTGATAATACTTTTGTCAACTGAAACTTAAATATATTAAAAAGTTTCCTATGCATTATGCTGTTTTATTTAAGTTGTCTAAACTCAAGAACTTTAAACTAGACAGGACGGTTACTTCCCATTTAGCTCTATATCCGACAACCCCCACCTAATTATCTCCTCGGCCGCGCTGCATCGTGACGTAAGCGCGGGTACAATTAAAGCGGGAAAACTGGGAAAAGACCTGACACATATGAGGTTAAATGGTATTTTATAACTGTGACAGTTGACAAGCTTAGTTTTTCTGATTTTCGGGGTATTGTACTAGTTTATTTTTATTGTTTTGTGTATTTCTTATTGGATGACTTTTTAAATGTGTGTTTTCATCATGTGAGTTTAAGTTTAGGTATATTTTAAGAACAGAGACATATAATGCCTGTTATTTTTTATCATCACGAGAAACAAACAGGTAAAATAAGCTACTTTAACATACATTTTATTATTTTTAACATATATTATGTTAAAATCGAATTATTATATACATATTGGTTATAATATAATTATATTATATTTCATTTTTGAAATGTGTGGTTTTCTGTAAAATAATAGTTTTAATATTTGAATTTCATCTTTGTTCGCTGGCATACATATATATGAGTTGCTCGTTCCCAAAACTCATCTTATCATTTTTTGGTCAAAATAAGTTATGGTTACTGAACAAAAGTGTATACTAAAATGTTAACGAATTTTCTTTTAAACAGGATTTTTAAAACGTTTTTGTTTCGGTGTGCCGATTTGATAAAAGAGACAAAACGAATTTTGGAAATAGACAACTCATATTAAGGTTCAGAAAAGGATTATTAACCATGTCTACAAAAATATAATTAAAATAAGTACTGTTTGTTTAAATTTAGAGTTCTATCGAAATTACTGTAGGTAGTAAATACTTCGGTTATTTTTATACAGTATTTGTTGTTGCTTGTTTGTGTCAGAATATCTTTTCACAAATACTAGTCGTGTCTAGTTTACAGTTCTTGGTCTAAACTATTGTTTAGACCAAGTTTTATTTATAAGTTTATCTTATTTTATTTTAACTTATTTTATAAGTTTATTGTTTTATTGTAAGTTGTTTTCTATTATGCAGCCAGCAATACAACAGTGTAGATTTTAGCAAAATAGTCAAGAACTGTAAACTAGACTTTAAAGTTCTTGCAAAATAGTAATTGAAAAGAGGTCTTTCTGGGGATCTGGGGATTTTTAACTCTATACCTAGGGACGGCAACAAATGGCAACACTGCTCAGAAATAGATTTCAATGGCAATGTAATAAGTAGCATGTATCAATGAGATGTACTGTAGCCACAGTAGCATCAATGGCCAAGACGAAAACTGCGGCTTTGTTTTAACTCCGAACGACGAAGACGGATATGATGATTCTCATCTCGTTTAAAGTCATTCGGGTATAACTAATATATCAGTAGGTAAGTAGGTACCACCGAAATATAATCACCAAATATAAATTTGTTTTTTTTTAATAAAAATAATTAATAGGTAGGTATGTTTTATTATTGTTGTATTATGAATATTCCTGTCCTGATTTTTCAATCGCCAAAAAGCAGGGCCACCTTCCTTTATTGTATGAATAATGGTAACAAATTGATAGCGAAAATACGTTAGTTACTCCTGCGTTTTGTTAATACAAACAGGAAGTTGTGTGTATATAACATAAAACTAACAGGAATCGTATAGTCCGATTAGTTTTATAATAGTAAGAATTCTTCAGATTAATATGGAACGAAAATTGACATGATATACCTCGATAGGATATACCTAAGGTACCTAGGTACCTATCTACTTACTCAGCATTCTAGCAAATCCAAAGTCGCAAAGCTTTACAACACCCATCCCAGTCAGAAGAATATTTTCAGGTTTTATATCTCGGTGTATGCAACCATGTTGGTGGCAGTATTCCACAGCCTGTAGTGTCTGCCAGATAATCTGCTGACATAGGAGCTCCGGACACCCCCTCGGATATCTTTCTAATTCGTTTAATACTGTTCTTTCACAAAATTCAAACACCAAATGCAGACGTCTCTTCCTGCGAAACACCTCGATAAGGTTCACTAGATTTGGATGTTTCAAATTCTAAAACAATAATACGGTCATAATTAGTATTTGTCAGAGACGAGTAAAATTGAGCAGCCCAGTCGCTTAGTTATCGATAAGAAAAACCGATTTAAACCTAAATCAGACTTGGTATTTCATATTTCTTACTCGTTCAATTTCTTACCTATTCATATTTTTTACTTGTTCAATAGATTTGTTCCCTACTTTTAATACGACTCATAAATGTTAGAATTTCGGGTACGGTGTTCGATGTGTTAAGCACCAACTTATTAATTTTGAACCAGTCTATAAATTTGATTATCATTGATTGCAAAAGTAGTGGCATTTATTATAGTTAAACCTCGCACAAATAAGTATTGTCATCTGCAAACATAATAAAGCTACTAGAAGAATATTCATTATCTCCGGTGTCATTAACAAAAATTAAAAATAATAGTGGTCCTAAAATAGACATCCGAGGGATACATAAATTAGTAGGTATAAGATTCTCTGGAATAGACATCATTTACATCAATAATTTGCATTATTTTATATAGGTAAGACGATAATACCTACATATATATATACACTGAGCTCGTAAAGTTTGGAATAAATTCAATTAATCGTTATTGAAGGATTTTCACAGGAAATCCTCGGACACGTCAACCTTATTTTATAAAATGTCACTTTTTTCAGCCATCGATTTTTTTTTGTTTTGTTCGTTTTTGAGCTATGACGTCATCGACAATTTTTTTAAATGACAACCCATATTTTTTTTCACGTATTTCGATAGAGCACATTTTTCTGACTGCGAATATGTCAAAAACATAGTACCTTTAACATTAAAGTTTTCGAGATATTCGGTTGCAAAGTTTATAAAATGTACCATGGCACCATGCATAAGCTATCGGGCGGGTCAAGATTTTTAATAGCTTATTGATTCTAATAGCTTATAACTTATTACATTTTAAAAGATTAAGGAGTAATATTATTTATTTTGGTAGCTTATCGAACATTTTGAAAGATTTGGGAGTAATCTGTTTAATTTTTTAACAACAATTTAAACAAATAAAAAAATATTTTAACAAATAAATGATAAATAATTAAAGTAAAAAATAAAATCAGAGTAAATTTTCAAAGTGACCTCCATTCACTTCCTGGCAATATCCCATCCGCCACTGAAACTCCTGCAGAACCTTACCAACAGTATCGGGTTGAATGGTTCGAATTTCATTGCGAATTCTGTCCTTTAATTCTTCGATGGTATTTGGTCTATTGAAATAGACTTTGCTCTTTAAATAGCCCCATAAAAAGTAGTCTAGGGGAGTGAGATCTGGAGATCTAGGGGGCCATTCGATAGTTCCCCTGCGACCAATCCAATGGTTAGGAAATACATGGTTTAAATAATCGCGAACGATCACTGCAAAATGGGGTGGTGCACCGTCTTGTTGGTACCATATCGTGTGATGGGGCAGATCTGGATCTACGTCATTTGGGTAAAGTACCGCAAGTGCAGGGACTAAGTCGTCTCTTAAAAATTCTAAATACATTTCACCTGTTAATACGCCTTCAAAGAAAAATGGGCCCAAAATACGATTACCTACAATACCAGCCCAAACGTTAACTTTTTGTGGAAACTGACTACGAGTTTCCATTTTCCAGTGTGGATTTTCAGGAGACCAATATCTACAGTTTTGCCGGTTAACTGTGCCGTCGAGATAAAAGGTAGCCTCATCAGAAAAAACAATATTGCGTAAAAATCCGTCGTCATCAATCAGGCGTTGCAACATGGTTTGGCAAAACTGTAACCTACGGTCAGGATCATCTTCGTTTAACTCTTGGACCAAAACCACTTTATACGGATGCCATTTGTTCAATTTCAAATATTTCAAGACGGAGCTTTGAACTATTCCGTTGTTTGCCGCCACTTGGCGGGTGGGTAAATGGGGATTTTCTTGAAGCTCTAGTAGAACATTCAATTTAACATCTTGTTGCAACTGGTGGACGACCCGTTCTAGGGCGATCTCTCGTATGACCCACTTCTAAAAACTTTTGTTCTATTTTGCTAACGGTGGACTGTGTAATTGGTTCTCTGTTTGGATATTTGTTGTTAAATAAACGGCAAACTTCTACTTGTGTGCGAGCTCTGTCCCCGTAACCGATCATCATCAAAATTTCGATTCTTTCCCTTTCACTCAAACGACGGACCATTTTTAAATAAAATGAATTATGATGGAATAATGATTAATCAACTTACTTAATGATATTATTCAACTGATTAAAACACAAACTTGCGAGGAAAAACTTCAAAATTGTGACAACTGTCAAAACTGTTGTTTTTCCTGCGCTTTCTTGATAAATGATTAGCATTTGGTCATCGCTTGTATAATTCATTCTTAAAACTTTGCAACCGAATATCTCGAACACTTTAATGTTAAAGGTACTATGTTTTTGACATATTCGCACTCAGAAAAATGTGCTCTATCGAAATCCGTGAAAAAAAATATGGGTTGTCATTTAAAAAAATTGTCGATGACGTCATAGCTCAAAAACGAACAAAACAAAAAAAAATCGATGGCTGAAAAAAGTGACATTTTATAAAATAAAGTTGACGTGTCCGAGGATTTCCTGTGAAAATCCTTCAATAACGATTAATTGAATTTATTCCAAACTTTACGAGCTCACTGTGTATATATATATATATATATATATATATATATATATATATATATATATATATATATATATATATATATATATATATATATATATGTATAGTGTATACACTGGCGGACAAAATTAACGCAACACAATAAATTTTGCCCAACTTTGGAATACATTATTTTTAGAACCCGTCGCCTAATTTAGATCATCTTTTTTTAAAATTGTAGGATATTTTGTAGTGAATTCGCTGAACTTTTTAAATTTGTTGTTTAATCAAAAAATTACATACATACAGGCCGTACCAATGACGATAGTTTTTTTCTCAAACATTGAAACACTCTATGGGACGTATCAGACACAAATATTGTAAACCGTAATGGATTATTGCATAGCCTAATTCTTTCTTAACATTTCCTTTTTTATTCGCTTTGATATCTCCATTTTGAATGAAAATATAGAGATTTTAAAATAATCATGTTTTCAAGTTTATCAAAGCTTTGGCCTCTGGTAAAAAATTTGGTAGAAAATTAAAAGTAGGCTTAGAGTAAAAACAATGAAAATTAATAAGTTGTCAAAACGTTCATATACAAAATTTATGTTTTGAATATGGAACAAGGTAGAAGAAATATTAACCATGTTGATTGTGTTAAAGCAGTGACATTAATGAATGAAGGGTTGAGTATGCGGGTAGTAGCTGATAGACTAGGAGTTTCTGTTTCAATCATATCAAGAGTCCTACAGCGGTTTCGAAAAACACAAAGTTACGACAGGCGGCGAGGACAAGGAAGACCTTGTGTTACGACAGCGATTCAAGATCGTTTCAGGCAATGTTCTTGAAGCTATACCATTTTAAATGCCAAGTTCCAAGGTGAAGTTGATCTTCTACCACGGATCACAATGATCCCTTCAGGCTCGCCCGTTCCATTCAAACGTTTACAATTTCCAATTCGCTTGACATTTTCAATGACTATTAATAAGTAACAAGTTTGTTCGTTTATACCCCTCAGAGATTAACTAAAAATATTGTTCGTCAAATCGCATTAAGATAAAAAAATTATTCCTGTTAATATTGAGATGAAGATTTTTCTTTGCTATTATTTAAGACAGTTTTAAGTTTGTACTCAACACATTTAAGTTTATATAGTATACATATACACTCACACGCAATTGATAGGTCGAGTGATAACTGTACGCGTGGTGGCGTCATTAATTTTAAAAATTTTTTTGTACACATTTCTTCATCAAAACGGCCCGAACAATTAATAATTTATTTGAAATTTTTTATAATTTTTGGATTTACAACGTTTGAACGGGACAGTGTCCGCTAGGAAAATTATAATATTGGAAGGTATATGTAATTATTAGAGATGAAACGGATATCCGGAGACTATCCGGTATCCGGCCTAAATTTAATATCCGGCTGGATGCCGGATATTAATGAATATCCGGCCGGTTACCGGATATTCAAAAACTGCGACACAATTCCCTAAAATCAACTTTAATACATAAATCTTTGTGTGGCAAATAATAATAAAATGGCTTATAGTTATGACTGCTGTTATTTAAAGTAGAAAAAGTTACAAAAAGTCACAAAGATAATAAAAGAACCTTCTAAAAACTAAAATGTATTAAAACATTTTTTGTTTTAATTGTTTAAACAACTGATACTGATACCCGAAACCGCCCGAATCGATCTGATCGCGTTCGCTGCGCCTCGCCTGTGCGACTCGAACGCCTGTGTTGGACGGATATCCGGCCGCCGGATATTCGGCTATCCGGCCTCGCAGCTCTCCGGATATCCGGTATCCGGCCAAACAACTATCCGTTGCATGTCTAGTAATTATTCGTTACAGTATCTGTTGATAGCGAAAAACATTTTGAGATATGATATCGCACAAATTGACAAATGAATAAATTTAACACTTGGTATACCTACTTTAACATATATTCAAGCTATGACTTTCCGCAATTTTTCGCCCCTCCGTTTTTTTTGTAAATCGGATTTAAAGTATCTTTGAAACCTATAGCAATGAAATATTTGGCGCCGGCGCCGCCACTATTTCTTCGATTGGATGGATATGAGAATTAGATGTAATTAAACAAGAGAAATATATAATATATATATATATATATATATATATATATATATATATATATATATATATATATATATATATATATATATATATATATATATATATATATATATATATATATATATATATATATATATATATTTATACATTAGCTAGCATATAGCTTCATATTTATAATTTAATATCAGTAAATACGTCATATATTATGAAACAAATGCAGATATCATTTTGTTTTAATATTGATACTTTATACTTAGTTAGACAGTATAATAGTAAATCATTGGCCATAAGAAGAATATGGCTTTAAGAAATTTCCCTCCGGGTCGCATTGAAGTTCCTATTAATATAGAGTTGCAATTGATATACTTTTTACCACTTGAATGATGAATCACTAATACTTGCACACCTTTTAGCAACATAAGATATAAGGATTTCTAACATATTACTGCCATAAAAATTTCCCAGACCGCCTTTATCGCGCGTAAGTGAGAGAGTCACATGACTTTTTTTCGAGATTTTTTTCTACAAGAAATTAAATCACGCCAAGGTCTTACGGTAACAAAATGACCGATAGAAACCTCCGGCCTATATGTAGACGACCCTGCCGGATCCGATGACATCCGATTTTCTATACCGATATCACAAGAGTAATTTACCTTAAGAAGTCTTATTTCTCTTAGTGCGATTTTTCTAATTAGTGGATCATCTTCACTTTCTGCAAATTTCTTAATAGCTACAATTTCGCCGGTGTCCCTATTTCTGCATTTGTACACTATTCCATAGCTTCCTTCTCCTAGTTTGCTAATTTTCTCGTATCTTTCCATTGTCCTTGAGGGAGTCCTTGTCCTGAAAGAAGAGTATATTTTAAGACTTTCGTTATACAATTTATAAATTCAATTTATATAAATAAAACTGCGTCTCAACAAATAATGTAGATATTAATTCATTATAATAAATTAACGCATAACCATAACCACATTGATTTTATTTTTTTTCCTAAACCATCCGATCCCTCTTTTTAAGCATTATACAATGAAACTTCAAGTATTTTACTACATCTTAATACTAATCCCATACAAAACAATTACCTAATACAATCAAACCCTATATAAAATAAATAGGCTATAGTACTAGTACGCTATAGTATTATTTACCAGTAAAATACAATTATTGTGTATTGATTCTTGTTGGTATTTGCTGTTGGAAATCTTGGAAGAAATCCACTATCAGTATAACACCCTATGTGTAAGGCAAAAAAGTAATTATTATTAAAAAATCGGTGACAGTCAAATTCTTGTCGACTCATTATACAATTAAAAACAAAATGGGATGGATGGCTCGGGAAAAATTAGCGTCAAATGTTATGTTATAATTTTTGGTGACACGTTAGTTTCTTTCTCCAATGTGGTGCAATAAATCTAATATCTGCTATGACATATAATAATAATAATATTTATTTTATAAATCAAATTACAGGGAGTAAGAAGTTTTAATTATAGTAGCCTTAATTATAGTATTAATTTACAAAATAAATATAGATTTACATCCATTTTAAGTTAAAAAAACTTGCGAATGGATGGATACATCTAAATACAATTCATAAAAATTTACTAGTAATCAAAAAAGAGAAGAAGAAAGAGTAATGAGAAAAGGAAAAAAAAAGAAGAGGTAGTAGTTTTACAAAATTTAGTGATAACACTAAATTTTACTGATAGAATTAACATAAGTTAATTCTATCAGTCTTTCAATAAGAGATCTTTCGTTCTCTCTCAAACCATTTCTTAACCAATTTCTTAAAAATAAATATATTTACGCAATTTTTATTGTTTATGGCAAATAGAAGGCAAATGATTATACAATATCTGTCCAATATAAACAAAATGTCTTTTATCTATATCTATTTTTGCTACATCTAATTTGATGAAGTCATTTGTTTTTTGTCGAGTGCAATAAACGTGATCTATAGGTTGTAAAAAATGCTTGTTTTTATAAAGATACGTTAGTATAACTTTAGCGTAGATCTGTCTTAAGTCCAATATTTCTGACTCACGTTGATCAGTACAAAATCTGATGTTTTGTTTAAGATTATCTTTATAATTTTTTATGCAAAGTTTATAACGACTGTGAATATATTTTCCTTACACCTCCCCATGCTATTATACCATACTGAAATATCGACTCAACAAGAGCATAATACATTATTTTCAATTGTTTGAAATTCAAAAACGCTTTTACTATTTTGAATTTGTATATTAAATGTTGGAGTTTTCTTATAACAGCAGTATTATAAGAAAACTGAGTATCCCACCTTAGACAATCAATCATAATCCCTAAGTATTTAATACTTGTGGTGGAAGAGATTTCACGGTCATCCAGTGGTATTGTACTAAAATCAGGTAAGTTATTTTTATATGATGTAAATGCCAAGTATTTAGTTTTATCCCAATTTAATGAAAGCAAGTTATTATCAAACCATTTTATCTTTTTCAGGATGCAGAAGATCGTAGATCCTGCCAGTTTAAACCTTCGAAAAATATTGCAGTATCATCTGCGTAAGATATTATATTGCCTTCTGAAAGTAAGGCAAGTAAGTCATTAATGTATATTGTAAACAGGACAGGGCCTAGAACTGTACCCTTTGGTACCCCACAAGTCACAGTTCTTTCGTCGCTATCAACACCGTCAATTATAACCTTTTGTTTCGTATTCGTTAGATAGTTACGAAATAGGTCTAATGCATTTCCACGAATTCCAAAGTTTTCTAATTTATTTAACAGAAGTTTGTGGCTTACCGTCTCGAAAGCCTTAGCTAGGTCTACGAAGACACTAGCGCTGGTTTACTGCGATCAAGTGCAATATATAATTTTGAAGTTAGATTAGTTATTGTATCGTGAGTAGATTTGTTTTCACGAAAACCAAATTGCATATCATTAAGTAGTTTGTCATTATCCATATAGTTACATAATCTCAAGTTTATGATCTTTTCAAATATTTTGGCTAATGCAGAAACCGATATGGGTCTATAATTTGACATTTTGTTTTTCACCATTTTTAAAAATAGGTTTTATGATCGCAGTTTTAAAGTGAGATGGTACATGTCCTGTTTGTAGACATTGATTTATTATGTAAGTGAGGGGATCTATAATAAAATTAACATATTTTTTCAAAATTTCGTTACTAATTTGGTTTATTTGGTGTTTTTCCATTTGTTAAATTAATGATGATATTATGTAATTCTTCACGACTAGTTGACGACTAGAGTCAAGAATATGGATTTCTTTGAAACTCAATTTCTTTTAGGTTCCGAACTATAATTATTGTTTGTAGCTTGTATTTTACTAGCTAATATTTCACCTATTTCGGTGAAGTATTCATTAAAATTATTAGCAATTTCTAATTTATCATAAATTTCTTTGGAGTTCTCCAAAACAGTGTTACTGATACTGATATAACAAGCTAACAAACATTTACTGGCGTTTTTTAGGCAGGATAATGTGATTTAAATTTAAAACTTTGTATGACAATAAAGCTAAATATATCTGCACCTCTTACAACTTATACAAATATGGGTATAGGCCTAGTCTATGCTTATAGGACTTGTTGAATGAAATTCATTGACTCTCGTTTTGGTATTATACACTTAACAATATGATTGTGCCACGAATACCTAGTAGGTACTATTTAAAAATTGCTTTTACACGCGTTTATTTAAATTTATAGAATTTTAAATAATAGATTGGAAAAATCATCTTTATTATTAGTATCATTATTATTTAACAGATAAAATAATTTTTACATCATAGCCAAAAAGAATACATTAGATAGATTTAATATTTAAGTAATGTAGAGTTCTAATATTTTTTTGTTAGGTATTTCTGTACGTACCATTGAGAGAGTGATTGAAGAAGGCCAAAGTTCATTAGAGAGCAGCGGTGAAGTCAAATTTTCCAGTCCTGGAAAGAAACGTGTGAGAACAACCTGATCAACAGTCAGGGATATACCGGAATATCAATCTCAAGACATTCGACTAATCATTTACGATTTTCATAAACATGAAGTTGTCCTGTACAGTTAAAAAATTGCAACAAAAAATCACAAAATTTATTATTCATTATGAACGATTATAAATGTGCTTCAAATGCATAAATATAAAATGGGCTTCAGGTAGCGGAGAACGCAAAATTACAGAAAAGTTCTTATTGAAAAAATGGAAATCAGAGTCTTGCAAATTAAATATTTACAAAAAATACTTCTGTAGTCAGAACAGACTATTAGTATTTTTGGATGAAACGTTACATAGGGAACCGTTTTATGGCTGATCTAGAATGTTTTGGAGAGGAATTTGCTATAATACATAATTATCACCAATTCGTCCAAGGTCAATGAATGCTCAATCTAACTTGGAAAATATTGTACAAGATCACGTAATGCCTTTTGCGCCGTTTATTTGAGACGTTTGCAAATTTGAGATGCGCTGCGCCATCTCTTACCGATGCTTAAAAGTTTTTGTAGGAATTTGAGCAGACAACACGCACGCAGTACATCCGTCACGACGCACAGAGCACGTTTTCGATTTATGCCAGGTATTTAAAATAATAGCTAGTTTCGAAACTGAATGACTTATTAACGATAAGTGAATGTGAAAATCTGCATCACTAGTTTGTGAGAGTAGTTAGTCTAGAAGTACTAAGATAGATTGTATTTAAAATTACCATTTACTGCAAATATAGGTGCAAATAGAGGTGTTTTGAACAAACCATGTGCAGATTTCCCAAGATGGGATAGAAATGATTCCTAAGTTTGGACGTCCCATCTTGTAAACCCACTGCTATTTCACAAAGCTTGTTAATATTAATTACAGATGCCTAGAACAGATCGCTACTACAAAAGAAAAACTGATCGTGATAGAAACAATGAACTGCAGTTCAACAGGCAGCGAAACAGTAACTACAATATTCCAAAAAGTAGCTACATTGCAGAAAAGAGTAACGAACAAAAATAAAATTGTAACTGAAAGTGAAATCTCGAAAGATTTAGGTAAGTGTTTTCTGTCGAACAGGAAAAAGAAATCGTTGAATACGTTCTCAAAATGGAAAAAGGATTTTTTGGCATTACTTATAAAAATCTTCATCAGTTGGCATTTGAATTTGCTCAGGCCAACAATATTCCTAACAACTTTAATAAAGATACTAAAATGTTTTCTAAGAAATGGATAAATGGGTTTCTACATAGTTATAAAAATATTTCCCTTAGAAAGTCCGAAACAACATCTTATGCTAGGCTTCAATCGTAATGCAGTTCAAAGTTTCTTTAACAATCTTGGAAGCATTTATAAGAAATATAAACTGTCGCCAGATCAAATATGGAATGTTGATGAATCTGGCGTAACCACCGTTCAAAAATTGCAAAACATTCTTGTTCAGAGATGTAAAAAAACCAAGTTGGAGGTTGATAAGCGCTGAGAGATGAGTCAATGTGACTATTGTGGCCTCCATGAGTGCAAGCGGAAATTTCCTGGCACCTGCTTCCATTTTACCCAGAAAGAGGATAAAACCTGAATTAATGGATAATGCTCTTAATGGTAGTCCAGCTTTCCCACAAGACAAAGGTTGGATGGACCGTGATGTATTTTGACAGTTTATAAAAAATTTTGTTCAGCAAACAAGACCGTCGAAGGAGCGACCAATTCTAATAACCTTAGACGTTCACTGTTCACATACAAAAAGTTTAAGCGTTATAAATTTTTGTCGCGAGTGTTGGAGGCTTCAAAATCCCCGAAAAATATCAAAGGAGTCAAGAGAGCAATAGTTGTCGAACGTAAAAATAAACGAGAAATTCAAAATCCAAAGAAGCCCAATGTCATTGCTGATGACGGAACTGGTGCAGATGATACAAGTTGCATCGTGTGGGGAAAGTTAAATATGGACACTAAGGAGGACTGGTATAATTGTCATGGATGTTCCGAGTGGGCTCATGAGTCTTGTGGAACCATGGTTGAGTTGTATTTCACCTGTCCTAGCTGCGAAGTGTAACGTCCTTTCTTAGGCGACCCCCTAGTCCGACCCGTAGTATTTGCATACTTTTTTAAATGTGGAAGTTAAGCGTTTTTGTTTCTTCATTTTCCAGTTTTTTGTGAAAAACTGTTTGCGTTTAAAATACATGTCGCACCCCGAAACCAAGACCACTGTAACAGAAAAAACAGAAAATGCCGTTTGAAAATATAGAGTTTTTGTATACTTATTTTTCTTTTGATCTTATTCGTTTTTCTAATGATTTCTTTGTAAGTACGCCTGGCAACAGTTTATTTATTGCTCAGGTAAGAGATGAGGAAACAATAATTATACAAAATGAAAAAAATATATAATTATGTTACTCTTGCATTGACATTATTTCCAGTTGTTATATTAAAATTATACCAAAAGTGATAGTAAATATAATTATGTTAGCATTGAATTCACTTTTTATTTAACTAGTAATTTAACTGGAAGTATATTATAACATAACTATAGTTGCACCTATAACTATGCAAAGTTCAACTGAGGTCAAAGTCATACATAACTACTACAGATATAGGCCTAAGTCATTTTTTATAGCCACTAAAATCATATTTCTTGAATATAATTTAATCCTACATTAAAAAATGAGTGGGCCATATCTAAAATAGCAGTTGCGCCCTAATTTGACATCAGTTGAACTTTGAATAAATATTGGTAATAAATAAATACAATCAAATAAAATGTAAGTAATAAAATTAAAAAATAATTACACTACTTTTTAAAAGAAATTTATTTTTGTTCAAAAAACTCTATGGTAAACAACAAAAAACAAGAAAAACGTGAAACAAGAATGAAAGTATTGTAAAATCTTCGAAAGTCTTCAAACTAAGTCTTCATTTTGGAGGTCACAGCAGGTTTGGGTTTCTTTTTTGCTTTTCTGCCTCTGCCTGAAGGTTTTCATAAAAAGGATGATGGATTTCTTTTATAGCATTCGTGCGACGAGAATAGTAGTCACATTTTTTCTCTTATAATATATTAGGAGGCGTTTTGTACGCCTTGTGCACCTGAAAGTTTTGGCGTTTACTTTTTTCTGTCCGTTTTTGTATTGCATTGCATTGAAGAAGATGTCTAAAACCAGTGATTACGAGTGGGAGTGATAAACAAATTTTGATACAGGTTGGTCTTGCAGTAAAGAAAGTTTATGATCAAATGAATTTTCCAAACAATGTTAACATATTTCGACTTATGGTAATCTTGTTTTAAGGGACTGGTTGAAGTTTAAAAAAATAATTGCTTAAAATTAAATGTGTTGTTATTACATTATCATTATTTTAAATATTAACAATTTTGGCCTATTATGAGTTATGTTGATAAGTTGCAAGTAAAGTTTGATATTGAGAAATTCAAGAGCAAGATTTTTATTACTTACATGATGTTTCCTAGGATTTAGACTTATGTTAAGTTAATGTTGCATTATTAGAGAGTACGACTAGCGCAATAATTTGAGATAAAAATCTCAAAAATGAGTTATGGTCTTGCATTCGGGGTGCGATGATACTGGTTGATAGTTGATACGGATAAAATTGTTTTATTGCAATTAATTTTTGAAATATTTAAATATAAAGAAAATCGTCCCATCTTAGGTGACTCTCCCCTATATATAGGTATAACAATAGGCATATATACATATAAACTATTTCTTAAAATATACACTGGCGGACAAAATGAACGCAACACAAAAAAATTTGCCCAACTTTGGAATACATTATTTTTTGAACCCGATTTAAATTATCTTTGTTTTAAATTGTAAGAAAATTTTGAAGTGAATTCGCTGAACTTTTTAAATTTGTTGTTTAATCAAAAAATTACATACATACAGGCTGTACCAATGACGATAGTTTTTTTCTCAAACATTGACACACTCTATGGGACATATTAGACACAAATACTGTACATCATAATAGATTATTGCATAGCCTAATGCTTTCTTAACATTTTCTTTTTTTATTCGCTTTGATATTTCCATTTTTAATGAAAATCGAGAGATTTTAAAATAATCATGCTTGGAAGCCTTTTAATTAAAAAAAGAATTAAGTAGGCCAGAAAACTAGCACCGGAAATAAAGTTGAATTTTACGTTTTTATTTTAAATTAACGCATTAACATCTAAAATAGCAACTTGAATTAAATGAAAGAAGAAAAAACAAAAACAAACAAATTCATGTTATTAACAAAAAACTAATAACGAGTATTTCCGCCCCTACGTCTCACTACAGCTTCACACGTCGCCTCATGCTTACAAATAATCGCCTAATTTCCTCCTGGTCCAAAGCGTTCCACAATTGGATTAGTGCCTCTTGTACTTCTCCAAGGGTCATAGGGGGTGGTCGTGTTTTCTCAACTGCCTAACGAGTACATCCCATATATGCTACACCTACTTCCTCGAGATACTCTTCGACAATATGAGCAACATAAGGTCTTGCATTAACAAGAAATTGTCACCGATGTAAGGTGCGAATGGGACAACATGTTCTGATAAAATCTCTCTAATGTACCTTTCGCTATATAGTGCACCTCTCCATGTACTGGTAAAAATTCTGTACGTGCATTTAATGAAATTCCTCTCCGCACACACCATCACGGAACCTCCTTTGAAGAGAGTGGTTTGACGTATGTTATATTGTGCGTAACGTTCATTTGACCTTCCTATAACTCTTTGTCGACCATCAGAACTGTAGAGGCAAAACCTAGATTCATCAGTAAATAGCACGCTTCTCCAATCTTCAATATTCCAATCTAATTGCTACCTAGCAAATTGTAACCTAGCTCTTCTGTGCTCTGCATTAAGAGTGGGTCCTGTAGCTGGAATTCGTATATGAAGATTACTTTCTTTGAGTCTTCTTATTACTGTCTTAGTACTAACTTCAACATCATGGACGGCACAAACCTGAAGGTTTGTACTGGTAACAAATCGTTCTCGCAAAGCTCGAACTCTAAAGGCCGTTATCCGTAACAAATGACTCGTAACGTAACCACGAACATGTTACGATACGGCTAGTGGAGACGAAAAACTATTGCATATTACCCGTAACCAACTATACTGTATCCAACGAGAGAATGGACTTGCACTCGAGCGAAAATTCGTCTGTTTTGGTCAGATCTCCGCCCCTTAGAACATTAGTTCAACGCCCTCAACGTCTTAATTGGCTCAGCAGGTAGCCAGGGCCGGCGCCTGGGTCCGATACCTACCTGGTACCTAATTATATAGTACCTACTACTGCCTACCTATTCACAGTTTGTATTTGTAGTCTCGCAAGTACGGTTATTTTAGTTGTGTTGTTTACGGTTGTGAAATAAGTTTTGGTCGACCGAATGACGGTCCTGCGTAGCTCGTTACAGAGCCCCTCCTCATTAGTCGCCGATGCGCAAAGCAAGTCCATTCTCTCGTTGGATAGAGTATAGACACGCGTAACCGTTACAACCCGAACCACCATTTGTCGGTTTTTACCCGTCGCATCAAAGAAAGGATACGGTTACGCGCAGCAGCGAGTTGGGATGAGGCCTAGAGTTGTGTGTCGTTTACTGTTAAATTCGAAAGTTCCAAACTTATTTTTCAATCGTCATTCGTCTGTGTTATTGTAGAGTTTAGTCTTGTGTTGTAGTCTGGCTTTTGTCTGCATCTTGATCTTGATTGTCTGCATCATATCTGCATCTTTTTGTCTGCATCTTGATATGCTGGAATTTTAAATCCACCATCAAGTTTGATCCACTGTAGATCTTCCTACTTTGACATAATTTCGAGATCCATCGCGGAGATTTTCGTTTTTTCTTGCTCAAAATCTGGTGGTGAATAAACATATATGAAGCGCTGCTAGCTGTGACTGCAGAGCGGCATTCATATTACAGAAGTCAGATTAAAAGACTGAGGGCCTTGATGTGCATCAAGAACATGTCCACGTACGTGGCGTAACCCCGCTCGGTTACGTTACGAGGTGATTGACACGGCCAAAAATCAAAAAGAGTAAAAATGTGTGTCGTGTCATCTTGCAACACTGTAAAAATTTCAGCGAATTCACTACAAAATTTGCTACAATTTAAAAAAAAGATGATCTAAATTAGGCGACGGGTTCAAAAAATAATGTATTCCAAAGTTGGGCAAAATTTTTTGTGTTGCGTTAATTTTGTCCGCCAGTGTATTTAGTTATATTGCAAAGTAATAGTAATATGACTTCCATTACTTTTTTAATACATACAACTTTATTGAGGGGTTTAATATACACAGTATTAGTAGTTGCTGTTTTATAACACCAAGAGGTAAAATAGTATTAACAGGTATAACACATGTTTTGTTGATTATATTAGACATATTCCACGAATGAGTCCTAACCGCCACGCCGCTGTGATATTATCACTATGTATGTTTTACCAATAGCATTAAGGCGTCCTTTTACGCCTTTAAATAAATAATAACTACAATATATATATATATATATATATATATATATATATATATATATATATATATATATATATATATATATATATATATATATATATATATATATATATATATATATATATATATATATATATATATATATATTTAAATTTGCCATTGCATGAGAGATAAAAAATGGAAAACCTAAATAGCTTTAGCATTGACATTGGAATAATAATTGGTCGCGTCCATTTAATAGTGTTGTCAACGCAACATTTCATTAATATTCTATATGTATAGCGACGCTCCATAAATAAGTGGATATACGTTTTTGAAAGAGCGGTCATTCCTAGGTAATTATTACGTTTAATGACAATCATAAACGGAGGAATAAAAGGTTTCATAATAGTTTGTACCTACATATTGGATGATTGATTATTGTAATTACGGTTGTATGGCGTTTTGTGAGATAAAAGCTGAAATAACCAACAATTTCCCATCGATGAATAGGTACCTATATACACAAGTTGTTTAACGTTCATAGATAATTAAGAAAAAAGAAAAACTTTTGTTGACATGTCTGGAACGGAAAATTTTATTCCACAGGTTACGGCGTATATTGATTAAATGCTAAACGGCCTTGATACAATAAATGTAGGTACATGTACCTACATTATCTACTTATGTATTATTTCTTAGGAAGCACTATGCAGTAGATACCTATAGATATTTGGTTTTAATCGTTTCAAACATTATTGAATTATTAATATAATTGTTGAAATATTAATATTTTTTCTTGACTAATTTTCTCTTGCTTATTAATTATTATCTTGGTTATTAATTAAGAACGGCGGGTATTGGTGTACACTAAACCATTAACAATTTCTGATAAACCAGGGAATAGTCCAGTCCTTGAGGATTTTCCGCTCCGAATTATTTGAACTTTGACCGATTGACGTGACATTTGTTGACTAGTTAGGGGATGACTCAATGAGCAAAAGTGATATAGCGCCGAAGTGTGTTTCTACCCTGAGGGTGGAAGTCACCCTTGCCACCGCTTCTCGGGGATGGAAATGTTGTCCCTCAAAATAACGTCGCCAAATGGATAGGACATATTTTAAGTAAAAAGTGTTCTATAAAGTTGTGTCGATGTTTTTCCAGTTTTCTTCCAAAAAAGTTTTGTCCAAAAATGAAGCTTATAGGAAAACAAAGAGATGGTTTTTTTTGAATGCTCTAGGTCAATGATAAAGGCAGTTATGGCTCGATGATGAAGACTTTTTTTTGGCAATAATTTGGTTCGAAGATTCAACGTTAAATAACGGAAAACTGATGCATTTTTCGGAAAAAAAATATAGAACATTTCTTGTAGTACACTAAAAGACCTTGATCACTGTTTACTTTAATATTGCATTATAACCAAGTGAGTTACGATGCAAGAACGGTGGGCCACTCAAATTTAAAAAAAAATACCAGTCCACCAGAATGGATATTGCCCATTATCCCGTTCCATTACCAAGTGGATGGTGCACCCAAGCGGTAACATGCAACAGTGTTGAACAGTGAACATCATATTTATTGATCGGCACTTAGGACCATATGATTGGCCGGCTCGATCCCCTGATCTAACGCCCTTAGATTTATTTCTTTGGGGAACTTTAAAATCCCGTGTTTATGAAACACCAGTGTTTCAGAACGGGAGTGATCGAATTTTAGGTTGGTAGATCTTTTCCGCAAACCCACTTGATCCAAATTTCAAAGCGATATTCCAATTCACGCCTAGGGAGAGATACGCCTAGGGGGTAACTTGAAATTAGATCACCCTGTAGGTAAATTTTTTACAGTATTTCCATTTATATTTTTATCAGTTTATATTTTAGGGTAAGAAACAGTTTATCTCGATTTCCGGCAAAACTACAAGTCCTATAGAAAAAAAGTTGTAGGTAATAAAAAGATCTACAACTTTTGTATTTACACTTTTTTCGCATAACCTCAAAATTTATGTGAAAAATTCAAATAACCAAGTTTTTGGTTTTTTATTTTTCTTTTATAAAAATATTTTTTTTAAATAAATTTGGTGAAAACTTACCTTTTTATGTCCCAAACACACTGTAATTTTTTTGATTTAAAATATTTATTTTTTCACCTTATTTTGACTTAATATCGAAAAAGCACTCAAATTTTCAATAGAAAATTCTCGCTCCAAAATATCTGCTTTTTAAAAAAGTCGGTGGGCTTTTTGTTCGTTGAAATCTCTACTTTCTGATGGTGTAAAAAAAGTACATTACTATGGTAAATGTTCTCAGAAAATGCAAAGAAACCAAAAAAACTCAAATCCGAAACATTTTTTTCAATCATTATGTACAATTTTGAGCTATTTATCAAAATTTACACTTTAATTACTCGAAAAACGTAAGATTCCATGTTACATTGATAAACAAAAAAATTGCAAATCGTACTATAATTAACAACTAAATAAGTTTGCTAACTTATATACCTGAGTGACGTATTATAAATATATTTCGAATCTATTTATAAGTGTAAAAATGATAATATAACACTGAATCAATTGAGATATCGAAAATATCAATTGGCAAAAATTAAATCATGTTTTATATTGGCAAATATCCCATTCACAGAAGGCGCAGCAGAACAACATTGTTACAGGGCATATTATCAGCCTCAAACTTGGCTGGGTAACGAACTGACAGCAACAGATTGGGGCTGGAAGCAACACATCAACGTGTCCAAATTTAAAGAAAAGGAATTAATTGCGGAAATATTGCTCAAAACTATTTGCTGCAGCTATCAAACTGGATTTAACAGTTTAAAATGTGCCTGCCGAAAACATGGTTTAAAATGCACAAATATTTGCTAAAATTGTCATGGTTCTGAAAAATGCTCCAGTGTGGAAGAAAAAAACCTACGAGGAAGTTAATGATTCAGATGAAATTTTGTATGAAGAATCAATGCAGACTGGAAATAATATTGGAGACGAAGACAGTGATGGTCTTGAAAATTTCGAGGATCTACTAGAATCGGGAAGCTTTGTCGAATCTAACGATGTAGAAATGCCATTAAAAAGACAAGAACTAATGGATACGTGATTATAATTCAAGATAAGATATTTATAAATAACAAGATTAATGTATTTAAAAATATTATAATGAATGACGTAATAAGTATAAAGTATCTAAATTCAATAGATACATTTACATGTACAAATGTAATTAGAATTTAATAAATCAACTTTTTTACTGAAAAAAATTGCAGCAGTCACATTTTTTAGATGAAATCCCCTTTAAATTCTATCTTTAATATTTAGAACAACTATTTTCGCATATTTTTTGCAATCTTTATGGAAGTTTTATGGATTTGTAATTTTTTAGTTTATCAATTTAACTTGGATTCATAAGTTTTTCGAGTAATTAAAGGCTAAATTTTAATAAATAGCTAAAAATTTTCTATAATGATAAAAAAAAATTCGGATTCGAGTTTTTTTCGTTTCTTTGGATTTTCTGAGAACATTTATCATAATCATGTATATTTTTTTTACACCATCAGAAAGTAGAGATTTCAACGAATAAAAAGCCCACCGACTTTTTTAAAAAAGCAGATATTTTGACCCGAGAATTTTAGATTAAAAATTAGGGGGCTTTTTCGATATAAAGTCAAAATAATGTGAAAAAATAAATATTTTAAATCAAAAAAATTACAGTATGTTTGGAACATAAAAAGGTAAGTTTTCACCAAATTGCTTAAACAAAATATTTTTTTTTTAAAGAAAAATAAAGAGGTGTTTGAATTTTTCACATAAATTTTGAGGTTATGTGAAAAAAGTATAAATACAAAAGTTGTAGATCTTTTTATTATCTACAACTTTGCCTATTTAACTTTTTTCCATAGGACTTATAGTTTTGCCGGAAATCGAGATAAACTGTTTTTTACCCTTAAAAACTCACCCCCTCCACTTCCCGATCTCCGATCGCCCGTAAAGTATTTTTCCTTTCATTTTTGTTATATTCTCTTCCGTTTCCAATGAGTTTCATCCTCCTATTTCATAATTTTTTTTTGGTTTCATAATTATCGACCCTAGTCTATTAGTTGTATTATTTGTATTTACGGGTATTGCCGTACATGTATAAATATAAAAAAAACACTGAGCGACCGACGAAGAAACTGATGACATGATTAAGAGGAACTTTCTAATATTACCTAAAAAAATCAGTCACAAACTTTGTTGTTTTTGAGAAAAAATATTATTCTGAATTGTGTCTCCCCTACGGATTTCTCGAAAAAATGAAAGCAGTTCTAAAAATACCACCCTCTTTTTGACACGAGTAGGTATATAAATAATTCAAAGTGACACAAATATTTGCTAAAATTGTCATGGTTCTGAAAAATGCTCCAGTGTGGAAGAAAAAAACCTACGAGGAAGTTAATGATTCAGATGAAATTTTGTATGAAGAATCAATGCAGACTGGAAATAATATTGGAGACGAAGACAGTGATGGTCTTGAAAATTTCGAGGATCTACTAGAATCGGGAAGCTTTGTCGAATCTAACGATGTAGAAATGCCATTAAAAAGACAAGAACTAATGGATACGTGATTATAATTCAAGATAAGATAATTATCGACCCTAGTCTATTAGTTGTATTATTTGTATTTACGGGTATTGCCGTACATGTATAAATATAAAAAAAACACTGAGCGACCGACGAAGAAACTGAAGACATGATTAAGAGGAACTTTCTAATATTACCTAAAAAAATCAGTCACAAACTTTGTTGTTTTTGAGAAAAAATATTATTCTGAATTGTGTCTCCCCTACGGATTTCTCGAAAAAATGAAAGCAGTTCTAAAAAGACCACCCTCTTTTTGACACGAGTAGGTATATAAATAATTCAAAGTGACACACATTGTTTTTTCTCTAAAATGCTGAAACAAGGCGAAAGAGAATATCGTCTCCCATAATTATTTTTGTTACTTTTGTCTCACAAGTAGTTCTTCCCAAAATTGAAATTGCTCGTTATTCAATATTATTTATTTTTATATTGTAATAATTACCTATTTGTTATGGATGGTAATAAATATGAGTGAATTTATAAATAATGACTGCTGGTGTATATGTGAGATTTATGGTACAAAGAGACCATTACTAAAACGTTTCTAACTTCACAGGCATCTGAAACCATATCAGAATCTGCGCATCGAAAAGACTAAAATCTAATAATAATCTCTTTCAGTCATAGTTCAGAAACCCGACAAACAAATAACGATGCCTATCCCTTTTCTCAAAATATCTAGTGTTAATTATATAATAATAATGATCACAAAATATTGTACTGTAGGTTAAAGTAAACCAGTTACATACCTTTTAGGAAGTAATTGAAGCTGGTTTCCGAATAACCACAATTTGCTTCCGTTAAACCATTTCTCCATCCGATTATGTCATAAGTTAGGCGAAAACTAAACCGCCACAAGATGTATTTGTTGTTTGCATTGTCTAAGTTTCCATAGTAACAGTCTATATTGATGAAAATTCCTGTCGTGCGGGAGACCAGTTGATTTTTCTTTTTAGATTACCTACTTGTAATTATTGTGCTACACTGGAATTGAAACAGAAACGGATTGTTTAATGACAGCAAAGTACCTGTAACATATGCCTATTATTATATTAAATCAAAGAGACTTAAAAGTAAACTTTTCGGTAGTAGGTAGTAGATATCGGATTTTTAAATCGGTTTTACTAGATATAATAATCTGAAAATAACTACTTGGGCATCAAATATTTACCTAATAATGTACCTACCTATATAAACTTCTGAAATATTTATTTTCGGTACCTACGCAACAATTTTCTGTTTGTGTGCCCATAACGAGCCGGTTGTTTCCAACAGGTTTTACACCCAATTAAAGGGTTCATAAGAATAGTGTAGCCATACTAATCCAGTCAAAATAGACATTCAAGGTTACAATAATCCGCATAAAGCTTAAAATTGGTACAAATGTTGGAACACCATCATAAATGAAATGTGAAAAGTCCCCATCGATACCACATTTTCAAAAAAAATATTCAACGATCTATTGTGGTTCTGTTTAATTAAATAATATTGTATTAAATAAAAAATGATAATATTGGAAATGATGAAAGCTGATTTGTGCGAAGATATCCACGCATTTCCATCCACGCTTTCTGACACATTGAAACTTTATAGTGGGATAGATCAACGCGCTCTCGCCGTCCGACCCGAGGCATGAAACGAATAGTGACGCATGCGCTCCAGCGCAATTCAAATAAATGTGTGCAATAGACTGGCAACATATAACGTCATTATATACCTACCATATATTTATAAATTATGAAATATTTTTTTAAACTCACTATGAACGGAACTATGGTGATTTATTATAAGGTACAATCTCGAAAGAATTTTTTCTTGTTCATAGTCAAAGTAGGAAATGCAATCTGAATGGGTGGCAATATCATCTTCCAAATATAAAATTCTAATATTTTCTTTACATTCGGTTGCTATAGGTATATCCCTGAGTGTTTGTTGATAAAATTATATACACATCTATTGCAGGCAATTCTAAAATATTCGTATGTGTAGGAGTTGCGAAATCTGCCCTTAAACTAAATTCTTATAGTTTCTCCATATATAGTCATTTTAAACAATATTTGTAGAAGAGCGTGCTAATGAAATTAAGGTACATTTTCATATTTATGCATTTGAAACATACCGTCAATACCATTCAGTACTTATATATTATAATAGCACTTAAATATGGAATTGTTATATTTTCTATACATATTGTCAATTTAAACTACGTTCCAGAAGTTGATTGATGCCGAAATTTTTTGCACATCTATATATTTACGTGTCTCACAAAAAAACGACCGTGCACCATCAACGCAACCGTAGGGGGTGTGATATCAGCCCTTAAATATAAAATACCAATATTTTCCCAATATAAAGTTAATTTAATGTATGTTCCAGGAGTTGTTTGATGATGAAACTTTATGCATATCTTTACTGAATTTTATATTTAAGGGCTGATATCACACCCCCTACGGGTACGGTGACGGTGCACGGTATGTTTTTACTTTTGACACATAAATGTTAAGATGTTCCAAAAATTTGATCATCAAACACTTCCACGGACATACTTTAATTTAACATTATATAGGGAAAATATTAGAATTTCATATTTAAGGGCTGATAGCACACCCCCTACGGGTACGGTGACGGTGCACGGTATATTTTTAGTTTGCACACATAAATAATAAGATGTTCCAAATATTTGGTCATCAAACACTTCCAGGAACATACTGTAATTTAACATTATATAGGGAAAATATTAGAATATTATATTTAAGGGCTGATATCACAACCCCTACAGGTACGGTAACGGTGCACGGTATGTTTTTTACGTTAGACACATAAATGTTAAGATGTTCCAAATATTTGGTCATCAAACACTTCCAGGAACATACTGTAATTTAACATTATATAGGGAAAATATTAGAATTTTATATTTAAGGGCTGATATCACAACCCCTACAGGTACGGTGACGGTGCACGGTATGTTTTTTACGTTAGACACATAAATGTAAAGATGTACAAAAAATTTGGACATCAAACACTTCCAAGAAGATACTTTAATTTAACATTATATAGGGAAAATATTAGAATTCTATATTTAAGGGCTGATATCACACCCCCTACGGATACGGTGATGGTGCACGGTATGTTTCTATGTTAGACACTTAAATATAAAGATGTTCAAAAAATGTAGTCATCAAACACTTCCAGGAGCATACTTTAATTTAACATTATATAGGGAAAATATTAGAATTTCATATTTAAGGGCTGATATCACACCCCCTACGGGTACGGTGACGGCGCACGGTATGTTTTTACTTTAGACACATAAATGTAAAGATGTTCAAAAAATTTGGCAATCAAACACTTCCAAGAAGATACTTTAATTTAACATTATATAGGGAAAATATTAGAATTTTATATTTAAGGGATGATATCACACCCCCTACGGGTACGGTGACGGTGTACGGTATGTTTTTTACGTTAGACACATAAATGTAAAGATGTACAAAAAATTTGGACATCAAACACTTCCAAGAAGATACTTTAATTTAACATTATATAGGGAAAATTTTAGAATTCTATATTTAAGGGCTGATATCACACCCCCTACGGGTACGGTGATGGTGCACGGTATGTTTTTATGTTAGACACTTAAATATAAAGATGTTCAAAAAATTTGGTCATCAAACACTTCCAGGAACATACTTTAATTTAACATTATATAGGGAAAATATTAGAATTTCATATTTAAGGGCTGATATCACACCCCCTACGGGTTCGGTGACGGTGCACGGTATGTTTTTACTTTTGACACATAAATGTTAAGATGTTCCAAAAATTTGGTCATCAAACACTTCCAGGAAGATACTTTAATTTAACATTATATAGAGAAAATATTAGAATTTTATATTTAAGGGCTGATATCAAACTCCCTACGGATACAGTGATGGTGCACGGTATGTTTTTATGTTAGACACTTAAATATAAAGATGTTCAAAAAATTTGATCATCAAACACTTCCAGGGACATACTTTAATTTAACATTATATAGGGAAAATATTAGAATTTCATATTTAAGGGCTGATAGCACACCCCCTACGGGTACGGTGACGGTGCACGGTATATTTTTAGTTTGCACACATAAATGTTAAGATGTTCCAAATATTTGGTCATCAAACACTTCCAGGAACATACTGTAATTTAACATTATATAGGGAAAATATTAGAATTTTATATTTAAGGGCTGATATCACAACCCCTACAGGTACGGTGACGGTGCACGGTATGTTTTTTACGTTAGACACATAAATGTTAAGATGTTCCAAATATTTGGTCATCAAACACTTCCAGGAACATACTGTAATTTAACATTATATAGGGAAAATATTAGAATTTTATATTTAAGGGCTGATATCACAACCCCTACAGGTACGGTGACGGTGCACGGTATGTTTTTTACGTTAGACACATAAATGTTAAGATGTTCCAAATATTTGGTCATCAAACACTTCCAGGAACATACTGTAATTTAACATTATATAGGGAAAATATTAGAATTTTATATTTAAGGGCTGATATCACAACCCCTACAGGTACGGTGACGGTGCACGGTATGTTTTTTACGTTAGACACATAAATGTAAAGATGTACAAAAAATTTGGACATCAAACACTTCCAAGAAGATACTTTAATTTAACATTATATAGGGAAAATATTAGAATTCTATATTTAAGGGCTGATATCACACCCCCTACGGATACGGTGATGGTGCACGGTATGTTTTTATGTTAGACACTTAAATATAAAGATGTTCAAAAAATGTAGTCATCAAACACTTCCAGGAGCATACTTTAATTTAACATTATATAGGGAAAATATTAGAATTTCATATTTAAGGGCTGATATCACACCCCCTACGGGTACGGTGACGGCGCACGGTATGTTTTTACTTTAGACACATAAATGTAAAGATGTTCAAAATATTTGGCAATCAAACACTTCCAAGAAGATACTTTAATTTAACATTATATAGGGAAAATATTAGAATTTTATATTTAAGGGATGATATCACACCCCCTACGGGTACGGTGACGGTGCACGGTATGTTTTTTACGTTAGACACATAAATGTAAAGATGTACAAAAAATTTGGACATCAAACACTTCCAAGAAAATACTTTAATTTAACATTATATAGGGAAAATTTTAGAATTCTATATTTAAGGGCTGATATCACACCCCCTACGGGTACGGTGATGGTGCACGGTATGTTTTTATGTTAGACACTTAAATATAAAGATGTTCAAAAAATTTGGTCATCAAACACTTCCAGGAACATACTTTAATTTAACATTATATAGGGAAAATATTAGAATTTCATATTTAAGGGCTGATATCACACCCCCTACGGGTACGGTGACGGTGCACGGTATGTTTTTATGTTAGACACTTAAATATAAAGATGTTCAAAAAATTTGGTCATCAAACACTTCCAGGAACATACTTTAATTTAACATTATATAGGGAAAATATTAGAATTTCATATTTAAGGGCTGATATCACACCCCCTACGGGTACGGTGACGGTGCACGGTATGTTTTTATGTTAGACACTTAAATATAAAGATGTTCAAAAAATTTTGTCAACAAACACTTCCAGGAACATACTTTAATTTAACATTATATAGGGAAAATATTAGAATTTCATATTTAAGGGCTGATATCACACCCCCTACGGGTACGGTGACAGTGCACGGTATGTTTTTACTTTGGACATATAAATGTAAAGATGTTCCAAAAATTTGGTCATCAAACACTTCCAGGAACATACTTTAATTTAACATTATATAGGGAAAATATTAGAATTTCATATTTAAGGGCTGATATCACACCCCCTACGGGTACGGTGACGGTGCACGGTATGTTTTTACTTTGGACATATAAATGTAAAGATGTTCCAAAAATTTGGTCATCAAACACTTCCAGGAACATACTTTAATTTAACATTATATAGGGAAAATATTAGAATTTAATATTTAGGGGCTGATATCCCCTACGGGTATGGTGATGGTGTGCGGTATGATTTCGTATTATACACTGAAATATAAAGATGTGCATAAAGTTTCATCATCAAACAACTCCTGGAACATACATTAAATTAACTTTATGTTGGGAAAATATTGGTATTTTATATTTAAGGCTGATATCACACCCCCTACGATTGCGTTTTTTTGTGAGACACGTAAATATATAGATGTGCCAAAAATTTTGGCATCAAACAGCTCCTGGAACGTAGTTTAAATTGACAATATGTATAGAAAATATAACAATTCCATATTTAAATGCTATTATAATTGACGGTATGTTTTAAATGCATAAATATGAAAATGTGCCCGAATTTCATTAGCACGCTCTTCTAGAAATATTGTTTAAAATGACTATATATGGAGAAACTATAAGAATTTAGTTTAAAGGCTGATTTCGCAACTCCTACACTCTAGGGATATATAGCAACCGAATGTAAAGAAAATATTAGAATTTTATATTTGGAACAAGAAAAAATTCTTTCGGGATTTTACCTTGTAATAAATCACCATAGTGTCGTTCATAGTGAGTTTAAAAAAAATATTTCTTAATTTATAAATATATGGTAGGTATATAATGACGTTATATGTTGCTACTCAAATTGACTATTATCATCTCAGTCAATTGCACACATTTATTTGAATTGAGCTAGAGCGTATGCGTCACTATTCTTTTCATGCCTCGTGTCGGACGGCGAGAGCGCGTTGATCTATCCCACTATAAAGTTTCAATGTGTCAGAAAGCGTGGATGGAAATGCGTGGATAACTTCACACAAATTGAAAGCTGTGTGAATTATGTGTAACTGGAGAAAACTATTCGTCAGCTTGATAATTATCTAATGGATCTCCTTCTTCTCCTTATTCTCCTTCTGGTTCTTCTCCTGCTCCACGAGCGAGAGGCATAGAAGTAGTGACTGGAGATAACCCTACCTATGTTCTTTTCCAGACCCAATATCCAGCTTTTAACTCGTTCCTCTACCAAAGTTGCACTTGATGGTATGGGCGGTATGAATGCTGTTCAGCTGCGGCTTCGGTAGGCGGCAAATTTGCGATGTTGTGCTTGCTGTTGTACGCCGTTCTAATAAAGGTTTTGTGTCTGATATAACACCTCTTCTTTTAATTTAGTTTACATGAATTAAATGGCCTCTCATCCAAGAGATGTATACCGATGGATTTTTATCCTAGCAACTTATCGGCTGCTCATATTTTTCCGGAGGTCGTGGATAAGTGAATTAGATGGTTAGTTAAAGGCTCTCATAGCACCTCTTAGGTATCCTTAGATATATCACCTCAGAAAAATCACAGCTTGACAATTACTGACTTGATTTATCTCTAATTTTAATTTATATTAAAATAAATATATATTTGACTACTAGACAATAATTACCAGCTGTAACTTCAGTGAATCAAATTTTTACTTAGAGAAAAATACAAGAAATGTATTTTTAAAAACAATATATTTACGAATAAATATGGTTTACAGAATTACTTAACTAATTAAAATTTACAATTGATAAGCCTTTAAAATGACTCTAATACCAGTTACAATAAATTTAAAAAGTATCCTGAAGGGCTCTAAATTAAGACAACGAAAAATAATTACTCTTGACACCAAGTCAAGCCGAAAAATTCAACATTTACAATGAAGTGAATAGTAAACCTTGGTAAAATTGACAAATTAAAGATATTACGTAAGACCTGCTAATTCCTGTGGGCAATAAAAATATACAAGGTATACCTTGTCTCTATCCATGAGTCTTTCCTGGCAGACTCTGGAGATCCCCTCGTGGAATGTGGATCCTAGGATGTGGCTACGGCTCGGATGTCCAGCGGCACTGGGACGTACCCTCTAAGGGCGATATGTACCACAATGGGTGAAATTTAACAGCAACGGGAGATCCTCCAGTCTGGCGTTCAGGATTATAAGCAATGATAGTCTTCTCAGCTTAGTCACCAGAGGAATTTATTCTCGGTCATCTCATCAAAGTGTACAAGAAAAAAATACCAGTATCAGGTTTATCTTTTGGGAATGAAATTTGAAATTTGGAAGAAAAAATATGTGTACATTTCCGCTTGAGCAAGATACCTAGAGTAAAATTTATAACAAAAGTGAACTTAATGAAAATAATTGAATTAATAATTAAAAGAGCTTTAATTAGATATAAAATTCAACTAAAAGAAAAATATTCGGTCAAATGACGAATAGTTACATAATTAATTATCCAAGTACTGGTTGATTGATACATTATTTATTTAATAAAACATCTCAACTGGAGATGAAAGTGAAATATCAAAAGATTTGATTTCATATTCCCAAAAATTGAGGATTAATATAAAGTTATCAGTAAAAAAGTTAATGAAGAAAATAATTTAATTTAAATTTAAAAAAGATAAAGCGCTATAATATATCTATAAGTCGTATAAATCGACATAATTTCCATATGAAAATCTATATTCTGACTACTAGGGACTATCTATAATAGTATAGATAGAAAAAAATGTAAATGTAAAAATCTTGTAGTTTCTGAAGCACTCACTAACGAACTTGCGAACTATACGATATATAACTATGCGAACAGAAACAACGCTTTTTCTTGTTCTGGACTGTTCTTTTTTATATGGTTACGATTGTGAGGTTATTACGTTGGTGTGGGAGGGTTTAGGATTTGCGGGTCTTAATCTTTGTTATTTGTTAATATTACAGAAGCTTTAGTACATTTGCCACTTATTCTATGTCAGTTAGTTGGGTCTTTTATATTATTTACATACATGTACATTGGTCATGCTATATTGCTTCTTTTGTTTATTGGTGTTTTTGATTTTATTTGTTGATTTTAATTAGTTTTTTGGTTATTTTTTAAGTTTTTGGTTTATATTTGATTTTGTTAATTGTTTTGTTATTTTTTGTGCATGCCTATATTAATTTTTTTATTTTTTTATAAAATATTGGGGTTATGCGCGGGGGGCTAGGCAGTATATATACATAGTTAAGGGAGGGATATTTGGGAGGGTTACTAAGTGTAGGAATGAAAGCTGTTTGGATGGTGGGATTGGTATGATGGGTGAGTCTCACGATAAAATTAGGTATTAAAGTGTTTTCTATGTAACAGATCTAATGCTGGTGTTCCCGATATGGTGTGTAGTGTGTGTATGGTTGTTCTAGATTCTTCTTATTTTTTTTGGTTGTCCGAAGACATTTGTTTTGTTGTGTTTGTATTTGTTTTTTAAGTGTATTTGTGATAAACGGATACCATATGGGTGAAGCGTCTTGCTTTTGCGTGCAGCATTCAGCAAGAGACTTTTGTTGGCGTGGCGTGGCTTTTTTATAGGTTTCACCCTACTCGAGGCCAACGGTATCATCACGTGGTTTCGGTCTGTCTACCGTTGGTATGTAGGTATATTGTGTACGCTATTCTCGAGACTTATTTTAAAATATTTGAAATAAGGTACTATTATTGAAAAAAAATGCTATATAACGGAACGGAATTTATTTACGTTACACTGAGCATTATCTAAAGCCGAATTTTCAGCGCTGCATCCATATAAGCGAAGTAGGAATTGATTGCCCGCGTTTGCAATGCCTTGCGGATCTGCGTTTGGTTTGAGGAAAAGTTTGACGTATGGCAGTAAATTAGGATTATCAAACAATACATTAATATATTTTTCGTCGACCGTGTATTTACGAGGTTAATTAATGTATACAAAATCGTTTATTAATGACACCTATTAATGCATGATTTTCTATTAATAAAGGATTTTAGTGAAACATACGCATAAATTTAAATTTGCCGTGTCTTCAATCTGTCACTGTCAGTAATGTCACGCTTAATATTTGAAATATAGTTTTGAAAAACGCCTTCTTCTGCAACCATACTTTTTGACAGTGGTGACTTTTCCGTCATTAAACGACTGGATGGTTGGAAATCCACTGCTGTTGAAGAAGGATATATTCAAATTCAGTACAAAATAAAGTTGTCATAGTTCAAAAAATCTTCTGTGAAACTCACAAAAACTCCTCATACTAGTTCTACCAGTGCCGAAACAATCATCCAAGATAACGACATAAACGTAAATTTAAATTCAGAATATCATAGAATTGATCATTATCTGTACAAACACAAATCAGATTTGTGATACTTTATAATAATTAATGTATAATTGAATTTGACTTAGTTTTCTTAAATAAAAATGTAAAATAAGATTTTCTCCACTTTATTAAAAGTACAATCGACGGAAAAGTTTTGTAACTAACTTGTATATTAAAACGCGATTAATAATCTCAACAATTAACGTTAAAATATCTCGATTAGTAATCGCTGTCATTAATACACTAGTTCGTTAAATAACTATTATTTTACATTTTCCAAACAAAGAAGATACTGTGTCGGACCCGCTGAATGCATGAGAATAGAATATTTTCAGCAATTGTTTTTCTTTTTTTCTCCGTTCAATCCGACAACGTATTTTTCGCTAATGCGGTCCAACGATTGCACATACACAGCAGGGAAGAAACGAGCATCGAAAGACAACACGAGAGAATCTACAGAGTTGCCGCAGAAGCGCCTTTGAGTTTGACCTGTCAAAAAAGCATTAAGAACCCTTTTTTGTCTATTTTTTTTGTAGATTTTTTATCCATTTTCTTTAAAAAATTAACAATAATAGTTATTTTGAAAAAAAATGTTTTTGGCGGCATGTTTTGAAAATAGAGGTATTTCCGCAGATTTTTTCGTGGGAAGTGAAAAATTCAAAATCGGGGTACCAAAAAACATAAAGTTAGTCTATAAAACTAAATTCTCCTATTTTTTTCAGGTGAGCCCTTTATTTAGTCTCTATTGCCTGGAGTATATAATAACATACTGTTGAGATTTGTAGTAGGGTCTGCTCTAGACTTACAATAGAAGTATACTATATTATAGATAATTTGTTTCCTTTAGGTAGACAACACTATATGTTTACATTATGCTTATGATTTTCTCGGAATGGGAATTGTCTAAAATAAATCTACTACAAACTGAGTTATCACTTTTCTGGGAGAATCAGAAATGAGTTCCGTCCCTGATGATGTACGGGCCCTTTTCCATTACGCATTCAAATTTTAGACTCTGAAGCTACGTGTTTCGAGTAGTATCTTTGTCCATGATTCAATAAATATCTAACTTACATTTTTATATCTTTTGAAAAATCAAACTTTTAAAATATTTTTTTTTTAAATCATACAGCTCAACTAAAGGTGACAAATTATGAGGCTATTCGAACAAGAAAAAATTTATTAATTCACTAATATGAGGAGGGGTGATCAGTTTGGAAACTTTTAGTATAACGCCTTTCGTCACTTATATCGTGAAATTATATTTATACCTCTTCAAATTTCCAGGAACTCCACAAATTAAACCTGATAGTTTGGAAGCTATTTCAATAAGAAGGTCGTTAAATTGTGGTCTAATTCTGCGAAATATGGAAACCCAGTACCTTCCAAAAACGAGTTTGATATTTTGTGGGACCCTGTTGTTGAGGAGAAGATTAATTTCTTAGATATTGGGAAGTTCAGGAGTTATTACAGAATCTGACAGGATAAATTTAAGGAGAGAAATTTACCAGCCTAATTCTCAAATAGCAACATTCTTGTAGTAATCTTTAAAGTGCTTATTTACATCAATATTATGTTTCACAGTTTTCGCCTATTGTGGACAAACGTATAAATAAAATTCCTATAAATATGAACAATATTAATAACCACTAACAATTTTGAGGTGAGCCCTTTATTTAGTCTCTATTGCCTGGAGTATATAATAACATACTGTTGAGATTTGTAGTAGGGTCGGCTCTAGACTTACTATAGAAGTATACTATATTATAGATAATTTGTTTCCTTTAGGTAGACAACACTATATGTTTACATTATGCTTATGATTTTCTCGGAATGGGAATTGTCTAAATAAATCTATTACAAACTGAGTTATCACTTTTCTGGGAGAATCAGAAATGAGTTCCGTCCCTGATGATGTACGGGCCCTTTTCGATTACGCATTCCAATTTTAGACTCTGAAGCTACGTGTTTCGAGTAGTATCTTTGTCCATGATTCAATAAATATCTAACTTACATTTTTATATCTTTTGAAAAATCAAACTTTTAAAATTTTTTTTTTTTAATCAAACAGCTCAACTAAAGGTGACAAATGATGAGGCTATTCGTACAAGAAAAAAATTATTAATTCACTAATATGAGGAGGGGTGATCAGTTTGGAAACTTTTAATATAACGCCTTTTGTCACTTATATCGCGAAATTATATTTATACCTCTTCAAATTTCCAGGAACTCCACAAATTAAACCTGATAGTTTGGAAGCTATTTCAATAAGATGGTCGTTAAATTGTGGTCTAATTCTGCGAAATATGGAAACCCAGTACCTTCCAAAAACGAGTTTGATATTTTGTGGGACCCTGTTGTTGAGGAGAAGAGTAATTTCTTAGATATTGGGAAGTTCAGGAGTTATTTCAGAATCTGACAGGATAAATTTAAGGAGAGAAATTTACCAGCCTAATTCTCAAATAGCAACATTCTTGTAGTAATCTTTAAAGTGCTTATTTACATCAATATTATGTTTCACAGTTTTCGCCTATTGTGGACAAACGTATAAATAAAATTCCTATAAATATGAACAATATTAATAACCACTAACAATTTTGAGGTGAGCCCTTTATTTAGTCTCTATTGCCTGGAGTATATTATAACATACTGTTGAGATTTGTAGTAGGGTCGGCTCTAGACTTACTATAGAAGTATACTATATTATAGATAATTTGTTTCCTTTAGGTAGACAACACTATATGTTTACATTATGCTTATGATTTTCTCGGAATGGGAATTGTCTAAATAAATCTATTACAAACTGAGTTATCACTTTTCTGGGAGAATCAGAAATGAGTTCCGTCCCTGATGATGTACGGGCCCTTTTCGATTACGCATTCAAATTTTAGACTCTGAAGCTACGTGTTTCGAGTAGTATCTTTGCCCATGATTCAATAAATATCTAACTTACATTTTTATATCTTTTGAAAAATCAAACTTTTAAAATTTTTTTTTTTAAATCAAACAGCTCAACTAAAGGTGACAAATGATGAGGCTATTCGTACAAGAAAAAAATTATTAATTCACTAATATGAGGAGGGGTGATCAGTTTGGAAACTTTTAATATAACGCCTTTTGTCACTTATATCGCGAAATTATATTTATACCTCTTCAAATTTCCAGGAACTCCACAAATTAAACCTGATAGTTTGGAAGCTATTTCAATAAGATGGTCGTTAAATTGTGGTCTAATTCTGCGAAATATGGAAACCCAGTACCTTCCAAAAACGAGTTTGATATTTTGTGGGACCCTGTTGTTGAGGAGAAGAGTAATTTCTTGGATATTGGGAAGTTCAGGAGTTATTTCAGAATCTGACAGGATAAATTTAAGGAGAGAAATTTACCTGCCTAATTCTCAAATAGCAACATTTTTGTAGTAATCTTTAAAGTGCTTATTTACATCAATATTATGTTTCACAGTTTTCCCCTATTGTGGCCAAACGTATAAATTAAATTCCTATAAATATGAACAATGTTAATAACCACTAACAATTTTTTTGGTCAAAAGTAAACATCAATTATAAACCACATTATAAATTTAAATGATTTCTCGTTTTATTTACAATAACCTTTAAAAACGCAAATCATTGTGGGAACAGTTTTAAGAATAATTTTGGAGTAGTTTCTATTTATTATTATCATTAGCCAGCGTCCCGCAATTACCGATATAGGTACATTTAATATAATACGAATTTTGTTGCATAAGTACATAAACACTAAAATTTGCCGTACCTTAGGATATGAAACAAATATTATCAGTGTAATTTTTAGCAAAGTAAACAATATACCTTGTAGTAACATAAATTATTTTACAAGGTGTGATCAATATATATCAATATATACGTTGGTTGATAAATTAATATGTATTTATGTTTATATGTAATTTTTGAAATAGTGATATATTGTAATAGTAGTATTATGGAGAAATATTAAATCTGTTTAAGGGATAATTAATATGTTTACTTCCCTATTGAATTCTCTTTTATTATGGGCGCCAGTTCTATGAACACTGTTTTTTATTTAATTGAAGGATCACTGTAGTCATGATCACTCTATCGTCTTAGAGGGGGTCCAATTAGGCTTATTAATTTTATATAAAATTTCTTTAAAAGATTATTTGATAAAAGAAGTTAATGATTCATCATAATTGAATTTAATTGTACGCAATTTTTTTTAAAATGTTAAATTTTGTGAAGCTCTGAGTTGTAGTTTTTTTAAAATTATTCCCTGAAATTACAAAACATGAAAGAAGAGGTTGTGATTGCATATGACTCTGTTTATTGTTAGATATGGTTAATGGATTTTAGATATGGTTAATGGATGGTTAGATAGGTTCTAGGATTTTGTTTTTTAACAAAATCCTAGAACCTCATTTCTATCCTGCGACGAAAACCTACGTAACTTAAATCTAATTACATGGGACCAAATGCTCTGATACAATATTTCTTAATATTAGCAAATTTAGAATTATTTATTACCTTATTGTAAAATATGTTAATCATTTTATGAACTTTTACAAAACTTGTCACTTTCGATTTCCCTTTTCCGCAACTACAAACTGCTGCTGGGGTCTGGTGGTGGTGTCATCAAGCGGGATATCGCTGCTCTGCCTCTGGAATGCTGACTGCCTTCACTGGTATCTCGCCTTGGGATTTATTTACCCTTAAATTTATATTACTTGCTGCTGGGCTGTATTTTTTAATCTGAACATATTTTATGTACTACTTTAATCACTGTGAAAGTTTGTTTCCTTTTCTTCGACGTTACCAGGTTTTTCCCTTCTTTACTCGTAAAAACAACCAACACACTTATTCATGTAGTTTTCCTGCTTCTAGACCATATACACTGGTATTATTGCTTACTTAGCACAAATTAACACTTATTATTTAAATTTACAATTACTTTTTACTAATAAATTTTTATAAAATTCAAGAGCGTGGCTGTTATCTTTTTGAACGCCGTAACTAGACTCCTCTAAATTGTTGGTAGTTACTACGGATGTACCGCATTAAAAAACAGGTCACCAGGAAGTTGCCTAAACTCTCGAAACCCTTTTGTTTACACTTATGCTTTTGCATTAATCCTTTAATTTATACACAGTTTATTAGTTCTTGAGATTTGATAATTATTAGTATGACTTGTCTATTGTAATTTCACTTGAAACAGATTTTTGTGGCTATTAATTATTTAGTTATAATAATAATAATATGTTTTGACCAACCATGCGCATAGCTTAGCTGGTTGCTTATTCTATAGTCTATACTATAGTCTATTCTATAGGCTTATTCTATAGTCTATTCGTCAGTTGTAGGCTACTGAATTTAATTTAATTTTAATTTGTCATTTGTACTAGTATAAAAAATGTAATATACGGAAGGAATGTTTAAAAAGTTAGTTGTTGTTGGTCATTTGTTATAATTTAATTAGTTCAATAACAATGAGTGACAGTGATTTAAGTGTCCCTGATCCGGGGCAGTACGTAAGGCTGGCGGTAAAAATATGGAGTGAAATATGTTTTTATCGTCTGCCCCGATCTACCCTACCCATAGAAAGATTGATATCGTTGGCAAATCAGAAATATTGGACTATCCTTGTACATGTAGTCGAAGGAAGATATTATCTCGCTACGAGATAATTACTCTTAATAATAAGTTTTGAAACAATTTTAAATTACGCTCGTAAGCATTTGTAGTGAAATTTATCTACATGACGGTTCTCAGTAGATATTCCAAATAATTGTTGTATGTAACAAATGGCGTCTGGTATTGTGACAATCAAGCAGGGGCAATTAAGAGGAGGTATACGTAAAAATCATAATGGAGATGAGTTCTATTCGTTTCTTGGGATACCATATGCTAAACCTCCCATTGGAGAGTTGCGATTTAAGGTATGCTTGTAAATAATAGTTAAGTTATTTACATATATATATATATATATATATATATATATATATATATATATATATATATATATATATATATATATATATATATATATATATATATATATATATATATATATATATATATATATATATATATATATATATATATATATATATATATATATATATATATATATATATATATATATATATATATATATATATATATATATATATATATATATATATATATATATATATATATATATATATATATATATATATATATATATATATATATATATATATATATATATATATATGGGGTGTAATTATTTTTAAACATTCTTCATATTAACGTGGTCTTCTAAGCGTGGTCTTCTAAAAGATAGTTCAATTTTATTTTAGTATTTAGTTAGAAATCCTCAATGTTGAATAATTGCGGTATTTTCTACTTTTTGCGGTATTTTTCTATTTTTTGCCATTATAGCCATGAGAAGGTTCCCTCCGAGTCGCTTTGCAGAGGGTTTTAAAAGTCATGAAACGAAAACCTACCATAATTCGCATAAAGCTGAAAATTGATATAAATGTTGCGAAAACCATTATGAATGAAATGTGAAAAATCCACCGATCCAAAGTCTGCAAAAAATTTAATCAAAGTTAAAATTCACACATATGGGTTTTTTGCACTTTTGAGCCAAACTGTAAGTTTTATCATAGAAATAGGTCAGACAAAAATTGTAGATCATACAAATTATTATCAATGAAAGATTTTCTTGCATTTTTTTCGTAAGAATTAAGATATAGCAATTCAAAAAGTTGTAAAAATTGCTTTCTCCATAATATGCACAGCTTTCTACGCCACCTGTGAGGTAGTGTGCTTGGCGCATTTTGGCCGTTTCTCCAGTAGGCTTATTCCTATTGTGGTTCTATAAACATATGAAAGTTGATGTTCCTTAATTTTCAGTTATACTAATTTTACCGCCATACCTTAACTTTAATCGTATGTTAATGGTTCTCTTGTCTAAAGCTGAATTTTTGCAAATATTTTTTAATTCCTCTAAAGTAAACTGACAATCATCGCTATTATTAATGTGTGTAAATATTTCTTCCATTGCAAGATTCGTAGCTTGATCTTGAGGACGACCGACTTCACCCCCAGTGGTCTCAAGATGGAACTGTATTTAACAATCATTATTATACTTAGCTTCAGCAGCAACTAAATCAAACCAAATTCGAGCAGTAACAGCTTTTGCTAGATCATCAGAACGTGCTGAGCTATTTTCGGAATAGATTCTTTGAATGAAAGTGTAGTTACTTTACAAATTTTACGCTGACAATCCAGTAGTTTTTCATTTCATACTGTTCATACAATTCATTGTCGTAAAATAAGCAACATCGTTTAAAATAAAAAGCTGTTTCACGCTCTAGTACGAGGACTTTTTTTTTGATTGACTGGCTTGTTCTTTTTCGTATTGTCTTTTAACTGCAGCAATAGTACGATGTCGAGTGTACTTTTTACGACATTGCACATGAATTGTCACATGAATTTGGTCTTTTAGATAGGTATTCCGAAAATCCATCACCTCTTTCAATACTTTCATCAATAAACGTCTTCATGCCACGACTAACAGTAACAATTTATCTTTCAAAGGTTTACTACAAATGAAGCCAAATTGGGATATTTTATTTTAAAAACTAAAAACGGCACAAATTTTGTTAGGAAATATTAGCAATAACCACGTGTTTTCACTACGAATAAACGTTCAAGACCAATAGTATTTCATTTGGGCCTTTGAAAGAGGAGCAGGTAACGAGCGTTGCCACGCGCACTTTAATATCAGACATAATAATATGTTGCTCAAGGTAATATGGATATATGAAATGAGGGACTGGGTTTCTTTTGTGTCTATATTCTCATAATCGTACAATTTGTACGTATAAGTTACATACATCAATATGTTTACATGTATTACGGGTCAAGTAATGTATATGGGCAACGTTCTCGTGCATATTATTCGGAGAACACACTTTTCGACTGTTTGAATCGCTATATATCAGAAATAATAATTCTTAGGAAAAAAGTGTAAGCATAATTTTTATAGATGTTTGCATGGTCTACAATTATTTTTATGATAAAACTTACCGTTTCGCTGAAAAATGCAGAGAACTCATATTTGCGAAATTTGACCTTGAATATTTTTTTTTTGCAAATATGGAATCGGTGGGGACTTTTAACATTTCATTTGTATTGGTGTTCATAACATTCGTACCAATTTTCAGCTTGAATTATTGTAAGCTTACCCTTATTTTTTTAGTTACCTTGACAGGGTTAATATAAGGAATATTAAAATGCTACCACCAGAAACATAAAAAGGCGCGTGTGGGTGACAGACAGCCCTTAACATTACGCATGTGGCCGCCGCCACACACGATGCCCGAATGTTTCCATTCGGGCATACCTATTGCCGGACAATTCGGACATGCTAAAATTATTCGGACATGCTTATTATTAGTTTCTAGCTTGTTATCATCTTCCTTATCTCCTTCCTGCTAAATGATTAATAATTTGGCAGTATTATAATTTATCAATTTTTCTATTTATGATATAGGCCCCGTTGCCAGCTGAAGGATGGACTGGCGTCAGAGATGCTACGGTGGAAGGAGACTGCTGTTACTCGAGAAATGATATAACACAAGCCCTTGAAGGTTCTGAAGACTGCCTGAATCTTAATATATTTACCAAAGAGGTATTAATTTAATTAATTTTTAATTTTTTTGTTACACGTAGACTAATCCGCCGAAATTGTAACCATTTACGCAAGTGCGGCGGAACAATATGGTAGACTCGATGTCTACCACATTAGCGTGTCCGCCTTTTCTTGCATTTTCGGCGGAACAGTCTTATTATTATAGTCTTCTTACAGTCTTATTATTCCATCTAACGGCGGGTTAATGTTTCTTGGTATATGAAATCCTTCCGTCATTTCAGTTTGACTGACAACTGACTATTTTAAGATTTGTATGAATATTAAAAATGTCTTGGCAATGAGCCCATGGAAAAGTGGAACAACGAAGCAACTGCAAACAACGTTGTTTCGGGATAATTGCTCCTTATCAGCGCAGTGCAGCCTAATAGAAAGATTGGAAAATATGAGGCGACAAGGATACAACAGAAATACGACAAGGATACAATTGAAAAGACAAGGACAGCCTATTCCTTATTTGTAGCTTCGTATCCGGCGCATCGGAATAGTCGCTGCGGAAAGTGTCGACCAACTACCGTCTGTCCAATGACCAAGGAGATAACCAACGAAAAGGATGTTTTCCATTAAAAACCTAATTTCTTTCGTTCGTTAATTCCTTGGCCTTTGAACAGAAAGTAGTTGCTGGATTTCACTTTTCGCAGCGACTGCCCCAAAGCTTCACAACCAAAGCGACAGATATGAAGCTACAAAACAAGAATAGGCTCTACTTGCTTTTCCAATTGTTGTTGTATCGTTGTCTCCTCATGTTTTCTATTCTTTCTATCAAGCTGCACTGCATTGATGAAGAACAATTACCCCGAATCAACATTGTTTGCAGTTGGTTCGTTGTTCAACTCTTCTATGGACTCGTTGCCAAAATACTTTTAATATTTAAACAAATCTTAAAATAGTCAGTTGTCAGTGTCAGTTGTCAAAGTGAAATGACGGACGGATTTCATATACTAAGAGACATAAGAGACATTAATCCGCCGTCAGACGGAATAATACTCTGAAATAGGACTACTCCGCCGAAAATGCAAGCAAAAAGGCGGATACCTTAATGTCTACCACATTGTTCCGCCGAACTTGCGCAAATGGTTACAATTTCGGCGGATTAGTCTGCGTGTAACGGAAAACTCCGCCGTACGGCGAAATTTTATATTTTAAAGCGTTGTACCACCGCGGACGAATAGCCGCAGCGGAGTAGAAAACTCTGAATTTTATACAATCAAAAACGATGTGGCTAAATGTCCGCCGGCGCACAGGGGGATTTGATATTCATTTCTGATCGAAATTGTTTTTTAATCAGATATTTCTTAAAAACGTTTTAAATTAAAAGCGGATCATATAATTAGTAAAAATTTAATATTTTGAAGGAAGAACTGCATTATGATCTGCATTATAGAGGGCTGCATTTTTACACCATAAAAAAGCTGAATGTTTACTTCTAAAAAGTCATGTTGATGGCGCCCCCTACAGGTTAGAGCTAAATTAATATAAATGTAAAATTTCTAAGATCAAAAACCTCTAAATACCATTATTTCAACAATATACTGCATTATTTAGAAAATTATAAAGAAAAAACGAAAATAAAGATAAAAATTTAACACCCTGTATCTTGGAAACTGTGCACTTCCGGACCTACGTTTATGGGAACTTTTTTTCATAAAATGACCTAAGAAATCACTGTCTTAAATATTGCCGCATCTTTTTTAAACACCCTGATGTATAGTTGACGGATTTCAGTATCACAGTGACAACACTGGGGCAGTTGTTTTCTATTTTGGCCAAAAAAGAGCAAAAAGTAGCAGCCAATTTTTTTACCAACAAAAAGCTGGATGTTTACTGAGTAATAAGTATATAGAAACTTAGCTGAATTCAGGAAAATAGTTAACTAAACCTCTCTATTCAAGTCATACCTACGTTGTGTTTTTTACAATTTGAACCCTCTTATATTAAATTTAAAAGACTATTTTATAAAAAAACTATATTATATAAAGACTATATTATATAAAGATCGCTTTTCGAAAATTAATATAATATGTTAAAATACACACCTGCAGGTTGCTTATCCACCTTAAAGCGGGGCCCAGTTTTCATGTAAAAAGGACAAGGTATCGAATCTAAATAATGAATTTACACATAAAAATTCAGGATTTATTTAAGATTTGCTTTAAGTCGTATCTTTGACGTAAAATGACAAATAATCCAGATAAACAAATGCTTGACAACGCAGAGTAAACAAGTATTGTGTCGACTTGTCATTTATGAGTATTTTGAAAAATCAGCACAGACTTGATTTTTTGATTTTCGATCAGTTTTATATTGTTAATACCCCAGTGTGCGGCGGTTTGAAACAAACATATAAATCAAAATTCCGCCGCCCGGCGGAATCATTACGGTTGCAGTAAGATTTCTGCCGATTAAACTAGTATATTAAACAGGCGCGGCAGAATCGCCAATATCATCGCTGATTTTCGCCGCTGGGCGGAAGCTACTTTATTGCATATAAATTCCATCAAAAACATATTCTAACCCAAGTTTTAATTGCCAATTCATGTGGTGATTGTGGTGTGTGTTGTTTTGTAGTTATTTACTAAAAAAATTGAAAAAATAAAAGACAAAACTCGTCTAATCGAAACTTTTCGAATCCTACGAAGAATTTTTTGTTGAAGTTCTGAGTACTTCTTGTAGGAAAGAATATGTAGCATTTTATAAAGGAGAAGTTAGAACTATTTCAGGAGCAAAAAACAAACCGAACGGTATATAAACCCAAGACTTAAATATAATCTGCTTAAATGTGCCTGTCTTAAAGGTGGTAAGAAAATTAAATCATCAGGAAGCGGAGACAGAAACTCTAGGTATCTAAGTGAATATTTATAAAGCAAGATCCCTTGTAGAGGTAGGAACGATCGTCGGCTATGAAGTTTAGATCATCGTGGTTTTGGAAGGTAATAGGTAGCAAAGGTGTGCAAAATTGCTACCCAAAATCGTCAAAGTATATAGTGTAGTTTTTCGATATTTTCTATGGGATAATATTAGAAATTACGTCATCCATTACCAGACGCTTAGTATGACGGCAACCCCCTGCCAGACACCCTTAAACTTTAATAAAATGTAATTTTACTTACTCTATAGTATAAAAGCTGAATTTTATATATTATTATGGCACTTGGGTAACGATTAAAAGATGTTTGCTTATATAGTTAATGCGATCGCGTTTTGTACGTAAACTAGCAATCCGTGGGCTATATAGGGCACTTCGCGATGTCAATCCATGTCCTATACCATGCCAATATAACTATCATATCTTAGCGTTCGCATACAGCACCTAGAGCTGTGACCTTGAGCGTTCCTTCTTACGTAGATATCTCCCCACTCCTTTTCGTAATTGGTTGTGAAAAGTAAGACGTTTCCTAACGTCAATGGGTTGTGGAAAGTGTCACTTTACATGTCAAAATTAGAAAAATAATTTTTCGTGACATTTTCACCAATAACGCATTAAGAACTAAAAAAATACTCGTTCAAGATAAAAAATGTATAACGGTCATGAACAAAGTATAGTATTCCACTATCACAATGAATAGCCATTATTGACTCTGGCGACTAATTACTCTTTTATTAATATATTATTAATATCTTCTATGCAACATTAACAGCTATTATTACATTAGGCACAAATATCGTTGTCATTGCAATTAATTGTTGAATTGAGGTGTTTTATATGCCAAGCACATACATAGATAGATATGTTATCATATCAACAAAAACTGCTTTATCACTTGGGTAAGTACAGCTGGTGGTAATCAGTTTTGTGATCCCTGTATCATGGTACCTTCATTTATAAATAATGTTTTAAATAGCCCACAACATATAGACCGGGTCTAAATTGCCAAAGATTTCAAAAGGTGAATTTTCTGAAAAAATAAGTTAAGTAATAAAGTTTTTCATATTTTTTTTTCCAAAACTCCCTTGTGATAGTTTTTGTAACCCTCAGGTATTGTTACAAGTGGGTGAAATATTTATAAAATTTTTCATCCTTATAATATTTTTCATCAGAACTTTATAACGCGTTGACATTTCTTTATTTAAAAAATGTTGATATAAAGATACGACTACAATTTGATTGTTTTGTCTTGAGTTTACTTCGTAAAATTGCTCACAAAACATAAAATTATAAATATCCCTTTTCAAGTAAGTTCACTTAGGGTTACTATGTATTATTCGGTCAAGCATTCAAGTTGGCTGTTGTCAAATAAGAGTAGTCATGATGACAAGTATTGCCATTGTTCTTTATACCTATTTAATTTGTATATTTTCTTTATATAGGATGTTTCATAATGAACTGTATACGGAGCAACAGTAAAATTCTGACGTCACAATATAACTATTTGCCAGATATGACTTTAGTAAGGTGTCGAAAATAAATTATTCTAGTTTTTAAAGTAGGTTTTGAAAAATTTAATATTTTATATGTTGTACTTTTTAATGAACAATCTTCGAAATCGAAAAAAAGCAATGTTCCTCGAAATGTCAAGAAACTTCCTCTTGAAGTCCAAGGAGTAGGTATATGAGATACAGTGTCTTCACTGCAATAAATCGTACGTAGAACAAAATAATAGTAGAATTATTCTGGTAAGGAAGCAAGAACACGTGCATGCGTCAATAATCCGTGTTCTAACACGTGAAGACAAACAGACATTCCATAGACTGTGACAACACAAAGGCCGCATAGACTTTGACAACGCACTGCATAAAATGGACCAGTATAACTCATGAATTGTTAGAGAAACTGTAGAGATAGAAAAGAGCACAAAATCTCACAAATAACATAAACAAATAAAATACCCGTGTAGTGAAAGTGCACGGATTCATGACGTTTTAAAAGAAGGTATTTAAGGTACTCGTAGGTACTGAGGAAGTCAGTAAAACATCCCTCCCTAAATTACATGTGTACCATCATTGAAACAGAAAAAGCCTAAAAAAACAACAAAAACCAAATAAACCTAAAAACAACAAATCCAATCAACAAACAAAACAAAAAAAGACAAAAATATATATACGCTAACATAGAAGACCTATGTAAATATCATACAAAAACTTGTGAATTAGCAAATTAATATATACGGTGTTTCTAAATTTATGCGAATTGTTTCTAAAGATATTACGACGAGATTTGCAGCAAAAATTATGGGGTGTCTTTACTATGGATGAATTTAGAAGAACGACGCACTAATAAAATGACTGTGATAATTTGTATAACCCGGAGATATTGTTTCAAGGGATTAAAAGCACCAACTCCTATAATGTCTTTCATCAGAACTTTTTAACGCATCGACTTTTCATAATTTTAAAATCTGATGTGCAAAGATGGATTCAATCTGTATCTTTTTGTCTCTTGAGTTTTCTTCGCAAAATTAATAGTTTTCTCACAAAAAAATAAAATTATACACATTCCGGTTCAAATATATTCACTGAGGAGTTATTATTTGGTGCAACAGTCAAGTCGGCTGTTGTCAAATAAAGTCATGATGACAAGACAAGTATTCAATTGTTTTTGTTTTCTCTAATCAATCTCTTGAATAGTTTACAATTTTCACAATCTGTATTTATGTCAAGTGTAATCTTGAAGATCTATTAAAAAAGTATACGTAAAGGTTTTTAATTCCTAGAAACTGACATTCTAAGCGTTCGGATATTATCGCGCCCGGTTCGTTTCTTCCCATATTCCTTATGCAGGGAATGGTTTAGAGGAGTTCAGCCCCGTACCTGGTTGGGATTAATTTTGGATGAACTGTTGGCTGGATCAGTCTACTGCCTTTCATACATGAATGAGAAATAAGTACTTTTTCTCCAAATGACATTAAAAGCGGCCTTGTAATGACACTTGACGGGCGTAAACGGTGTATTTTTACTGCATATTCAGAAAAGGTGGACTTCTTCTGCCTAGGCAATTGAACTCTCTCTACTTCCCTCCTTCGTCGTAAAATTAACAATATTGTTATCTACAGTAGGTACTTGATACTCCGGAAACGCCTTAAAATATTTTATTGCCGACTTAATAGCCAGCGTGTCCTCGAATTAGCCCTCCGAGGCCGCGGAAGACTTTCATCCCCATGCTGCTTCAACATTGTTATGTCCCTACCAGAATGCACCAGCACTCTTTCTTTCACATGAGCATTTTACCGAACTTGTGAATGCCAATGAATTGTTGATGTGCTTTACCGTTCGCATACTTATAGAAGAAAACCAATTATTCAAATTCAAGGGTCTGGAGGCTGCATATTTTCTGTAAACGCTTGAATATTCCGTTACTACAAAAGATCTTGATCTTTTGGTATTAGCGTTTGGTAGCATGAATAGTAATTTGTCGCCCATATAATTTATATCATTCGTTTTCATTTGCCAAAGATCATCATATCTATATACACAAGCCTCAGCTACTGCAAACAATAAGTACAAACTAAAATATAAATTGAAAAATAGTTTTTAATCCACAATAGATAATGTTCAGTAAATCCTACTTTCGTGCTCCAATGCAGTTCATCTGGGACATCTGATAAAAATTTACCGTTTCTTCTCTTTGAATAACTCGGGATTTTCTTGCATGGAAACTGTGACGCTCACTTCTTCTTCTTCTTGGTTGAGTGCCTAGTTTTATCTCGAGCGTCACTATCTGTTTATAGTGCAGACGTACTCTGTTCTCTATACACTGTTCCCTAAAGGCGGTTCTGTAAGGGCTTTGAATAGCTGTGAGTGGAGACAGGCGGAATTCCACGGGTCGCGTTCCACAGATAAGCCTTTGATTACCCTATCTTTAAGAATACACATATGAACGGTTGCAATAGGTTTATTTTCAATTTTGGTTCAACAGATTATGGACAGGTCAGGTTAGGATCTCGAACATACGAAAAGACGGTTTTAGGGACCTATAATGGCCCTAATCACTATGGGACCAAAAATGGCGGTGAGTTAAGCAGAAAGCGGCGTTATGATAGCGTGCGGGGAAAAAGCAATAGCAATACGATTTATGGTGATACAGTTTAGGATAATATAGTGCCGAGGTTAGGAATGTTGTGTACTGTAGTACCTACAGTGCTCATTTAGCGCGAACGTCGTGCGTACGAGTGAATAGTTACTTATATGTCCGGCTCAGTAGTTTGCGTGAGCAGAAACGGCGATATTCCGGCTCAGTAATTTGTGTGAGTAGAAAGCCTGATGGAACTATTTACTTATACCGACTTTGGAATTAATGCGTTCACTGTTCCGTTTCTAGTCACTTTACTCTCCGCACTTACTTGTCACTACTTGTTTTAACGGACGGTGTTGTTGTTGCTGGTAGGCGCTACCAGGTGAAGATACTTACTAACTACTTCAGCGTGGCGGAGCTTCTTTTAAAGGATTTGTGACACGTGATAGGTGACACGCTATTTCCCTTTCTACAGGTGTCTTCGTGGGAGTTCGTGGGATTCTTTGTAGGTGTTTTCTTTGAAAGATCGGAAAAATAGGCAGACAGCAAATTTGCAGTAACAGACCCTACATTTTTCTTCTGTTTATATTCCATGAATCTGCTGCCTGTGAGTTCATATATACAGTTCTTGACTTATCCGGCAATAGATACAATTCCACATCTCGCGCCAGATCTCTTATCTCATAGGTGGTGTTAATGGTAATTACTCATCCTCACGTTTAATTAGATCCATTTCGACTAATAACTTTAATAATTTAATAAATATAATATAAATATAAATATAATAATAAATATAAATATAATTTTTTGAAATTGACAGTGACATTAAAGCACACACAAACAATATCAACAAACGTCATCAGCGGTAAACATGGTAACGAAGAGTTACTTTTGTTAAAATAACTTTTTAATAAAATTTATTTTAACAAACAAAAGTTTTTAAAATAACAAATAATTATTTGGATATTGATAATGGAGCACCAATAATAAATATAAATAAAAATTGGCCAAGTGCAAGTCGAACTCGTGCATGAAGGCTTGCGTACCATTACCTATACAATCACACAAGCTTTTAATTAATTTCGTCCGACCGGCGACTCCGGCATTTATTAGCATACATTATTAGCATAGCATCCATTTGTTATATGCGAGCCCCCTTAAATATTTATTTTATTCAGTTTTTAGTATTTGTTGTTATAGCGGCAACAGAATTACATCATCTGTGAAAATTTCACCAGTCTAATTATCACGGTTCATGAGATACAGCCTGGTGACAGACGGACAGAGGGATAGACGGACAGACGGACAGCGGAGTCTTAGTAATAGGGTCCCGTTTTACACTTTGGTACGGAAGTCTAAAAAGACGATTTTGCGTGAAATTGGAACAAATTTGGAGAATATATTTTTTTCTCCACGACATAGAAGTTTCACACGACAGAGAAGCAGATTTAATGCCTCGGCTGATTTTTTAACCTCGACTACGCCTCGTCTATGAAGCACTCAGCCGCGGCATTAAATCTTGTGCTTTTATGTCTAGTAAAACACATATAATAACTCATTTCTGACGCTGTGAGCGGCAGAAAAAGTCGAATCCATATCAACGCGTATTATAATTAATACGCCGATATTGTCACAATGATTGGAGATTCTTTATCTTTATATTTGTTTTATATCTAATCCACGTCAGAAGAAAAAATAGTAAGTTCTATTCAGAGTAAAAGCCACTTGTGACTCGTCTGTAATTGCCGGACTCATTTTCATTCGTTCGGCAAACCTACATACTCGTAACAAAAGTAGCACTTTTACTCCTAATAAAACAATCTACTATTTTTACCGCGGTCCATATTTATTTATATATTTATTTATTTATATACTACATCCAGCAGGCAAAGCCCACTTACAGGAAGTTATATCCTTAAATTTAAAATTCAAAGTACTTAAAATACAGACTAAAGTAACAGATATATAACAATAAATAAACTAAATTACAGAGGTAGCTATTAATTTTCAATTTAGAAGTAAGCTGGAAATCTTGTTTTTAAACTGTTTTTTGGTAAGATGGAATATATCCACATTTGCAATTACCATTATGACTTCTACAGATAGTGGTTAATGGGCAATTAAAATGATGATAACAATTTGGCATTGAAAAATAAAATGTTTAACACTCGGAGTAGTTTCCACAAACACCAAAACACTTTCACTTCGCTCGACGCGCGTTTCGCCAACCAAGTTGGCATCATCCGGAGACGATTAAAACTAATCTTAAACTACAAAATCTACCATATTTATACTATTTTCATGGTGACGTCACTAATGATATCACCGTGAAATTTACGCGTGACTGATCACGCTTCAATCATCGGTTGCTAAGCAACGCGTAAAGCGGGCTGTACGGTATAGGTCCCTTGTCGCTATTCATACTACTATTACATTTTAAAATTTCTATGCTCTCAAATGCATCCAACTGTCTATTATTGGTCACATTTCTAACTAATCTTAAATTACTAATATCTATTCTATGATTGTTTTCAAAAGCATGTTGTGCAACACTAGACAATCTGTTCTTCCATATTTTAGATGAGCCATATGCTCTTTAAATCTGGTGTTAATTGATCGTCTCGATTGTCCAACATATTTTCGATCACAATAATTACAACTAATTTCGTAAATCCCAGACCTTTCATTTGGAACAATTTTATTCTTTGGATTGTCTAACAGTTGTTGTAATTTGTTGCTCGACGAATGAATCGCTGTTATACCCACGTTTTTGAAAACCTTACTCAAACCACGAGTAAACCGTGGCTCGTACGGGATGGATACATATTTTGGAGCCTCTATATCCTTTTGAAAGGTCGTAGAATTACGAAGTGTGTCCTTAAATTTACGCTTCCTAATTAGTTTTACAACTATATCTCTAGGATAACCATTACTCACAGCTATATCTTTAATTAATACTTTTTCTTTTTCAAACCTCTCATTACTGAGAGGGAAACTTAGTAAACGATGGACAAGAAAATTAAAACTTTCCATTTTATGTTGATAGCAGTGGTGAGAGTCATTAGGGATATATCTGATCGTACTGGTATCTTTTCTATATATATCAAATTCTAACCTATTGTCACTATTTTTAATTACTAATACATCTAAAAATGGAAGTTTTCCATTATTTCCTAGTTCATATGTAAACTTTACAGAAGTGAAACGACTATTTAATTTGAAAATGAAGTTTTCTACATCCGCAATCTTAGTGTCAAACACGGCAAAAATGTCATCCACATACCTAAGCCAAATCCTAGGAAAATACTCGAATTCTTCTTTTGCTTCAGTTTCAAACCGACTCATGAAGACATTAGCAATGAAAGGCGATAAACAGTTACCCATTGAGGTTCCTTCATGTTGTTCATAAAACTTGTCATTGAAACGGAAGCAATTTTGTTTCATACAAAGTTTTGTAAGGTTTATATATTCTTCTATTACTTCTTTTCTGTAGTTGTTTACTACTGGATAGGGCTGGAACCTTTGATGTAACTGTAACACTCGGAGTAGTTTACACAAACACCAAAACACTTTCCCTTCGATCGACTCCATTCACTCCATTCTTAACAGGTGGAGTAATAAGGTTGTTACATGATTTGAGGACATTTTTTATTTCAGTGGTCATTCTTGGTAAAGGGTTTCTAGTAAGTTCTTTATAAGAACCATTACTAATTAGGTTGTTTACCCGTTCATAATAGTCCTCTTTATCTAAAATAACAACCTTATTACCTTTATCTGCTTTTAAATAAAAACAGTCTTTTTCGCGCAATCTTTTGATAGTCTTTCTAGGATTCTTTGAGCATGACTTTCTATTTTCTACGTTATTAATTATATTTTTAGAAATTTGGTTCCTGCAAGCCACTCTGACGAGACCCTTGGATGAATCAGGCAGATATTGAATTGAACTTTCAATCCCTGCCACGAAATCATCCAAAATCTTATCAGAAGAGGCTACAGCAAAGTTTAAACCCTTGTTTAGAAGGTCAAGTTCTTCTTTATCAAAAGAGTGTGACGAGTGATTTTCCACAATGTTAACGACCTTCCGAGGAACATTTTTTGGTACATTAGTAGTCAATTTTTAAAAATTTTTTTGATAAATTTCGCGTTGATTGATAAAAACATGTTCCTCTGAAATTCGCACCATTGTTCATAATCTAAATTATTTAACTTAAAAGTAAGCTTCTTGTAAAGATCATATGCTTGTATTTCAAGCATACTCCGTTTACTGTACATATAATTGATTTCTAAATCCAGCCATTTTTGTTTTTGCAAATAAAGCAACCTTATTTGAAATATTCGAACAATTTGGAATTTTAACTTGAATGAAACTCGGAAAAACAGAATAACGTTTACAGGATTTTAGAAACCAAATATCAGAACCTATTAACCTAATTTTAGTACTATACTTGCGATAGAGATTCAGTTCCGTTGACCGTGAAGTCATCTTACTACTGGATAGGGCTGGAACCTTTGATGTAGCTGTAACACTCGGAGTACCACTGAGTAACACACTGTAACGCGCGTCGAGCGAAGTGAAAGTGTTTTGGTGTTTGTGGAAACTACTCCGAGTGTTACAGTTACATCAAAGGTTCCGGCCCTATCCAATAAAATGTTTGTTGATTTCTAGATACTTGTCTAGGGACATTAAAATAAATAAGTTCGAATAGTACAGGAGAGTCTATCAAATTGTGTATAGACTTAAACAAAACTAGTAAACCCATAAACTCGCGCCGCGCCGCTTACAAAGTGAAAAAAAGTCGATTCATCTAATAAAAGTTGATATTGATATTTTTTTTCAGGATAAAAATTGTGTTTTTTGAAGAATAAATATTGTAAAAATTTCTTTTGAACGAATTCAATGACATCAATATATTTTGCATTATGAGGGTTCCAGACAATACTGCAATATTCCAACTTACTTCTGACAAGTGAGAAATAAAGAGTACAAATTGCATCCGTTGATGTAAATTCTCTGCTGCTACGTATGAGGAACGCCAACATTTTTACGGCTTGTTTCTTAATATTTTCAATATGATTATTGAACGTTAATTTCGTATCAAAAGTGACGCCTAAGTCAGTGGTTTCAAATGCGAGTTAACAGTTCGAGTTAACAAAGTTGAATTGATAGAATATTCGAAGGTAATTACATTCATCTTTCGGACATACGTCATTATTTTACACTTGCCTATATTTAAAGATAACATATTCTCCTCACATCAATTGTTTAGAGTTATCAAATCATTTTGCTGTAAATTTACATATAATCAGCAAATGGAAGTTTTGGGGACTTAATTTTATCAGAGATATCAGCAATAAACAAAGTAAATAATAAGGGTCCTAAATGTGAACCTTGTGGTACACCGGAACTGAGAACAAATACAGTAGATTTGACACCATCAATTTGTACAAAAAGTTTGCTACCGGACAAATATGATCTAAGCAAATTTATAATGTGACTGGATATTCCAAAGAAAGATAATTTTCCCAATAACAATATATGTGAAACGCGGTCGAACGCTTTGCTAAAATCCGTGTGGACAACATCAACTTGGTGTTTAGCATCGAGCGAATTTGATGTAAATTGTGTGAAAATGCAAAGATTACTTTCCGTACTACGCGTTTTAACGAAACCATGCTGCTGTTCTGGTATAAAATGTTTTACATGTAGGTATATTGTACCACCCAGTATAATTTCCAACAGTTTAGAAAATGCTGAAATTAATACTATAGGTCTGTAGTTAATAATGTCGGAAATTAAACCAGATTTATAGACAGGACACACACGAGATAATTTCCAGTAATTGGGAAAAGTACCTGTTTTAACAATAAGGTTGAATATGTGATATAGGGGTATTAAGAAACATTTAACGCAATCTTTAACAATTATAGGAGCAATATTATCGGGACCAGTAGTTAACTAAAGTAGTAGTTTTCAACTAGCGTATTAACAACTAACTTATTCTTTTACTAGCGTTTACAATTTGCTCCTTGGATATATGATCAATGTCTAACCAGCTACTTCTATTTATATCTTTTATATAATCATTTGTTGTTAAATCTGGTCCAGGAGGTAAGTATATACTTTGGAAATGTTTAGCAAAACCATTGGCAATCATATGCGGTGATGTCAAAGCTTCCTTATTATTGTTTGGGGTTACGTTTTATTTCAGTTTCGTTTTATTTATGTGATTTTTATATGCGTTGTTTATATTGTTTTTGATTTCTTGTCTCAGATTTTTTACTCGTTGAAGATACAAATTAAGTTTATATTTTTTGAACATTTTACGATAGCTTTAATGTTGTTAATTATACTTTTATTATACCAAACAGGATATTTAAATGATTTACAATTTTATATTGGAACACATGCAATAAGAATTTTGTGGAGAATATTGTTAAAATACTCACAAGCCTCATTTACATCATCAGATAAAGTTATATAATGCCAGTCCACTTCATTTAACTTAGTGTACAGTTTAACAAAATTCGCTTTTCTGAAGTTAACGCTGGTTGCTTCTGATATAAAGTTGCTAGTTTCCTCAAGTTTTATATCAAATTTTATTCGGAGCACTGGACGATGTTCATCGATGGGTACTAGTGGTTCTTCTTCACAAAACACATTTCCTTTAATATTATTAGAACATAGTACCAAATCTAACAAACGATTGTTAAAGTTCATTACAGAATTAATTTGAGCAAGATCACAATAATTTAAAAAATTATCAAATCTTATAGAAATATTTGCTGGAACGTTTTTGTCACTGTATCCCGTTATGTTAAAATCTCATAGAAGAATAATATGGTTAAAGTTCAAAATTTGTTCCAAGGATTCAAAGAAATTAGTATACTCCTCCAGTGAGGTGTTTGGTGGAATGTATAGTACGATTATAAATACTGGTAGCTGATTTTCAGTACTAATTTTAACACTGAGTAAGTCAGAGTTCGATTGGTGAAACTATGTGGATCAATTCAGAACTAACGTTAACTGCTAATAATATACCACCACCTCGCAGCCCATAATTTCTGTCCTTCCTGTACACAATATAATTTTCAGGAAAAAATTCGCTATTAAACATTTCTCTGATCCATGTTTCAATAATAGAAATGCTTTTATAATCGCAAGATATTACATTTTTGAAAAATTGATGAGTTTTTGTATTCAAGCCAACTAAATTATTGTTACTATTATTTTTAGTATGCCGACTGGATGTATTTACATGTTTTGCAGAAATTGTGGGAAGTCCATAAACATTTATTATACAAATTAGTTTCCCCATTTGCAATACGGTTGTTGAGTTCGTTACGAAGTTGTAGAAAATATTGTCGTTGCTTGGCTGTTTGATCCGGTTTAAGATACACATTCTTCAAAGTAGATTGGATTTTTTTTTATCAACACTAGTGCATCATTTTTATTGGATAGAACGACTTTCACTGGTCGGCATTTATTGTCTTCTGGAGCAGTTTTCTCAACTCTAAAAAGCTTTATTGCAGCTTCGCTAATGACAGGTATGACCTTTTTTTATAATTTCAATGGCTGAGTTATTTAAATTGGGAGTATCTTCTAGAATTCCAAAAATTAAACAATCGTTTTCACGGGCCTTCAGTTCATTCAGATGTGCAACCATTTTTTTAATATATACATCATTTTTAAGTAAATCCATTTCTTCTTTGTGTTTACGGTCTTTATCAGCTATTGATATTTTTAGTTCGTTCACCTCAGTTTTTAAACCATTAATTTCCGTTTCAAATGAAACGAGTTTTTCAACCAGCATATTTACTACTATTTTTGCTACATTCTCAGCTAGGGTTTTTATGAATGCGGTATTGCACACAATTGTTTTATAGCCATGTTAATTCGTTCACGTGTAAGAGGCATTTTCACTAATTACAACAAAGTTGTTTAAAACATCACAACAATTTTAAGCCAGGTATTTGAAGCACTTCAACTCAAGAAAACTGTCACTGTTCAGAAGATTTAAAGTTTTAAGTTGATTAGAGTACTTTGAATTTTATTAGGAGAATATTGACTACGTGTCCACTCACTAGCTCACTAAGCATATTACCGTACTCACACGCTGAGAAAACCTCAATGTGCTTTTTTTCTTTTAAAAAAGTACGAAACGACCATAAACAAAAAGAGTTTATTTGACACTTATTTGAGTTATTTACTTCTACTTCTTGCCGCAAAAAAATAATATAAAAACCGATATTTCTGCTTGCGTTATAATATGTAACAATGATTATAGTAAAAGTATGCAGCATAATATCTATAGCATATAGCGTTTGTACTCACTACACACTGTTTTAGCTCCCTGAAAGCAGCAACAAATTAAAAGCAGTAATGGTATGGATACATGGCGGTGGATTCATATACGGATCGAATAGAACATCAATTTATGGACCGGAATTTTTAATGCTAGAGGACATCGTTCTTGTAACAATAAATTATCGCTTGGGAATAGTTGGATTTCTTAGCCTTGAGGATACTTCCTTAGGAGTGCCTGGAAACGCTGGCTTAAAGGATCAAGTGTTAGCCCTAAAGTGGGTTCAGCAAAATATAAAAAGTTTCAATGGTGATCCAGACAACGTCACTATATTTGGCGAGAGCGCAGGTAGTTCAGCTGTCCATTTTCATGTAATTTCAGAGGCATCTAAAGGTCTCTTCCACAAGGCGATTTTGCAGAGTGGCTCAGCTTTAAATTTCTGGGCCTATGGTAGCTCAAATGGTAAACATATGGCTAGGAGTTTAGGATATGATACAGACGACGAAAAGGAAATCCTGGAGATATTGAAGAAAACTCCAGTTGAGAAAATTCATGAAGCGCAACAGAAAATCGAGGGTGTAAGTATAGATCCATTTACTAAATGAAGTTAGATTTAATGAGAACTCAAATGGACCTCAAGACTGACCTCTTGAAGGTCCGTTGACCTCTTGACGGTGTTGATTGACCTCAACAGTCCTCAAGATTGACCTCCATGGCAATTAACTCATTTTAAAAAAAGAGTTATTAAACATGATGAAGTAGGCGAGTGTCCTGTTGGGATTTTCTACTATCTCAGCAAGGCGTTCGACTGCGTCAACCACGAGAAACTCTTAAATAAGCTATCAGAAGAGTTGCTCTTGACTGGCTCCGCTTTTTTTAGTTTATAGAAACCAGTATGTCAGCGTGACACACTGTGTTAACGGTACCTTAAAGATGGTCAATTCTGAATATGTTGTTCCTCAGGGCACAATATTGGGTCCTGTACTATTTTTATTATATATCAATGACCTTGATACCTTGACCACATATGCATATTTTATGATGTATGCCGATGATACATGTTGTCCTGTCAGACAAATCTGATAAAGTGTTGGAGTCTGGTTACAATACTGTTCTAGATTTATTAAGTAGTTGTTATTCCCTGAATACCCTATATTTTTATATTGGAAAACAGAATTTCTAAGATATCATAATAGACCATGTTCCCCACTAGATCTTAAAATCATCGAAACACCTTTGATGTATAGTAGGATTGTACTCTTCTTTGGATGAATGCTTGAACTGAAAAACCTTATTAAATCCTATAACATAATTAGGAATTTAAGAACAGTTTCTAAGCATTAACTTATTATAAATCTGTATCATGCTCAAGTTGGATCAATGTTAAGATACGGCATTGGTTTCTGGAGTAAGTCCACGTTATTGCCGAATGTGTTTCTAGCTCAAAAGAGAATTATAACACATAAAGGGTGTCTCAAAGTTAACGCAAGATTTGAATTAAATAGAAAACACAGTTTTCCATCTGCATAACCATTCTGCATAAATGTGGCTGAATTTCGTTGATGCAGCGTTGAATTTCCTCCTCTAATGCGCGGGTGGTTGTGGGCCTGTTGACATAGATCTGTGATTTCAAATAACCCCATAAAAAGAAATCTAATGGTGTTAAATCACAAGATCACAGAAGTGCTGCTTCAAATTACAGTTTATCATTATTAATAGCCATACTAATTGATTTTCATATTGTTGATCCTTCTACACAGGCCACACTGGGCCCAAATGAAAGTTGAGAACTGAGAATAAAGTACGGGGAAAAGTAATGAAGACAAAGGAGTCTTCATTACTTTTCCCTGTACTTCCCTATCGCGCTCCATTATTCTACGCTTTCCATCATTTCCTCTGTGACATTCTCGTTTTGCATAACAACTATCTCCTAATTTACTCTGTGCCTTTCTGCTTCCCATCGAATGCATTCAAACATTGTATGTGCGACAGTGAGAGATAGAGTCTCTGTGTTCGCAGTATGCGCACCTTTCTTCTACTACTTTCCCTATGTTGTGCATGTAGACCTTTTAAGATCCATGTCCTGTCAACATTTGGGTGATGTAGTAGTCGGTACGCCTATGTCGACTTCTGGTCCATTTCTTTACATCGGGTATAAGTGCCTTTCTCCACTGTGCTACTACAGTCGTCGTCTCCTACCACTACCATTGCCTCCGCTATTTCTCCATGCTCTCTCTCATATTTCTTGGCTTGTAGTGTGGTTCCGTCTTCTCTTTCGTAAAGCCGTCTCCATTCTTCTATTAGGGGGGAGTATCCCTGCCACTGCTTGAGTCGCACTTGCTGATATTGTCCTGTATCCACATATGACTCTTAATAATGCTTTTTTTTGTCCGTTTATTAGCTTTTGTTTACACCATTTCCTTTCTAGCGCTTTGTACCAGATACGGGCACCATAGGTGAGTATTGACTGCGTGACATTGTATAATACCTCTCCCATTTTATTTCCGGGTCCTTTTATGTTGGGCATTATTCTACTTAGTGACACCACTTGTGTGTCCACCTTCTTTATCGTTTGTTTAATGTGTTCGCTTAATGTCCCTTTTCCGTCCATTATTATTCCTAAGTACTTTACATATTTTTTGGCATTATGTCTACGTCCCTAAGCTTGAAGCTGATCTGTCCTCTTTCTCTTTTCCCTTTAAGGATAGCTGCCTCATATTTTTTTCAGGGCTAGCTCCAGATGATTGTGTTTCATCCACTCGGCTATAATTTCCAATACATCTGCTTTGGATGCTAGTCCTTCCATCTGTCTGTCTGTCTGTCTGTCTGTCTGTCTGTCTGTCTGTAAATAATGTATTTTTGTTAAAATATAGTTGTCTACATCCATGAGACAGAATTGTTTATATTTTTGGCCGATCCAAGATCATTCCATCCTTGTCGTCCGTCGTTTTCTCCCGAACGGCACGTGTGCAAGGCTTACTGTGAAATTCACTTGAAGTCTTTGAATACCGTAAGAGATGTTCAAATAATTTGACAATTTCAACGAATCTGATTCATTTTAATACTAAAATGTTATTTAAAACAGCTTCTTGGCAAAAGTAATCTATTGTATTGCCTTATTGCGTTAATAATATATGGTGAAAACCATAGACAACCGAAAATGTACTGTGCCTTGAGATATAAATCTCAACAACGGCAACGTCGTTTGATGAATTTTACTCGAGTTTTACGACAATGTTTATTTATCAATGGAAACAAATTTGCGAGGTTGCCGCAACGCTACTGCTTATACTTGTGTTTTCTTTAGTGTGTTCTACGAATCTTTGTATTTATTGCGATTCAGGTGAACAATAAGTGTGTAACTATGGTGAATTCTTGTATAGTTTGTAAAAGGGTGGATCATTTAAGTCCGGAAAATGTTACTTTTCATCGGTAAGTAATATAAGTATTTTTAAGGTTATCTACAAACTGTAATGGCTTGATATGGCCAGGGGCGGCGTTGAAACCAGAAATTAACTTTTTATATTGCTGTAATAATTAATCAATAATTATTTCATTAATTTTTATTATGTAATTTATACAGTACATAATCAGTGTGCGATCCTAGAGACCCAGCAAGGAGAAACCTCTGGCTTGAGCTGGTTGGCATGTTGGAAGTTCAACCCCTACCCAAATATACACAGCTATGCTCCGATCATTTTTTCCCTGAGGATCTAGAAATTCGACCAAATGGGTTAAGATATGTCAAAGTCGGAGCTAACCCACGTCGTTCTGAGGGGATGATATTTTTGGATCAGGTATCTACAAGGTAAAAAATGTATAGGTTTATTTATTTGAATATTTCATGGATATTCCATCAAAAAAAATTTGAGAGCTGAGTAATAATTTCGGTTCATTTCTTGTAATTTACACAAATCTGTGTTAGTTAATTTCCCTATTTCATTTTACATTAAAGCCATTAGCCTCAGCCTTCAGCTCTGTATATACCTATTTATTTTATCTCTTATTTTCATCATTTTTGCAGTACCTAGGTAAGCAAAGTTTTATGAAATAAGGTTATATTAGCTCAAAAAATAATCAAATATTGGGAAATTTCCAAATGTTCTATATTATTTTTTTTCAGTTCTGATTCCTCCATTTATGGGACATCTCCGCGAAATAGAATTTTGAAGAAGTTTGAATACAAAACTCATATTATTTAGGAATGAATAGATTCAATAATTATAGTAGGTTTGATTAACAAAGTTTGATTTTCTGTGTTGTTTGTATATAGGACATGAAGTTTGTAAATTTTAGATACTTGTAATTTTTATTTTATAGAACTGTCTTTAATATGTTCAGTCTATAGAATTTGAAAAAAATGTTTCTTTTATTTTATTATTTATATATACTCGTATAGTAGTTTCATGTTAACTTTAGTATGATATAAATTTATGAATTTTGTAAATCCCAAAAGTATGTTGTGATTTTATTTTAGTTATAGTATTTTCTTATATTCTTCTAATGAAAAATCTAGACGATTTTCCATTTCTTAGTTTAAATACAGCACTCATATTATTAGGATTGTTGCATGTATAATAGGTCGTGTAATAGCTTTACTTTATAGTAAGTTGATTTGAATGTATGAATCAAATTCTTAAATATACGATGTAATTTTATTATATGACAGATGTAAGTAATATTGACACAAATGTTGTGTTCCCCCTAAACACCATGTTCACATTCCAGAAGAAGGTGATGACACGTCTATGTCACATATGCTACAATACAGAAAATGATGAGATTTCAGAGAATGAAGACAACGACATTGAAAATGATTGAAATGTGAATTTGACGATGTAAAAATTTAAAACGAGGAGGAAGAGAAAGAAAAAATAGACAGACCTTATGAGTTGTTTCAACAAACACGCAAGGAAAATTTTAACTACGTGGTCAGACACCTATTAAAGTGTCTTTTTTTATAGAATTTAAATTACTTACAATGCGTCCAATAACTAATATTAAACCGTTCACTAACTAACAAATACGTCCAATGACTGTACTTTTTGCATTAAAATTATAAATAAATTTCTACAAAACACATGACGAAATTTCATTGCAGTTACTAACTATTATCTTAATATACACGAATTAAACTATGCTCTGAATGTTTCCTGTTTTCATTTGATTTATTGTCATTTGATTTATTGCAACGTTCCGATATAGGGTATTCAGTATTTTTCTTATGTAACTATGCAGTTTACCCTAACTCATTCATGAAAGATAAGTGGACACGCCACTGGATGGGTTCTGATCACACGAAGCGGCGTTGCCGAAAGGATACCTGCCTCCATTTTCTCTCTCGCACTCAATGCAGTTTTTAGAACAATAATAGATCGGCTCTTCCAGCGTTTTATGAATGAACCGTTGGGTCTCCCTGTATTAATATCTCTATGTGTACATCTAACTTTAATTTTTGTGACATTGTCAGTTAGTTGTCAAATATTATGCAAATAGAGAAAGATTTACATTAGAAAATAATAGTTTTTTTTGTTCACGATAGTACCTACAGTTGAACACATGAAGCAATAAATTCCAATCCAAAACAATAAAATCTAATCCAATATTCAATACCTTGAACAAATTAGTTCCCTTTATCCCTATTTCAGAATACAAATATTCATCAAAAACCTTGTCACTGCTTTTTTGAATGAGTTAAATCGACAGAGCATAAGTGAGATAAGGGTTGTAATTTTGAGACTTACTTTGTAAGTACATATTGAAAATTATACCATATTTTATAAAGCGACATATTTTCAACTAATTTAATTATTTTTCAGCTGCTGGTGCCATCTCACCAAAGAATTCTCTCCGCTGTCATCGAAAAACCGAATGAAACTGCTTTCCTCACAGATAAAGCCATTGACGTAATTACGTCGGGAAAATACAATAAAGTGCCTATGATGTTTGGCTATACAAATAGGGAAGGTATATTTATGGAAGTATTGAAAAAATTAATTGGACGACCTGAGCAAGAACATCACAAACCAGAACCTACCAAAACTGAAGATTTTATACCTTGGCAGGTGCACTTACAGAGTGGTACCGATAAATCCGATTTCATTTGCAAGAAAATAAAGGATTTGTACTTCAAAGGGGAAGATGACGTCGATAATGAAATCGTGGTAAGTATTAGTTTAAAAAATGTCGCCATAGTCTTTTTACGCATAGGTTTTTGCAAGGAATATTTCCAAATCCGAATAAATTGTAACCGAAATCCGGAATAATGTGTTACATTTTTGGAAATAAAATGTTATAATAGGGGGGTGAAAGTACCAAAGAATTGTTTTTTTTCAAATCGACACGTACACAATCAGTCAAAGTGTGAAGTTCTGCGTCTTAGGCAAAGACGATTATAAAAACAAAAAGCAGAAACTTTTTATTTCCTCAATAATTTATTTAATGTATAACAGATTTTAATTAATAAAAACTGTATTATTTATAACTAGGAGATCATGTTATAAGGTAATATAATTAAGGTAATAAGGTAATAAGGTAATAATATAAATATAACCATATTTCAACGTTGAATAATATTGTAGGTAGGTGGCGCTAGTTACCAAACTTTTTTCATAATTGTGTCATTATGATCCGCTGTGAATTATTTTGTTCATCAAATAACTCGTGCTCGTGATCCATTAAACTGCACTTCGGTGAAAGAGTTAAATACAATACTGAATTCTTTATATTTAGTTTATACTTTGTAGCATTTTAGCGGTGGTAATCCAAATTGTTTTAACTGCCGCTTCTCTGTTGTCTTTTCCATCACATTTTCGCACATTAAGAGCACAATCTTGCAATATTATATTCAATTTCTCAGTGGAAGTAACTGACTGGCTCAAATTTATATTCTATCGCATCGCAAAAAATAGAAAATTGTCGCCAGATTGATGATTAAGTTACCTATATTAGCATTAGCAGGCACACAGATATTAAGAACTTGACTAATTTCGCTGTTCGTAGACTCACCGAATAGATTCGTTGTTAGTGTTTAGTATTTAATAATTCAATATGGTGATGACAAAAATGTCAAACTATTTATTTTGAAAACGGACACCGCGACAATTGATTAAAAACCACTTCCCGATCTGAGGTCGGGAAGTGGAAGGGGGTGAATTTTTAATGTTAAAAAACGGTTTATCTCGATTTCCGGCAAAACTACAAGTCCTATGGAAAATAGTTAAAGGGCAGAGTTGTAGGTAATAAAAAGATCTACAACTTTTGTATTTACACTTTTTTCATCACATAACCTAAACATTTTTCTGAAAAATTCTGAAAATGAGTTTTTGGTTGTTTATTTTTCTTTTACAAAAAAAAATTATTTTCGGAAATTTGGTGAAAACTTACCTTTTTATATCCCAAACACACTGTAATTTTTTTGGTTTAAAATATTTATTTTTTTCGCCTTATTTTGAGTTATTATCGAAAAAGCATTTTTTTCACCTTATTTTGAGTTCTTATCGAAAAAGCACCTTAATTTTCAATCGAAAATTCTCGCGTCAAAATATCTGTTTTTTAAAAAAGTCGATGGGCTTTTTGTTCGTTGAAATCTCTACTTTCTGATGGTATAAAAATACAGTATGGTATAAAATTTTTATCTAACGAGAAAAACAAGGACAAAATAATAAAAACGTAAGGAAAAGATTACAGTCACAAGGATTTTCCTGTAAACAAGCAGAAGAAGATGCTGATGCTGACATAATGACATAAAGACCTCGATAGAAATTGCCAAAGATACTAATAAAACTGTCATTGTTGTGGGTCAAGATATTGATATTTTGGTCCTTTTGAATCAATTAAATTCAAATAATCATGACATTTATTTTCTCGAGCCAGGTTCTGGAAATGTAAAAGATCTATTTTTCACGTCTAATAGATGCAAATATGAATCCTTCAAAAATATCGTTGCATTTCAGCATTGTTTTTCTGGTTGCGATAAAACATCTGGATTTGCGGGAAAGGGAAAGAAAAGTATCGTAAATTCATTATTAGATGATAATTTGTCAAATTTGGCTAATATTTTTTATAAAAAAATGCAAACAAAGAAGATATCGCAAAAAAATGGATTGCAATTAATCAAATCTATTTATAAATGTAAAAATGATAATATAACCCTCGACCAATTAAGATTTTGAAGATGATGTAATGAAGTAGAAATAATTACCACCTCATTACGTTAAATTCATTTTATTCTCTCCGTTAATATGCCTCGAAAAATTTCATTTCTTTTTAGGTAAATATTGGTAATAAATTGTACATTCAGTTCTGCTTATAACGAGGTCATAAACAAACCCCTTCTGGGTACCCCGCCGCCGTCAGTAGTTTTGCCAGTATCAATATTCCGCGTAACCGTCACCTCAAGGCACCGAAATATCGGACAGCGCCACATGCGCTGCACTCCCAACGATATCAATAGGTAGGGAGATCAGGCGTCAACGCGAAAAAACCGTCCAAAATCATATAAAAGCAGCTCCACAGCACTGTAAAGTCAGTTAGCATTCTTCGCTAACCAAGCATTCTGCACCCTTCTGGTTGTCGCATTTTGCATCCTCCGCCTCCGCTAACCAAAAAGCATTCTGCACCCTTCGGGTCGTCGCATTTTGCATCCTCCGCCTTCGCTGCCGTTTTCGTTGCTGTTATTCTGTAATCTGACAAGTTGCGACTTGCCGTGATTGCCGCTACCGATCCCCGTCACGAAAGAAAAGTAAGTGTACTTTATTAACAAGCGCTAAGGAAATCCAGTCTCCGAACTCGTAGTTAAATACATGTGGAAATCGTGTGGGTTTACCCAATAGGCTGTAGTTCGGGTCGTAGCATCCTGCACCCTTCGGGTTGTCGCATTTTGCATCCACCCTTCTGCTGAGCATTTTGCATGCAGCAGGGACTCCACAGGCTACCTGGGTCACGCACGCAATTTTCACTATTCGGTCTTCGGTATTAATGTTAGATACACGTGGAAACCGTGTGGGTTCACTCAATAGGCTGTAGTTCGGGTCGTAGCATCCTGCACCCTTCGGGTTGTCGCATTTTGCATCCACCCTTCTGCTGAGCATTTTGCATGCAGCATGGACTCCACAGGCTACCTGAGTCACGCACGCAGTTTTCACTATTCGGTCATCGAAATCGTAGCCAAGTCTACGTGGAAATCGTTTGGGTTCACTCAATAGGCTGTAGTTCGGGTCGTAGCATCCTGCACCCTTCGGGTTGTCGCATTTTGCATCCACCCTTCTGCTGAGCATTCTGCATGCAGCAGGGACTCCACAGGCTACCTGAGTCATGCAAGCAACTTCCGACAAAACTAGTCCGCGTACATCATATCCGCGAAAGTTTGGATTTCCTACACGCTGCACGCTTTACTGTAGTATTATTGCTTCCTCCGCTTACTAAAGTAGTACCATTTGTTTTCACTCGCAGCCCCTTTGTTATCCCGCTTTAAGCCTTTATTCGTAACGCTTTTCATCCCAATGATGTAACTCGCTATAGGCAGACTGAATACCCTCTGTATATATGTAAATACCGGTGTGACCGAAATAATAAATCCTGTAAATAAAATCTGTTGTAATCATAAACCGGTGTTCTTCTTGAAGATAGGGTAATACAAGGCCTATCGGTGTATCACGTGACCTGGCTTCCGCCCTTCTCCACAAAAGTTATCCGGGGCCCCTACAGATACTGCCTGTAGGGAAAAGTGGTCTGTCTGCACTCTAAACAGACAGTGGCGCTCGAGATAAAACCTCCGCACCGAAGCTAAGAGCGTCACAATATCAATTGGTAACAATTAAATCATCTTTCATATTGGCAAATCTCCCACCCACAGAAGGCGCAGCAGAACAACATTAATCAGCTTCAAACTTGGCTGGGTAACGAACTGACAGCAACAGATTGGGGCTGGAAGCAACATCAACGTGGCACTATGTGGCCCAAATTTACAGAAAAAGAAATTAATTCCGAAAATATTGCTCAAAACTATTTGCTGCAGCTGTGAAACTGGATGTAACGTTTAAAATGTGGCTGCCGAACACATGGTTTAAAATGCATAAATTTATGCTCAAATTGTCATGGTTCCGAAAAATGCTCCAATGTGGAAGAAAAAACCTACGAGGAAGTTAATGATTCAGATGAAATTGTGGATGAAGAACCAATGCAGACTGGAAATAATATTGGAGACGAAGACGGTGATGGTCTTCAAGATTTCGAAGATCAACTAGAATCGGGAAGGTTCGTCGAATCTAACGATGAAGAAATGCCATCAAAGAGACAAAAACTATTGGACAATAATATATAAATTATTATTATATATTAATAAATCAACTTTTAACCAAGTTAAAAGTTTTCGTTCAAGGCCAAAAGGCCAAAAGCGGTGTCGCGATCGAGTGACGCAATACATATAGATATCGCAGCGTTCCGCCTTCTAGCGGCGTGAAGGGTACTGGGGATTCAGTGCAGCTATATTGGGAGACGTGCCGCATTGATAGTAGTGATGGGAATAATCGGAATATTTTCATAATCAAAATTTCATAAATTTAATAAATCGAGTGTAAACGAATGCCCAACGATAATTAAAATAAAAGAACAAGTAACGGCTACAAACGTATATTCTAAACTAACTATCAAAACCTCTACATATTATTCCTTTCATAGGGCCGTCCAGGCAGCCCATAAATACTTTACATAGTTATCGAAACTGTCTCCACGTAATTAAATACGTCTACCGCAATCTCGATAACATAAACAATAATCATATCGATCAGCCGGAACGGTCCTATCCTAAAAGATGCGACACCTCGACACAGGGCGTTAGCGTTTACACGAGATATATAATCGAATTTATTTAGGATGAACTTATAAAAATTCGTCAAAAATTACAAAATATTAAAATTCGGTAAAAGTAAAGTTTGTACTTTTTGATCGCCACGTATAAAATTTTATATTGTCGAGAAAATGTTATTATTTATAAAAGTTTTTACTTGCCCAAAAAATAGTAATGACGTCGAGAAAAATCATATTTTTTATACGGGGTGGTCACAATTACAAAATCTCAAAAAATGTTTAGTTTTCAGGAAAACATTTTTAATTTATAAAAGTTTTTGCTTGCCTAAAGTAATGTCGACAAAAAATATTTTTATTATACGTAGTCAAAAATTTTTGCCACAATTATGTTTTCATACGGGGTGATCAAAAATCAAAAAGTTTACTCTTACCAAATTTTAAGATTTTGTAATTCTTAACTTAACCACCCTGTATATACAACACAATTTTCGTCAAAGCCATCACTATTTTTAGGCAAACAAAAACATTTTTAAAGAATAGAATTCATTCGAAAACAAAAAAATATGAGACTGTAATTTTTGACTACCCCATGCAAGATAACCCGTATAAAACGACAAGACCTTCAGGGTTAAACGAACAAAGAAATCGTAACATAACTGCTTTTTATTTTTATTCCATTCCCTTGAGAAAATTTTACCAGTTGTGTCTGGTATTTTTAATACACCTGCGATACTTGCGTAATATGCAAGATCTGTGATTTTTTTTTAAGTTTAACTGCAAATACAATATAAGTTGGTTATTTTAAAATTATGTTTCTTATTTCTTATTACATACCTAACTCGTAAATTGAGATGTGTATTATATTAGTAATACTTAAGTTTTTCAAAAATAAAATGCTAAAAAATTATGTTTATATTTCTATATAATATTGTGTGTATAATAAACAGTTAATAGACCTATCCAGTTAGAGCAAGCGAGTAAGATAAATACAACGCAACTTGTATTGAATGAGACAATAACTCGGTGCGTAGTACTGCGCATTCTTGTGGCAATGTATGACAGTATCCATACTCAATATTATATTAAATTATTATCTAACGTGTTATTCTAAATTTATAAAATGCTAGGGACCCCATCTTACGCCAAACATTACTAATAAACACGTAATATACACTTAATAAACATAAGCATGCTAAAGCCAATCTGGAAATTTCCACAAGCATGCACGCGCACGATAGTATTTGACGTATTCGAAACAACTCAAAAGGATCGGTATATTATGTTCCATATATTTTGTTATCATTTCCAATGTCTCCGATAGTTGCAAGGATTGCGAAATCTGTGAATTTTTTACTGCCAAAAATTGCAGCAGTCACATTTTTAGATTAAATCCCCGTTAAATCCTATCTTTAATATTTAGAAAAACTATTTTCGCATGTTTTTGCAATCTTGTAATCTCTTGCAATTTTGCAATCTCTTTGCAATGTTTTATGGATTTATAATTTTGTTTATCAATGTAACATGGAATCTTAAGTTTTTCGAGTACTTAAAGTGTAAATTTTAATAAATAGCTCAAAATTGTATAATGATTAAAAAAAAATTCGGATTCGAGTTTTTTATGTTTCTTTGCATTTTGTGAGAATATTCATCATAGTGATGTATATTTTTTACACCATCAGAAAGTAGAGATTTCAGCGATTAAAAAGCCCACCGACTTTTTTAAAAAGGAGATATTTTGACGCGAGAATTTTCGATTCAAAATTAAGGTGATTATTCGATATTCAGTCAAATTCAGATAAGTCAAAATAAGGTGAAAAAATAAATATTTTAAATTAAAAAAATTACAGTGTGTTTGCGACATACAAAGGTAAGTTTTCACCAAATATCCTAAATAATTTTTTTTTGTAAAAGAAAAATAAAAAACCAAAAACTTGGTTATTTGATTTGTTCACATTAATTTTGAGGTTATGTGAAAAAAGTGTAAATACTAAAGTTGTAGATCTTTTTATTAGCTACAACTTTTCCATTTAACTTTTTTCTATAGGACTTGTAGTTTTGCCGGAAATCGAGATAAACCGTTTTTTACCCTTAAAAAATCCACCCCGTCCACTTCCCGACCGCAGATCGCCCGTAAATTATTTTTCCTTTCATTTTTGATATATTCTCTTCCTTTTCTAATGGGTTTCATCCTGCTATTATTTTTTTTGGTTTAAAAAATTATCAACCCTGTCACTATATAAATATTCAAATCTATAGTGTCACTATAAATATTTGTCACTGTAAAAGTTGTAGGTTACTTGTGTCGCTGTCAAAATAACAATTGCACTGTGACATATGCGATTTTTTATTTATGAATTAAATTGTCTAGTTCAATCAGGTTTTTAAATACTGTATAAATTCACAATATGGCACTTTTCAGTGAGGCATATCACAGGTAACTTTATGTAGTTAATATTGACGAATATTTAAATTTTTAGTTGTACACCGACAGCTGGTTTTTCTCTGGAATATTGGCGTCAGTTAAAAATCACCTTGCTACATCTGGGAAACCCGTGTACCTTTACAGAATGTCGGTGAGTTCTGGATTGAATTACATAAAAAGTCTTGGGAAATTACAGCATCTTCGAGGTAAGAAATACATAGTAAAATATTGTTTTTAAGATACTGTCATTGATAGCCACTTATTTGACGTATTGAAAGATGTTCTTATATTTGAAAGCATTCACAACATATTTTAATAATTAATATTATAAATTGGATATGTAAATATTCTGTTTACATAGTTTACAAAACCAACTTGTAATGATTTGCAGATTCTTTTATTTTTCCTTATTTTAGGAGACTAACTAAAATATAGCGTATATATAAAATATATATACGCTATAAGTTTCTGAAAAAGTAAAAATAAAAGAAAATTCACATAGACTTACATAGGCTCACATAGACTTACTGTATATCTCATATGAAGATGTTTTACAAAATCTGAAACGATCTAAGGATATTTTTACAATGGGCGTAGATGGTATTCCCAGTTTTGTTCTAAGAGACTGTGCGTATGTTTTTGCCGAGCCACTACAGATCTTATTCAATTGCATCCTACGTAATTCTTCCTTCCCGTCTTATTGGACAAAAGCATATATTTGCCCAATACCAAAAAAGGGAAATCAAAATGATGTTTCAAATTATAGAGGCATTTCACTACTGTGTAATTTCTCTAAAAACTTTCAAACCATACTGTATAGTAAACTTTACTACTCTACCAGGCAGCTTATTTCGTCACGCCAACATGGGTTCATACAAAGGAGGTCAACAACATCTAATTTAGCGGTTTTTACTCAATATGTCTCTGAGGTTTTGGATAATAGAGGACAGGTCGATGTCGTCTATACGGACTTTGAAACTAGAAAGTATTGGTTTTTCTGAAGCATTGATTACATTATTCACCTCCTACTTAAGCGATAGACACTTTATGGTCAGATATCAAAATTTCAATTCAATTTCATTTTCTCCAACTTCGGGAGTTCCACAACGTTCCAATCTGGGCCCCATATTGTTTTAAATCTTTATTAATGATCTTCCGGAAGTCATTACTTATGAGCATTTGTTATTTGCCGATGATTTTAAACTCTACTCTGAAATTAAATATTCTACAGAAGCCATCCATCTTCAAAGCTGCATTAACAGAATGTCTTCATGGTGTGAGACAAATCATCTTAAACTAAATATAGTCAAATGTAACGTAATGACTTATACTCGCAAAACTTCATCTTATAATCACAACTACTTCATTGGGAATGACATCATCAGTCGAGTTGATGTATTCAAAGATCTGGGTATTTATTTTGGCAGCACTCACTTTTCACTCAAAACTCACTTTTGTTGAATATAATATAAACCATATTGTTTCTAGTGCCTTTAAATCTTATGGCTTCATTTACCGCAATTGCCGGGACTTTTCCAATATAATCACCTTCAAATCTCTGTTTTACGCTCTGGTGAGGTCAAAAGTAGAATACGGGTCGATTATTGCTTTTATTCCTGTAATTGGGTTTTTTTCTTGTTGGAATAAATAAATATTATTGTTATTATTATTATTATTAAAAAACGTTTTGTGGTAATTAATTCGTGTTCACGATAAGAACATAAATATGGCATATCGATTAAAAAACGCTTAACGTTATTTTTTTAAAAGATTTAAGTTTGGATTTATCTGGTTTTGCTTGAAAATATTGTTTTTCTTCTACTTAAAACTTGTGGTGGGGGCGGAGGTGTTCATAATCTTTTGTATACTTGTAGTAAAATGCTAAATAATTGTTACCCTAGGTTATCCCCCATCTAGACATCCAACCAAAACAGCAGACCCAATAATACCAAAACACTTTTTAATGACATATTAACAAACCAATAATAAATTCTACAAGAATAATAACAAATTATTATTAAAATTTTCTATGCTAATATAAAAAATTAACCCTTCAAAACACGTTGCCCGTGTACCAAGACCTCTTACTTAAGATAAATACAAGCTTCCTCGTCATATTCATAGTGCTCCTCAACGGTTAGAAACTCAAATGGTAGTCTGACTAACAACATGTTAATTTCTTAGCATACGTTTAGTGTTTAGAACTGCACAACTATAAGTATCGAAATATTATAGGAAACTTCTTTACAGTTGTTGTTCCAAAGTATTTGTCATTTAATAAGTATTTAACTTGGGTTGCTTGAAAGTTGAATTTATCCAGTTTTCCTGGATGTATCTACGTTTGCTTGAAACGGTTGGCTTTAAAACTGAATTTCTATAGGATTTATCGTGATTTGGTTGAATCTGACGACCTTACTCGATATAGCTCACACGAATGAACGGATATCGACTTTAAAAATACATCGACCAAAAGAGTGGATTTATCTGGATTTGCATGCTTGCTCCTCATTTAAAGCTGAGCGAAATCGGATAACTAGTTCGCGAGATATCGCGAATCGTAGTTGCGAAAATAGGAAAAATCAAATTGTTTTTTCATCGAGGTGAAGTGGAGCGGAGGCCCATTATTTTTTTGTGGAACGGTTATTATATAGTAAATACGAGGCCGTAGGCTGGGGGTGGTGGAATAATTAGAAAAGGGGGAAGAGGGGGAATCGATTTTTTTTTTAAAATGCGCATAACCTCTCTGAATATTCATCATCAATGGCTATACAAGCCTATAGTAGGGTCTCGACCTTCTCCAGCTTCTTTCGCCATTCATTCCTGTCTCTGGTCTGTATCGTCCGGTTCTGTGCACCTATCTTTCGTGCGTCTTCGCTTACACTATATTTCCAGCGTAGCTTTGGCCTTCCTGGCCCTCTTGTACCTATGGACTCTGCTTTAAGAATCTTTTCTGCAGGATTATTATCATTATATATGTTCACATGGCCTGCCCATCGCAATCTGCCGATTTTGAATGTAGTTACTGTTAGTTACGGTATATCCTTGTTACCGGCTTATCTATAGATGTTGTAAATTTCGTTGTAAAGTTATACCTGCGTCTCCACATACCGTCTTCTTGGATTACCTCGTATATTTTTCGCGATATATTTCTTTCAAAGATCATCAACAGAGATTCATCTCTTTTTGTCAGGGTCCATGTCTCCGATCCATACATTAAGACTGGTATGACGAGTGTTCTATATAGACTGATTTTTATGATTCTTGATAGGTTACGATTGTGAAGGTACTTTGAAAGGCCAAAATAGCACCTATTTGCCAACATAATGCGTCTTCTGTTTTCTGCACTGTTATTATCTACCGTTATTGTCGCTCCCAGATACTCAAACTCCCTGACCCCTTCGGAATTATGATCATTAATTGTGATGTTCTGTCCAATGTGTCGCACTCTTTGGTTTTTTGTTGCCACCATGAATTTAGTTTTTTGTTTATTTACGTGTAGTCACATGTTGTTTCCAAAGTTTTGAATGTTTCTTTGGCCTGTCGTATGGTTCTAGTAATAATATCTACATCATCTGCATAGGCCAGGATTTGAGTAGATTTGTTGAGGATAGTGCCTCTATTATTCAGTTGGGCCTCTCGAACTACTTTATCCAAGGCTATCTATGTTAAACAGGAGGCATGCTAGCGCATCACCCTGCCTCACGCCAACCTCCGTTTCAAACGGGTTCCATATCATTATGTATTTTGACACAGCATACTACCCTAGACATTGTCATTTTTCTGAGGTTTATGAGAGTTTTTGGTATCTCAAGCTCATTCATGGCTTCATAAAGCTTCGGCCGTAATTTACTTTCGTAAGCTGCCATGAAATCGATGAAGAAATGGAAGGTATCTATGTTGAATTCATTGGTCTTTTCTAGAGTTTGATGTAAAATGAAGAGCTGATCCGTTGTAGAGCGGCCAGGTCTAAAACCACATTGATATGTTCCAAGTCTGGGTTCCGCGTATACTTGAATACGTTCTGCGATGACGTATGATAGTATTTTAAAGACGGTGTTTAGTAGTGTTATGCCTCTGTAATTACCACACTCAAGTAGATCCTCTTTCTTGTGTATTGGCAGATCAGTCCAACCTGCCACCTGTCCTACTTTTAATGTTATTTCAAGTAGCACTTTTTCTAGGGTGTCTCCATCCTGCTTGTACAGTTCTAAGGGCATTCCATCTTGGCCAGGTGCTTTATAGTTTTTTAGGCGCCTTATCGCTTTCCGAATGCCATCAATGTTAGGGTCTTCGACTTGGTCTTTGTTTCGAACCTCAAATTGTTCTGGTGTTATGTTTTCGTCACTTCCTAGCATGAAAAATGTTCCACCCATCTTAGAAGAATGTCATCTCTATCGTTTAGTGTATCTCCCTGCTTATTCTTACACATGTTCATTTTTGGTTTGACCTCCTTTCTTATTTTGTTGATCTTTTGACAGAATGTTCGAGTTTCGTTTTGACTTCTGACTACTTCTATCTCTTCTATGACTCTGTTCTTGGATTCTCTCTTCTTCTTTTTATGTACCTCTTCAGATTCCCTGGTTCTGCGCTGTAGTTTCTTTTTATATCTGAATATTGACCGATCTTAAAAAATCAAACGGCCTTTTCTTCGTTTCTTCATATGCTATACGATGGCATTAAATTATTATTATTATTAAAAGACATGAAAACGGAAAAGCTCAGGAAACACTCCCATTGAACTAATAAAATATGGGCCAGATATCTTGTTGGAAATTCTAGCAGAGCTTTGTAACGCATATTTGGTTAGAGGAGAAGTCATCCCAACGGAGTGGAATTGGGTATATATCGGCTCAATTTATAAGAAGGGAAACAAAAAAGTTTGTGAAAACTATAGGGGGATAAGTGTAACTAGCTCAATGGGAAGGTTGTATGGCAGGATTCTTAAGAAAATAATTGAAACGGAATATGAAGACTTTCAAAGGAGCAAAGTGGTTTCCGTGCAGGAAGGTCATGCTTAGATAATACATTCACCTTCCAGCAAATAATAGAAAACCGGAAAGCTCGAAACCAACCTACGCATTTCGTATTTATAGATCTTGGAAAAGCCTACGATACAGTGCCCTTGACAAAGCTATTTGGTATATTGACGAAGATCGGCCTTAGCAAAACGTACATTCGTGCAATTTGGAACATATATAAGAAACCTGAAAGCGTCGTGAAGGTTGGAAATAAAATCTCGTGCCTTGTGTCTAATTGGCAGTAGATGACCGAAACATGGTGCATTTTCATCAACGCATATCAGAAAAAAATTAATTATCGGGTGCCAAAGTAGGCGAAGAAATGGGGTTACTTTGGCAGTGTAATAAAATTGCATTTGCTCCCATATAGGCGCTGTATTAAGCCTTCTTTGGCACCAAAAATTAAAAATTATAAAGGCAGCTTTGAGTTTGGTCAAATTTTCTATGCTTTTATTTTCGAAGTTATTGAAAGTCATAATGCAAACTTAACAAATCGTTATTATATTAGATCCAAATGAAAGCTCAACTAAAAAATTATTTCTAAATATAAAATAAATATATTAATAAACAAGTTTAACTGAAAAACAAAAGAAAAACTAAATATTATCATTCAAAATGTCATAATGTCCTTTTATAAGGAAAAATCTTCATCCTCCACAGAATCATCGCTGTCAAAAACTTTGTCTGTACAGATGGAACAAACATAATACAGATCGTCACTCGCCTCATTGCAAATCCCACAGATCCATTTTTTGCATTCACTGCAACAGATCCAATCTTGGCCTGTGTATGTTTTCCATTGTCTAGAGCAATTTGCGCATAAGTCATCATATGTTTTAACTACCCGCTCGGGTTGTTTCCTTATTGTTATTTTTTTTGTAGACGTTGACGCTTTACTTATAAGTGGAAGGTCTTCATCTTCGTCGCTACTGCTGATAATTAATTTCTGGGTCCCTGAAGGACCAGCAACTGGTTGATACATAACAGGCTGTTCGCTAGATGGTTCTAGGACATTTGATTTAGAGGCTACCTTAAGTTGTTTGCCAGACTCTATTTTCTTGCCACGTTTCCTAGTGCCTTTTTCTTTATTTGAACCGCGTAGATCTTGAAGCAATTCAATTAAGCTTTCACTCATCATAGTCTCCTGGGCATTTTCGTTAGTTATCATAAAGTAACGGTGTAGTTGTCCCCTGTGTTAATAAGATTTTCATTTATTACAAATGAGTTTTCAGTTACCACAACAGTTTTTTTTCTCAGTGTGTCATTTGCTTCAAAATTTTCTTGTTCGCTTACTTTATATGAAAACGAAGACAAACCCAGCTCATTAGAGAGGTACCCCAAGTGGAACTGTAGACTTTTTCTTGTAGTTTTACATATTTCTTCATCAAGAATTCTGTATTTTCTATCTTTCCAAAGATGCCAAAGGTTATTCGTTGCGGGGTTCGTAAGAACCTATGCCTATACCCCGATCCGCGCACACTTCAAAGTTTATCACACAATGCTTCAAATTTGACAAATATTAGTTCAAACATGTTGTGAGGGAATGGACAACTTACCCTTTCCCGTGACATATTTTGTTTCACTTTAATATCACTTTCTTCCGTTCACTTCACAGTTTGCAAATCTTGTGTTCCCAATTTTCATTCTCTTCATCTTTTTCATCTTCATCATCTATAATGTTTACTATATTTGGATCGCTTTGGTATTACTAACAATAATTATAATTAAACTTGGATACTCATACTTAATTGCAAATTCATGTATCGTTTTTTTTTTGTATTTGCAGGAGCAAGTCACGCTGACGATTTAGGCTACCTTTTTACAAACATGTTAACACCCGAAGTGAAGCCTGGAAGCTTAGAAGACATCTCGGCAAGGAGATTCGTAAAGCTATGGACCAATTTTGCAAAATACGGCAATCCTACTCCAGACAAAAAGTTGGGTGTCTCATGGAAACCAGTGGAAGATGGAAAAACTAATTTTATTGATATTGGAGAAACACTTACAACGGGAGTTAATCCAGAGCCAGAGAGACTCTCTTTGTGGAGAGAAATTTACCAGCTTCATCCAGACACAGCAAAGTACTTATAATAACAATTGGGTCATACTTACAGATTTATTTTATTTTGTTTCAAACTTGTTATTGATAAAAAGGGTATATAGTGTCAAAGAAACCATTTTAGTTGTTGTATACTTCTAGGTCTAATAAATAATTTATCCAATGCAATTGGAAAATATGTAGTATATTATTTCTTCAAAAATTCAAGTGCTCATTACACTTCAGTTTTTCATTAAACAATGTTTTTTTAGGCTAATCAGAACACTCATTCATTACCGTTGCTAAGCGATTCTACGCGCTGAGTGATTTTAATTTATATTGCCATATGTATTGAGTGATTTTAATTTGTATTAATAGTCAGCTGCCTATGTGACAGGTAATTTATCATTAACTTGTCAATTCAGTTGCGTCAATAACTAAACCGTTTACCTAGTTTCTCAAATTTGGGGAAAATCAGTGTAAATGTGAGTCGATTCAGACGATAAATAAACGCACATAATTAATTCCTCCAATAAACCATTTCACTAATTTTAATGCTACAATAAACTATAATGGCTATTACTACACTCGTTTCATTAAAACATTCGCCTACGGCTCTTGTGTCAAACTTCATATTCGTAAAACTTTAAAATGCAAAAAAAAGTATAACATCTTCTGGATAACTGTATGCCTAATGCTTTTATATTTAATATGTTCAAATAGAACAAATATAAATAGTAGACTAGGTTTGTGTATTCTAAGAATTTGAGTTCCGTCAAAAACTGATATCATAAAACGTCACTAGAACTTGTACAACTTCTAAGTGGTTCGTTTCCGTGTGTATGTCCAGAGATAGCACTGGTAAGTGTATCTTCCTTATTGTTCGTCTATTTGCTTATTTCTCTATGTAATGAAATGCTACAAACCCAATATTATTTTTCACAAAACAATTGTGAATAGCAAAGAACTTCAAAGCTAATATATATACATATATATATGTATATATATATATATATATATATATATATATATATATATATATATATATATATATATATATATATATATATATATATATATATATATATATATATATATATATATATATATATATATATATATATATATATATATATATATATATATATATATACTGCTGTTCAAAATTAAATTATCGCACCACGTTAATATTTGCTAAAATTTGAGGTCTCATAACTTTTTTACTTTTAGTGCAATTTTGATAATTTTTTTAGAATACTGTATACTGTAGATAAACTTCATTCAACTTGCATATCCAGTCTTTTGTTAACTGAGGACGGTTTAGGTATTATACAGGGCTAACTAAAAGGTTGTTATATAACCCTAATTTTAAAACACTCGGTGGAATAATTTCGTAACCAAATTCTTTAAAAATACCAATTTTTGTTGAGAACCATTCCTTTCCTATATAATGTTTTTTGGTCCATGTCTTTAGATACATTGGTTCATTTTTAAGAGCAAAATGAATTTGTCACCAACAGTTTACTGTTAATTTACTATGCTGTTACAAGTGATATGTAAAACGTAGACGGCGTATGTCAACCAAAAAACAATGATTGGGTGTATGCAATCTCATTTTGACACATTTTTAAAAACAATACGGTGTTGTGGAATATTCAGCAATTTAAAATAATTAATCGTGTGAGACATTTGACAGCATTGGAATGTGTAAGAGCGCAAACTTTGGTTCAAGAGGGTAGAAGTATGCGATATGTCTCTCGAATTCTGGGTGTTAACCATTCGACAATAAGTCGAATGTTAGAACGTCACAGGGCAACTGGTTCTCACTCCAGGAGACATGGGCAGGGTACAAAAGGGCGACGAATGTTAGGGATTACCATTTTCTCAAAGTCCTATTCTCCGATGAAACAAGAATAGCCTAAAATCTTGTGATGGGCGGCAACGTGTGTATAGAAGACAAGGGGAAAGGGAAGCTGCCTTCAATTTCGTTCTAAACGAACCCTTTGGTCGTGGCTCCAAAATGTTTTGGGCGGGTATTTCTTTCGATGGCCGTACGGAGTTAGTCCCTATTCATGCAAGGGCAATGAATGCGGAATACTACGTAGAGAACATTCTCCAGGAGCATGTAATGCCCTATGCTCCCTTTATTGGTTTGCCCTATGCTCCCTGATTTCATATTCATGCAAGATAATGCAAGACCACATGTAGCAAGAATTTGTCTTGAGTACCTGAATGAAGTCCATATTGATGTTATGAACTGGCCAGCACGAAGCCCGGATTTAAACACCTATCGAACACCTATGCAACATCATTAAGAGAGCAGTGAGACGACGTCTACCAGCCCCACAGAACCTTCAACAGCTGGAACAGGTTACTCTTCATTAGTGGGATAATATTCCTCAACCCGTCATTCAAAACCTCATTAGAAGTATGCCACGGCGGATTCAGGCTGTAATCCGAGCTAGAGGTGGCAACACATAATTTTATTTCTTTGTTTTCCTTTGTTTTCTTGTTAATTAAAAAATGTTTCTTCTCACCCTGAAAGTTTTTTCAATTGATTTCTGTATGGTGCGATAATTTTGAACCAATGCATCTAAAGACATGGACCAAAAAACAAAATGTAGGAAAGGAATGGTTCTTAACAAAAATTGGTATTTTTAAAGAATTTGGTTACGAAATTATTCCACAGAGTGTTTTAAAGTTAGGGTTATATAACAACCTTTTAGTTAGCCCTGTATCATACCTAAACCGTCCTCAGTTAACAAAAGAATGGATATGCAAGTTGAAATTACTCGTTTTATATACAGTATTCTAAAAAAATTATCAAAATTGGACTAAAAGTAAGAAAGTTATGAGACCTCAAATTTTAACAAATATTAACGTGGTGCGATAATTTTGAACAGCAGTTTTTATATGTATATATATATATATATATATATATATATATATATATATATATATATATATATATATATATATATATATATATATATATATATATATATATATATATATATATATATATATATATATATATATATATATATATATATATATATATATATATATATATATATATATATATATATATATATATATAAATATATATATAAATATATATATATATATATATATATATATATATATATATATATATATATATATATATATATATATATATATATATATATATATATATATATATATATATATATATATATATATATATATATATATATATATATATATATATATATATATATATATATATATATATATATATATATATATATATATATATATATATATATATATATATATAATATAATAATATACGTTTATTTGTAAACACAATTATATAACTACATAAAACTTGAATTGGTGACACAAGTCATATTTAAATACATAATTATACATGATACATCATTAAATACATATACACCATTTAAACATATTTTAATACAACACCTAAGATTTATTTAAAAATTATTTCCCCATAATTACCTAGCATTTATACATACAAATATACAGGAACCACAAATCCGTAGCTGTCTGTGGGAATTCGACATAATATTTGCATCTATAGATGTACTTAAGTAATTAGTGTTTTGTAGCAAACACCATAAATTCCTAACACTAATTCAAAATTTCAAATGACCTATAAAATGTAAATAATACTATTAAAAAATATTTAAAAAAAACATATTAATAAACAGCATATAAAAAATATTAAAAAATATTAAAAAATATTAAAAAATATTAAAAAATATTAAAAAATATTAAAAAATATTAAAAAATATTAAAAAATATTAAAAAATATTAAAAAATATTAAAAAATATTAAAAAATATTAAAAAATATTAAAAAATATTAAAAAATATTAAAAAATATTAAAAAATATTAAAAAATATTAAAAGATATTAAAAAATATTCAAAAATATTAAAAAATATTAAAAAATATTAAAAAATATTAAAAAATATTAAAAAATATTAAAAATTATTAAAAAATATTAAAAAATATTAAAAAATATAAAAAAATATTAAAAAATATTAAAAAATATTAAAAAATATAAAAAAATATTAAAAAATATTAAATAATATTAAAAAGTATTTAAAAAATATTAAAAACAATTAAAAAATATTAAAAAATATTAAAAAATATTAAAAAATATTAAAAAATATTAAAAAATATTAAAAAATATTAAAAAATATTAAAAAATATTAAAAAATATTAAAAAATATTAAAAAATATTAAAAAATATTAAAAAATATTAAAAAATATTAAAAAATATTAAAAGATATTAAAAAATATTAAAAAATATTCAAAAATATTCAAAAATATTAAAAAATATTAAAAAATAAAAAAATATTAAAAATTATTAAAAAATATTAAAAAATATTAAAAAATATAAAAAAATATTAAAAAATATTAAAAAATATTAAAAAATATAAAAAAATATTAAAAAATATTAAATAATATTAAAAAGTATTTAAAAAATATTAAAAACAATTAAAAAATATTAAAAAATATTAAAAAATATTAAAAAATATTAAAAAATATTAAAAAATATTTAAAAATATTAAAAAATATTAAAAAATATTAAAAAATATTAAAAAATATTAAAAAATATTAAAAAATATTAAAAAATATTAAAAAATATTAAAAAATATTAAAAAATATTAAAAAATATTAAAAAATATCAAAAAACATTAGTCCTCCATACCTATTATTACTGTATTGTTTACATAGTAACTAATTTGTGTATTACTGACCTATTTTAGCTGACAATAAATTTTTTCACCTCTGTTCTAAATTTATTTAATTATCGTATATCTTGTATAGTTGAGGGGAGCTGATTGTAAAATCTTGGGGCAAGATACATAAAGTTCCTTCATCCTATCGATTTAAAAGAAAAGGGAGACATGCATCTAAAGACATGCTTTTGCCGTGTGCTATAATTATGATTAATTTCTTCTAGAGTACACAGTAATAAAAAACAGTTGCCTTAAGTCTAATAATCCAGCCTCCTTATAGAGATCATTTGATGGGTATGTATTTGGTTTTTCTAATAGTATTATTAAAAACTTTTTTTTGTACAATTTCTAGTTTTTGTAAATGTTTCTTTATAGAACTTCCCCGTGCAATGATTCCATAACGGAGTCTGGATTCTACCAAAGCGTAGTAAATGGTTCGTAAGGTGGGTATTTCAAGAATTTTTTGCATATATTTAAACCTAAAAAGTATAGCTCTTAGTGTGCTACATATACTTGTGATATGTGTATTCCACCTTAGATTTCGATCTATAGTGGTACCAAGATATTTTAATGTTGCTGCCTGTTCTATCGGTATGTATGGGTATATATTTATTGAGGAAGAATGTGGAAGATAATTTTTATAACAACCAAAACCAAAAGGTAAGTACTTTGTTTTTAAATATTTGATTGACAATAATTTATGATCAAACCACTCCTTAATATTAGGTAAATCTTCCTCAGCTAGTCTTTTCAGATCCAGCCAAGTTTCTGCCTCATATAAAATTGCAGTGTCATCTGCGAAGCTTACAATTGTTCCTTCAAAATTTTGTTTCAGTAAATCGTTTATATAGACAATGAAGAGTAGCGGCCCTAATACGGTGCCCTGGGGAACACCGCACTGTACCACGTGTTCCTCACTGACCACTGAATTTATTTTAACTACCTGCTGTCTATGGCTCATATAACTTTTTATTATATTGGATATGGGTCCTCTGAACCCACAGTCTAAGGTTTCAAATAACTGAGAGTGGCATACTGTGTCGAAAGCCTTTTCGAGATCCAAAAAAACGCAGAGGCATGGGTTGGATTCATCCAATAGCTTGTTAATACGTGATATTAAAAATGAAATAGCATCTTTCGTGCATTTAATCTCTTGAAATCCAAACTGTCGTTCCGAAATTAACTTATATTTTTTCAAGTACTTATACATTCTCGATTTTATTATTATTTTTTAAATTTTTGCTACGTTCGGAATGACAGATATAAGGCGATAGTTTGAGATATTCAATTTGGCGCCACCTTTAAAAAGTGGTTTGATCATAGCTATTTTAAAAGCCGAAGGGTACACTCCAGAACCAAAATTTTTGTTAAATAAATAAGTGAGGTGGTCGGAGATATCTGTAGATATAATTTTGAGAGTTTAGAGAGTTACTTGCAATGTTGGAGTATTAATATTTAATTTAATATTATATATTTTTTATTTAATAGAATATTTAATTTAATAAAATATTAATAAATACCATTTTATACCATGTCATATACTTGCAGTGTTGGAGTATTAATATTTTATTTAATATTATTTTTTTTTATTTAATAAAATATTTAATTTAATAAAATATTAATAATTAATAAGTATTAATATTTTAAATTCAAGTATAAATGTTTGTGCTGTGTGGTCCGAGATTTTAATGAGACACATGTTTTTATATCCTGGTTTCTGCTGATCTTGGACATTAGGAGAAAGTTATCTTATTTAATATATTGTCATCGATCCTTTATAAGTGTGCCAAATTGTGACGTTTGAAGTGGGTGAAAATCTTGTTAAAAAATTCCGTTACATACATACATACATACATACATGCATGCATTCATACATACATACATACATACATACATGCATACATACATACATACATACATACATACATACATACATACATACATAATCAAAGTTAAAATAATGAGTGTAAATGGAACAATTGGAAGTTTTACTGCAATTAACATGCAGCAGAGCTGCCAAATAGTGCCCAGGCGATACACACGTTAATGCGAACGCGTTTTGTACGCAAAGCAGCAATCCGTAGGCTATTGAAGACACTTCGCGATGCCTATCCATGTCCTATACCATGCCAATGTAACATCATATCTTTGCGTTCGCATACAGCACCTAGAGCTGTGACCTTGAACGCTCCTTCTTACGTGGATATCTCCTACACGATAGAAATTGATGGAACATAAAACAATTGGATGGTGAATATGATGCAGAATAAGAATATTTCTTCCCATTCAAATATCACGGATCCATTTTACACGTTCCTCTGCCGTGTCACATCGGCATCATTGGCATTCATTTAGATGTTTAATACCATCGAACGTGAGGTAAAGTGGGGTAAACAATAATTCTTGAAATAGAAGTAATACAGTTATTCTTTAATTTAGTGTATTTTTTTGATGGGTTTTATGTTAGAATTGATTAGTTATTAGTATTCTATCAAAACATAACAACTTGTTGAATGAAAGCGTTTTTATAGTGACGATTTTAGCTTGCTGTAAGACAAGTTACTGCCCCGATATTCCATTGCGGCAATTGTGGGTATCCTTTGAAATTTTCAATGTCTAATATTTCGATGCTACAAACTATACATACTTACATACATACATACATACATACATACATACATACATACATACATACATACATACATACATACATACATACATACATACATACATACATACATACATACATACATACATACATACATACATACATACATACATACATACATACATACATACATACATACATACATACATACATACATACATACATACATACATACATACATACATACATACATACATACATACATACATACATACATACATACATACATACATACATACATACATACATACATACATACATACATACATACATACATACATACATACATACATACATACATACATACATACATACATACATACATACATACATACATACATACATACATACATACATACATACATACATACATACATACATACATACATACATACATACATACATACATACATACATACATACATACATACATACATACATACATACATACATACATACATACATACATACATACATACATACATACATACATACATACATACATACATACATACATACATACATACATACATACATACATACATACATACATACATACATACATACATACATACATACATACATACATACATACATACATACATACATACATACATACATACATACATACATACATACATACATACATACATACATACATACATACATACATACATACATACATACATACTTACGTACGTACGTACGTACGTACTTACGTACATACGTACATACATACATACATACATACATACATACATATATACATACATACATACATACATACATACATACATACATACATACATTTTGTCGTTTCTTGATAAAATATCTACCTTTCCTAAGCACAAATGCGGCATCTGAATGCTACTAGCGGAAAACGCAGCAACTACTGCGTGAATATGCATATGCCGCGTTTGTTTTTAGTATGCTGTAGATCCCGCCTTTTTGACTAGAATACGTTACTAAATGCGCGCTTATTTTTTAGTTGACTTGTATTAGTTGATTAACATTATTCCATATTTTTCTGATCAATATATAGGTACTCGTTTATTTCAGCAAAATGTCCAGAAATAGAGCTAGAGTAATATTATCTTTAGCAAATAAAGGACAAATATTGCATAAGTCGGTGATTTGACCGGCACGAGTTTGTATGGAAGTTTTAAATGAAAATAGTGATATTTTATCAAAATGTTCTTTAGTCACCAAGTTTCACCTTTCAAGTCACATTCAAGTAGTCACCTTTGTCAAGTAAGTCGATTTCAACGGAAGATGGAGTGTGTCTAACAACTTTAAACGACGATAATGCTAATGTTTTACCTAAATATTCTCATTAAACAATAAAATGCAGCTATGTTAAGCATGCCGATTTTAATAGAAGATGGAGTTTGTGGTGCAAGTTTAAATGGAAATATTGATATTTTATGTGATGATTCTTCCTGATGCGATTATGAATGAACAGCAGAATGAGCGATTAGAGAAAGCTTCCATCAAAAATACCGATTGTAAGAGAATATTGATGATGATTTACCTTTAATTTAAGTGATTAATTATAATGAACACAGTAAATCTATGCCAAATGTACCGGTTTTAACTGAAGAAGGAATGTATGATGATGACTTGCCGTTATCTTATTTTGTGACCAAAGAACTTCCAGTTTTACTAATAGACAGAATTTCTGAGGATACTTTAAATGAAAAGGGTGCTGGTGACTTACGCATATTTACAGATTTGACAAATATGATACTAAATGGTGCAGAAATTCAACAGTTTGATAACAAAAAATGCGAATTTTTGAAACTTGATCAGTCCTGCAATAGCGATTATAAATAGCGATTATAAATATCGAAATAAACGATACTTTTATATAAAATATTCCACCATCTTCCTCTACATTAAATATATCTATAATAGATGTCCATGAAGTTGCATCTGAAGAAAATGCAGTTAATCATATTGATCAAGTGATGCCACCTATAATTTCGAATCAATCAAATGAAATCTCTGCAGAAAATAATACAACAAAAAATTTAGATGACAAAGGTTACACAAAGGCAGAAAACCCAAGAAAGGGGAGGCGGATAGACTAAAATAGAAGAAAAAATATGAAGAGAAACAAAATTATTGAAAAGCATAAAAGACTGCCAGCCTGCGATATAAAGAGTTGCATAAAAGCATGTTTGAGTCATACCAATGAAAATCAAAGAACTGTAATAAATACAAATTTCTGGATTTTAACTGTTGAACAGAGAAAGGCTTTCATGCTTAACACATGCACCAGGCAAGATCCAAAACGTCGGACAACTGAAACTGATATAAAACAATACTTGAAAGTCCTATTTGAAAGATGAAAACGGTAAATTGGAAGTGGAACTATCGCTTAAAAACAGAGTAAGACTTATGATTTTAATGATTTCGTGGATGAGGTGCAGCAAGCCCAGAAAAGAAAAGTCGAAGTTAAAAAAATGGAATACCAAGAATTTCATAAGTAGAAAGATTTCAAATCTGAAGTTGCCTTAAAGAAATATGCAAGCAGACCGCATCTCTCCGATTTGATCCAGATTAAAGTTAGCCGTGGCAACTTTGTATTACACTACAAAACTTCATATACTGAAGATTTTAAAAAGTTAGGTATCCTTTGTAATAAAGCTGCGCACAAAACAGGAGTTTTATCAGCCGATGTTGCAAGCCAAAGCAAACCCTGTGGATATCCTAAATCCAAAAAAGAAGCTCTGCTTAAAAGGATCTTGGCTTAATCTTGCAGGAGTTCTTCCTGAAAACAGAAATTTTTGGAAAAACTTACCCGAATGTGAAGATTAGATAATTAATAATAATCTATAAAGCTGATTTTACTTTTCTTCGAGTTTTATCGTTTTTAATTTTTTTTTAACAAAATGTAGTTTATTTAATGTTTGATGTTTGTGTGCAAATTTTCCTTGAATAAAATTTGAAAACGTGTTTCAAATCACTTTTAAATAAAAAATAGCCAAAAGATATATTTTTGCGACAAAAAATCAATTATGGCATTTTTTTGTTAATTATTATTTGCCTATGAATGCTAAGCTAGAAAGCCGTATCTACATATTAAATGACAATAACGTAGATGCCGCATTGTGGCTTAGCATGCACAAAAATATTTTTAACAATAAAAGTCGTATCTGATTTTTTAGTCCAAACTTTTAAGTTTTTTTAAACTTAACATTTCTAGTCGATTTTTATCTAGTCTATGTTGTATTTTACCAAGGACTATCAACACTCGGAGTAGTTTCCACAAACACCAAAACACTTCCACTTCGCTCGACGCGCGTTTCGCCAACCAAGTTGGCATCATCCGGAGACGATTAAAAGTAATCTTAAACTACAAAATCTACCATATTTATACTATTTTTCCGGTGACGTCACTAATGATATCACCGTGAAATTTACGCGTGACTAATCACGCTTCAATCATCGGTTGCTAAGCAACGCGTAAAGCGGGCTATACGGGATAGGTCCCTTGTCGCTATTCATACTACTATTACATTTTACAATTTCTATGCTCTCAAATGCATCCAACTGTCTATTATTGGTCACATTTCTAACTAATCTTAAATTACTAATATCTATTCTATGATTGTTGTCAAAAGCATGTTGTGCAACACTAGACTTATCTGTTCTTCCATATTTTAGATGAGCCATATGTTCTTTAAATCTGGTGTTAATTGACCGTCTCGCTTGTCCAATATATTTTCGATCACAATCATTACAACTAATTTCGTAAATCCCAGACCTTTCATTTGGAACAATTTTATCCTTTGGATTGTCTAAAAGTTGTTGTAATTTGTTGCTCGACGAATGAATCGCTGTTATACCCACGTTTTTGAAAACCTTACTCAAACCACGAGTAAACCGAGGTTCGTACGGTATGGATACATATTTTGAGCCTCTATATCCTTTTGAAAGGTCGTAGAATTACGAAGTGTGTCGTTAAATTTACGCTTCCTAATTAGTTTTTCAACTATATCTCTAGGATAACCATTACTCACAGCTATATCTTTAATTAATACTTTTTCTTTTTCAAATCTCTCATTACTGAGAGGGAAACTTAGTAAACGATGGACAAGAAAATTGAAACTTGCCATTTTATGTTGATAGCAGTGGTGAGAGTCATTAGGGATATATCTGATCGTACTGGTATCTTTTCTATATATAACAAATTCTAACCTATTATCACTATTTTTAATTACTAATACATCTAAAAATGAAAGTTTTCCATTATTTCCTAGTTCATATGTAAACTTTACAGAAGTGAAACGACTATTTAATTAGGAAATGAAGTTTTCTACATCCGCAATCTTAGTGTCAAACACGGCAAAAATGTCATCCACATACCTAAGCCAAATCCTAGGAAAATACTCGAATTCTTCTTTTGCTTCAGTTTCAAAACGACTCATGAAGACATTAGCAATGAAAGGCGATAAACAGTTACCCATTGCGTTTCCTTCATGTTGTTCATAAAACTTGTCATTGAAACGGAAGCAATTTTGTTTCATACAAAGTTTTGTAAGGTTTATATATTCTTCTATTACTTCTCTTCTATAGTTGTTTAATTCGAGTAAATCCTCAACATAGTCCAAAGTCTGTGGAATTGGTACACTAGGAAATAATGAACAAACATCAAAGGAAATCAAAATTTCACCCTCTTGCAATTGAATATTCTTGACTTTATCAATGAAATCATTCGAATTTTTAACTGAAAAACTAGGCTGTGCAATGGGCAAACTTTCAAATTCCTTAGTCAACCATTTTGATGTGGTAAGTCGGAGATCCAATAGACGATCCTATTGGACGCACCGACTTCCCTGGCTTATGAATTTTTGGTAGACAATACAGTCTAGGTACAGTAGGGTTAGATACACGTAACATATTCTTAACAGGTGGAGTAATAAGGTTGTTACATGATTTGAGGACATTTTTTATATCATTCTTGGTAAAGGGTTTCTAGTAAGTTCTTTATAAGGACCATTACTAATTAGGTTGTTTACCCGTTCATAATAGTCCTCTTTATCTAAAATAACAACCTTATTACCTTTATGTGCTTTTAAATAAAAACTCTCTTTTTCTTTTTCGCGCAATCTTTTGATGGTCTTTCTAGGATTCTTTGAGCATGACTTTCTATTGCCTACGTTGGTCATTATATTTTTAGAAATTTGGTTCCTACAAGCCACTCTGACGAGACCCTTGGATGAATCAGGCAGATATTGAATTGAACTTTCAATCCCTGCCACGACATCATCCAAAATCTTATCAGAAGGGGCTACAGCAAAGTTTAAACCCTTGTTTAGAAGGTCAAGCTCTTCTTTATCAAAAGAGTGTGACGAGTGATTTTCCACAATGTCAACGGCCTTCCGAGGAACATTTTTTGGTACATTAGTAATCAATTTTTTCAATTTTTTATTTTTTGATAAATTTCGCATTGATTGATAAAAACATGTTCCTCTGAAATTCGCACCATTGTTCATAATTTAAATTATTTAACTTAAAAGTAAGCTTCTTGTAAAGATCATATGCTTGTATCTCAAGCATACTCCGTTTACTGTACATATAATTGATTTCTAAATCCAGCCATTTTTGTTTTCCAAATAAAGCAACCCTATTTGAAATATTCGAACAATTTGGAATTTTAACTTGAATGAAACTCGGAAAAACAGAATGACGTTTACAGGATTTTATTTATATTTGGTTTCTAAAATCCAGAGTGGCTTGTAGGAACCAAATTTCTAAAAATATAATGACCAACGTAGGCAATAGAAAGTCATGCTCAAAGAATCCTAGAAAGACCATCAAAAGATTGCGCGAAAAAGACTGTTTTTATTTAAAAGCACATAAAGGTAATAAGGTTGTTATTTTAGATAAAGAGGACTATTATGAACGGGTAAACAACCTAATTAGTAATGGTCCTTATAAAGAAATTACTAGAAACCCTTTACCAAGAATGACCACTGAAATAAAAAATCTCCTCAAATCATGTAACAACCTTATTACTCCACCTGTTAAGAATGGGTTACGTGTGTCTAACCCTACTGTACCTAGATTGTATTGTCTACCAAAAATTCATAAGCCAGGGAAGTCGGTGCGTCCAATAGTATCGTCTATTGGATCTCCGACTTACCACTTATCAAAATGGTTGACTAAGGAATTTGAAAGTTTGCCCATTGCACAGCCTAGTTTTTCAGTTAAAAATTCGAATGATTTCATTGATAAAGTCAAGAATATTCAATTGCAAGAGGGTGAAATTTTGATTTCCTTTGATGTTTGTTCATTATTTCCTAGTGTAACAATTCCACAGACTTTGGACTATGTTGAGGATTTACTCGAATTAAACAACTATAGAAGAGAAGTAATAGAAGAATATATAAACCTTACAAAACTTTGTATGAAACAAAATTGCTTCCATTTCAATGACAAGTTTTATGAACAACATGAAGGAACCGCAATGGGTAACTGTTTATCGCCTTTCATTGCTAATGTCTTCATGAGTCGTTTTGAAACTGAAGCAAAAGAAGAATTCGAGTATTTTCCTAGGATTTGGCTTAGGTATGTGGATGACATTTTTGCCGTGTTTGACACTAAGATTGCGGATGTAGAAAACTTCATTTCCAAATTAAATAGTCGTTTCACTTCTGTAAAGTTTACATATGAACTAGGAAATAATGGAAAACTTTCATTTTTAGATGTATTAGTAATTAAAAATAGTGATAATAGGTTAGAATTTGATATATATATAGAAAAGGTACCAGTACGATCAGATATATCCCTAATGACTCTCACCACTGCTATCAACATAAAATGGCAAGTTTCAATTTTCTTGTCCATCGTTTACTAAGTTTCCCTCTCAGTAATGAGAGATTTGAAATAGAAAAAGTATTAATTAAAGATATAGCTGTGAGTAATGGTTATCCTAGAGATATAGTTGAAAAAATAATTAGGAAGCGTAAATTTAAAGACACACTTCGTAATTCTACGACCTTTCAAAAGGATATAGAGGCTCCAAAATATGTATCCATACCGTACGAACCCCGGTTTACTCGTGGTTTGAGTAAGGTTTTCAAAAACGTGGGTATAACAGCGATTCATTCGTCGAGCAACAAATTACAACAACTTTTAGACAATCCAAAGGATAAAATTGTTCCAAATGAAAGGTCTGGGATTTACGAAATTAGTTGTAATGATTGTGATCGAAAATATATTGGACAAACGAGACGGTCAATTAACACCAGATTTAAAGAACATATGGCTCATCTAAAATATGGAAGAACAGATAAGTCTAGTGTTGCACAATATGCTTTTGACAACAATCATAGAATAGATATTAGTAATTTAAGATTAGTTAGAAATGTGACCAATAATAGACAGTTGGATGCATTTGAGAGCATAGAAATTGTAAAATGTAATAGTAGTATGAATAGCGACAAGGGACCTATCACGTATAGCCCGCTTTACGCGTTGCTTAGCAACCGATGATTGAGCGTGATTAGTCACGCGTAAATTTCACGGTGATATCATACCGTAGCCCGCTTTACGCGTTGCTTAGCAACCGATCATTGAAGCGTGATTAGTCACGCGTAAATTTCACGGTGATATCATTAGTGACGTTACCGGAAAAATAGTATAAATATGGTAGATTTTGTAGTTTAAGATTACTTTTAATCGTCTCCGGATGATGCCAACTTGATTGGCGAAACGCGCGTCGAGCGAAGTGAAAGTGTTTTGGTGTTTGTGGAAACTACTCCGAGTGTTACAGTTACATCAAAGGTTCCAGCCCTATCCAGTAGTAAGGACTATCAAAAAAACTTTGATGCTTCATTTCTCCATTTTGTGCCAACAGTAAATACTGCATTTGATTTTAGCTGGGCAGCATACATACATACATACATACATACATACATACATACATACATACATACATACATACATACACACAAGAACTGACAAGAAATTGTTGGTAGATTTTTTGTAGAAAACGTGGGTCAAAATTTAAAAATTATATTTTTTTGTATAATAGTGAAACCTCTCACACTCTTTATAGAGATTAAGATAGACCAAAACATCATGTCGTGATTATATACGTGACCGATGAATGAGAAATACATTATCAGGTGGTATTTAAAGTCAGAGAATCGTTTTCCACGTTTTTACTTTACTTTATAACGATAACTAAATACCTGAGACCAGAAATACAATCTGAGAAGATAACAAACCTGTCACTGCAACTGAAGTCTATAATGAAATTAGACAAACTAAAAAAAAAACACCAGAATTTGATCTGAAAACTGGTGAAATTCTGAAAAAAACTAACCAACAAAGGTATTGTAATGTTGACTTACCTTTTCAAGACATGCTTTCGACTGAAACATGTAGGTACCTTCCATTTGGAAACTTCCATCAATTTGAATTCAGATAAAAGCATTCTACTATAGATCAAACGCATCCAAAAACGTCATTGAAAAACCTCTTGAAAATAAGAAAGCTTGTTCAGTAGCCTTCTTAGACATAGCGCATGGCTTTGATAAAGTTTGTCACACCACACTGATACTTAAGTTATATCTTAATGTTCACGATTAGGTGGCCGTCCTAACCGTAAACATGAATTTTAAATTTAATTAATGATTTTCACGCCATTTTCATATTTGGGTAATATGTCAAAGCGATTAAAAAAGATTCCGCGCAATTGGCAGTAATTTCCTTATTGAATGATTTGTCTACCGACTGACTCGCTACTATGTGACTCGGTGGGATGGTGGTATTAATAAAAATTACGTATATGGGATGAAGGAGAGAATTTTATATAATTGAATGAGTTTCATTGAAAATTATAAATGGCGTTTATACCTTATCGGTAAATATAACGGTAAATATAAGCCTAATATTATAGATATACTGCCGCCAAATAAATATTTGGTTTGATTTAGGTACCTACGAGTACATATATTTATTTTTGACGTGTCAATATTTCAGATAAAATTTTATGTGCAAAAATATAATGCATAATGGTTAGAGGTTCTAGTTCATCATGTTCGTCATCACTTTGCCGAGAACAAATATTTGAAAAACATACGTAACTACATAGGTATTACATATAATACGACACCAGGATATAACTAAATCTACAATTTAAATTATGCATGCTATTTATTTACAGAAATTAGTTTATTTACCGACAAATTTGAATTTTTATATTTATTTATCGGCAGGAATACAGATTAAACTGCAATCGATGTTGGCACCTGTCGTCTCAGCATGGTATTTATATTTGGAATCATTTCTCGACCGACTCTACCGGACCGCGGTTTTTGCATTATTTCTGTCTCACATTAGAACTTTACTTTTTTTTTTATCCAAGTTTATCCAAGTACCATATGCTGATACAGCAATATATTTGGGTATAACACTGGACGCTAAGCTACGCTGGAGAGCACATGTCAAAAAGAAAAAGGAAGAATTAGATATCAGATTTAAAAAAATGTATTGGCTGCTTGGACGAAATTCCACACTGTCAATATATAACAAAGTACTTTTGTACAAAGAAAATCTCAAGCCCGTATGGACATATGGCATCCAGCTGTGGGGTTGTGCCAGTAAGAGCAATCTAGATATAATCCAGCGATTCCAAAACAAAGTGTTAAGGAGCATTGTTAATGCCCCCTGGTATTGCAGAAATAGTGACCTCCATAGGGACATGGGAATGGACACCGTTATCCAGACCATCAGCGAATTCGCCAAAAGTCACGAACAGCGACTTCATCGTCACGTCAATGTCGAAGTCATCCAGCTCCTCGACAATACAAACCAGATTCGAAGGCTCAGGAGGATCAAACCCTTCGAGCTAGTATAATTTTGTGTTAGTGCAAAAGCAGAGAACAGTGCCTGTGTACACATTAATATTAGTGTAATTAAGTATTAGAAAAATATAAGGAACACTAGTGAGTAAGTCCTTAGATATAAGTTTTGTAGCAGTAGTAAATTAGGTTAGAAAAATATTACTCATTGATCTAAGTTCAGATCAGATTGTAATTATAGTAAATGCCATTGGTGTTTGTATACAAAAAAAAAAAATTAGAACTTTACTGGTTACTGCCTTTATACTTTTATCAGTGTAGACAATGCCAGGGACTAACATCCCGTTAACAGGCCTAACCAAAGAACTGCATCGACTAGGCCTAGACGCGTAAATTCACTGTTAACCGTGATTTTTCTGTATCACAGTAAATAATGCAAATGTAATCTCTCCAAATGCGTCTCCAAACCGAATTCATTGTTTACCTTGATGCAACGGACTCTATTTCTGTATCGCAGTAAGCAATGGAAATGAAAAAGCGCCTCCAAAATAAATTCATTGTTTACCACGATGCATCTAAATCGAAGTAAATTCTATTAAAATAACCAGCCAATACAAATTCGTCGATAAATAAATAACAAAGCCTTAACTTACAATAACTTTATTAAACCGAAGATACAAACGATTGAAAGAAAAAAGCAGAGGTTTTATAAACTGAAGAGTCTATTGTTTCACCCATCCTCCGGATGTGAGGTTAACGATAATTTTTTTAAATGGCAACCAGTGGCCGCTCCTCGAGGTGGGCAGGGTGGGCAGTGCCCGCCCTAGGATTTAAGGTATAAATATAAAAGAAAAAACAATATTCAAAAAAATGTTTCAATCAAATGTTTATCATGCAGAATGTTCAATATGTTTTAATAGAATAGCATATCAGCTTTTTAAAAGTCTTAAGTAAAATTCTAAATAAAAAGTATATTATTAATCAGTAATCACATTCCGATTTAAATTTTGCGCGTTACGCACCCGAAATAAATTAGTAATAGGTACGATCTGTTTGCCCATAGCGCGAGGGAGACCTGCTAATAATCGCTATGGGCAAGCCCGTAGATGACAAACAGGCCTGTATTAATTCGCGATATACGTTCGAGGTATACGCGGCGACGATTGTGCGAGCAAAACGGTAAACGTATGCCTGGGTTGTATCCAGCCTGAGACAGTTTGAGATGGTCTTGCCCGACCTGCGCCGGTCGACCGTCGCTTTTCTGAAGCGGCAAAGTAACTAATAATTTTTGTCTTAAAACTTAATAATAAATATTAAATACCGCGGTTCTAGATGATATTTTAAATCCGTACAATTGAAGTGATACGTAATTATAATAATAAAAACTTTATTATTATAATTACCACTAAATTATACGGGATTTAAAATTTGATCTAATATTAGAACCACGGTATTTAATATTTATTAAAAACCAATTAATCGAAGTATTTATTATAACCTACCTATAGGTTAGGCGTGTAGGAAACTAATTATTTTGAATATCGATATACTTACGAAAATAAGATCGCCCTTCATTCTTTAGCTTTTCAGCTATGATTTTTATATAATTATGTATCTAGTAATTGCTAATCTCTAATCTAAAATCTAACAAATAACAAAACTAATAAGTAACGACACCCCATCAATCAAGTAGTGGGAAATATATTTTTTGATTTTTAAATAAAATAGACTTCTTAAACCGACTTGAAGAGGAATTCAGTGCAGGCGCACCTGTTTCGTGCTTTTTTGTATATTATGCTACGGGCTTGCCCATCGGCGCGGTTTGAGTGATGTAACGTCCACGATTCGCGCCCTTCAGTTTCAGCCCCTAATTAGTGATTGGTGTTACAAAGTCATATGATTAAGGATTCAGATTTCACTGTTTTCTGTTTAGAGTTTATATCACAGTTGTATTGTGCAGATACAATATACAATACCGGGTAGAGTAGGTATGTGGATTTAGTTTTTCCTTTGATTTTTCGTCTTGTCGTTCATGATTGACGTGATTTGATTAGGTACCTACTTACCTTACATATTTAAATATTTCTTATCCTATTCGTGATATTCGTATTTTGTATTTTTTTGCGTTGTAATTTGCAGTTTAGATTTTGATGAGGAGCATTTATTCCCAGCCAGCTTGCAAGTCTACTTTCCAAATATGATAATAAATTCAAAGAATTTTTGGATGAATCTACTGTTTTTAGTGGTCTGTCGAAAACCATTAAAAAATATTTAATTGAAAGTATTAATGAACTCTGAACCTCCCGTTGGTTCTTGCTGAACTGTTTATTTTTGGAACGTTCTGATATACCTACGAGCTGTTCTTTTTTTTCAAACACACAAACTACTCATATCATAAATTCAAGAAAAATATTATTATTTTAAAATTCCAAAAGTAAATTGACAAACTAGAGTTAAATAAAAAAATCGAAATACGGCAAAGAAAATTAAAATTCGTTGAACCATTGATCGTAAATTCGACAAACGAAATACCTTATATTGGTTTATAAAAGATATTTAACAATCTAATAAAATATATTTTGTTTATTTCAATTTATTTATAACATCAGTAATTCGTGAATAAATATTATTTCAAAAAAGTTTGATACTTTTTCCAAAAATCACTTTTGCGAAGCCATTAATGCTTCGCGGACCAGATTTCATATCAATATTAAATTTGTCTGCCCTACCTGATGCTTTAGTCACGAGCCGCCACTGATGGAAACAATAACAGCAGAATCTTATAGAGGAGCTCTTTATGTGTTCGCCACTATACCACACTTTATATTTATTTAGAAACAGAGTAGTAGAGTATGTGAAACATTTAGATCGATTTTTTTTTTATGATTTAACGCGACCCCATGGAAAATGTTTGTTCTGGTGAATAAAATAAAATTCTAAAATTTATATCTCCTAAATTGACTGCAACCCCTTTTTTTTCGCCATTTTGGGGTATTTTGGATTTTTAGGGGAAGTTCGTCAAAAAAAATTTGACGAACGAAAATATACGGGCAAAAACGCATTTTTATTATCCCTGTATATACACAACGGTAACAAACTTGGCTGAGCACGGGGGGTGCATTTACCTCAAAAGTCAACTCACCCCTCTGTGAAAAATCACGTCGTGTGTGTGGTTCGGGGATGCAAATTTAATGCCCCATAATTCCACATTCAAATACTGGACGCCGGGGCCGAGCCTGTCATATCTTTGTTTCTTTTCAGGCCGTGTACGAGGAGCAGAAGATGTTTTAGTCGGAGAGAATAAGTTGTCGGATACTATTAATACGATGCATGAAGAGTATATAGTTAAAATAAAAGATTGAGAGAAGATGTCCAGTTGTATTATGAATTAAGAAACCAAACTGGAACCCTTTTATTTTCAATGTTTAAGGAACTCCCAGTTCAAATTTCAAGTTAATCCGACTTCCCCCCTCTTCGCAATAGATATATATGTATAGGGTGTCTCAAAATTAACGCAAAATTTGAATTAAATAGAAAACACAGTTTTTAGTCTTTAGATTGTTATTTTTTTATTGAATCATAAAGTATATAGGATAGGGTTATTTATGGAATAACACATCGGGCAAATGGCCTCCACGGCTTTGCATGCAGATACGCACTCGTTCGTCGAAATTTCCCATGACCATTCTGCATAAATGTGGCTGAATTTCGTTGATACAGCGTAGAATCACCTCCGTTAATGCACGGGTGGTTGTGGGCCTGTTGACATAGACCTGTGATTTCAAATAATAACCCAATAAAAAGAAATCTAAACAATCACACGACGGCCTGGAAATGTCTCATGCAGTAACTGAATTGTGTCACGGGCTGTATGGCATGTGGCACCGTCTTGTTCAAACCACATATTGGCCATATCAATATGATCCAATTTCGGCAGAAAGAACTGTGTTATCATGTCGCGATATCGAGCACCAGTAACAGTCACTGCTTGACCAGCCTCACTGCTTTGCTAATCGCTTGGCGATTAACAAAGCCATCAAGGTGAAAATGTACTTCATCGCTTAGGATTATGTTTCTCGAAAAATCACCATCAATTTGTTGATGTTCAATAATCCATTCAACGAACTCTCTTCGCTGTGCGAAGAGTGGGTCATTAGGCTTCAGTTGTGTTAATTGAATTTTGTAAGCATGGAGACACAGATCTTTAATGAGTATTGTCATATACCTACAAAATTCTGAGCAGCGAAACGCGATATGATACTTTTGTTTCCAAAGCACCACGACTCCACGGCCAATCTTCTATATATTTTTTTTATTACTACTTGCATTAGTTCTTTGTGGTGATTAACAAACTTTGTGTTTTACTACGTAGCACAGCTTGCGTATATTTCATTTTGAAGGATAACTTAATTTTGGACTTTGACGTTACTTTTTGAAAGATCGAATTGTCATTAAATTTTTCATGCATTTGTATTGTTCTAAACAGTGATTTTATTTAAAATAATAATTTACGTTTAGTTCACCTGAAGTGTTATTAATTAAACTTGTGGTTGCCACGTGCCTTGACCAAAATTATCTGTATTTCAATTTGTCTGAATCCTAAGGCCTTCGAACGCACGCCCTACGTGGTCTGAGCTAGTTAGATTTTCCGCTGGTGGTGCCCCCTTATTTCTAAATTTATTCTTAAACTTTTTTAACAATAATAGTAATTACATAATTGATTAGCTAATTTATTTATGATTCTGGAGACGGGGCAAAAGTAAATCTCCATTATTGATTAACGGGTCATAAATAAACAGTATACGCGGTAGAGAGCTTCTTGAAATTTGCAATTCTTGTCCACGGCGCCTAATTGAGGTTCCTTGAGTGTCACCGACACTCTCACGCACTGCTTCGATATTGACATTTGAACGGCTTGTTCTTGGACGACCAGTGCGTTTGGCGTCTCCAACGGATCCAGTCTCCCTGAATTTTTCGATTAATTTCTTCACAGTTGACGAAGTTAAAACACTATTCCGACCATATTTTGTATGAAATTTTCGAACTGCGGCCGCCAAGCTTTCATCATTTTTGAAATATTGTTCAATAATGAAGGCACGTTGTTCTATCGTGTAACGCTCCATTTTTACTAACCCTAAACTGTCAGCGTGTCTTATCTATGCTGTCAGCAATCGAATTGTTTTTTGTTTAGGGTTGCCAACACTTTACTGCACAAATGGCGGCAAATTCAAATCTTGCGTTAATTTTGAGATACCCTTTCTATATAAATGCATGGGAACTTGCGTGACGGCTAACTCGGGCAGTTTTCCGATTTAGCTGACCGATTTAGCTCAAAATGGTAGGTTCAACACTGGCAATGGTAGGCCTTCAACACTGCCCTCTAAATTTCAAGTTAAAATATTACATAGTTTCCGAGAAATTCGAGTTTCAAGGTCAATTTTTTAGCTAATTTTCAAATTGAGTTATCTCATGTCCATTTCATCCGATTGACATCTGCTTGGCGTCAAAATGTAGGTATTTGCATATATTTTCACGTGGTAATCATCGTTTTTATACTACATTAGCGATATGATACTATTTTAGGTGATAAAGGAAAAATTGCTGGAAATAATTTTTAAGTTTGGAAGATGACAGTTAGATGGAGTTACAGTTACGTTAAATTAGAAAAATCAAATCTCCTTAATTTGCAACGATAAGTTATACTGAAAATATGTGCATGGTAATGTTTTGGTCTTTCACAGCTCTGGAAATAAGTAGTAAGAAGGTAAACATTTGTATAGAAAAATGGCGACGAACCTGTTTTGGCTTATCAGAACCAAACGAATATGATTGGAAAGAGCATCATTCTTTACTTTATCATTGCTATAATAGAATATGCCAATTTAATTGTGGCCGGAAGTTAGGTGGCGCTGTTTGAAATATAAACCAACTTTCCGTTTTTTCTCCGAAATTTCAAGTGGAAATATATTTTTCTAATTTTGACATTTAAAGTGATTCTTTTCAAAACCTTTTGACGTTAGGAAACGTCTTACAGTCTTATATTTCTCAACCAGTTAAAAAAAGTAATTTTACGCAACTGGTTTGGTAAAGTTCATTTCATAGTAGGTTATTAGAGAATCATGAAACTGACAAGCTCTGAAAGTGACAAGCTGTCACACTGTTACAACCTACTTGATTGTTTTTAAACGTATAAAAGTGAGCGTTTTCTTCTCATAAAATATAAAATTAGAAAAAATCTTGTATGAAACACGTTGGGAAATACTATTTTGTGTAACTCGCATCTTTTTGCTCCTCCTCAGAAATCTGCTCGTTACACAAAATAGTACTTTTCCCAACTGGTTGCATAAATAGCTATCATGTCAAAATGATAATATTAGAGCAATAAAATGATAATACTGCGTCGTCATGATTTTATTTGACAATAGCCTTCACTAGTTCACCGAAAAATAACCCCTTTGTGAATTTATTTGATAGGGGCTGTGTAAAACTTTATTTTTTTTGAGCAGACTACAATTTTTCGAATAAAATTCAAGAGACAAAAATGTTACAGATTTGAGCCGTCTTTGTATGAAAAAAAGTAAAGGCGCGTTACAAAGTTCTGAAGTATAGAGAAAATAGATAAAAAATAATTTCATTACAAAATTAATATACAATATGGGGGATCTAATATGGCCGACATGTTTGCCATCTATGGTTCTATTCGGTTTACAATCGGAATCTCGTTAATCTTGGTTGCTGATCACGATTTTTTTGTCAAAATTAATATTCTGCTATAGCAGGGGTAGCAGATCACGATTTTTTTATCAGGTCAAATATTCAAGGCGGCAACTCCAAGATGGCTGACGACATTGTAATTTAAAGATCGATTCAACACAAAATGTGTACCTCGAGATTTTAGTCCTAGCTGATCACGGATTTTTTTGTCAAAATCAATAATCAAGGTCGCGGATCCAAGATGAAAGACGTTTCCTTAATTAAATACCGGAATATATAATTTTTCGTTCATTTTATTTTTGCAACGGGTTCGTACATTTTCCTCATATGGAAATATAGTAAAATAATCCAAATAATTTTCTCGACATATTTTAAACTATAATAGGTAACATTTTATTTTCTAAGAAGATATAGGTTAGTACTGTAGAGTTTAAAAGCCAATGACTCTCGGATATTCAGATTAGACAGGTAATATAATATTTAGGTATATCTTTATAGGTTGTTAAATTACATATCTGGCGTCTGCAATGCTATCACACGGTCCCTAATTAGTACCTATATCTGTCTCCAAAACTACACTACCGGTGAGACAAATTCTCTGTATATGTATATGATGTCTGTAACGTACCACATAAAATATTGCAACAATGTTATGTATGACTTATCGTATCAACCTATAGGTACCTACTGCGTCGTTTTTTCCCTGAATATTAGCAACTCGGGTCGGATAAAAAAACTGCCACCTACTTAACTGCTCGCCTACTATTTGAATAACCCACTGTATATTTAATGTGTATCGACATAAAAGTTTGCTTCGTGAAGTAATTTCTATCTGAATCATAAAACTGATTGGATTTGTTTCAATTTTTATCGTGCCTGAGACATTGGCCGATAATAACACGATAATATTATGCACATAATAAAATTACTTTAGTGCAGGTCAACTACCTTTCGCAGAATGCAGATACTTAACGTAAATATACAGTAAACCTTTTTTAGAAAAATTATCTGGGATTATTTTTTATTTATTTAACACACGGCGCTGATGGACTTATCATCTCCTGGTATTATATTATTATTGGGTCACTCGAAATAGGGTTTTTTCCGTTTATATATATATATATATATATATATATATATATATATATATATATATATATATATATATATATATATATATATATATATATATATATATATATATATATATATATATATATATATATATATATATATATATATACCGGGTGACACAGGAGACATGTAACGCTCTGTAACTTTACTATTTAAAAATTTAAAATTTTCAACTTTGGGAGAGTTGTATATTACATAATTGTCCTTTTTTTGAGCATATCAAACATTTACTTAAACTTCCGGTTTAAGCGGAAGTGACGCAAACTTTGTTATTTTAAATAGTACCCTGTATATTTTTTTTACCTATCTGATTCGTCTTTAAATTCTCTTTTCAACCATGTATCGCACCATGGCATTTGTTTTTAAACTGACAGTTAATAATCATTTTATTGTATTAAGCATAGGTGGCCATGATATGAACCTTGGCAGATATTGATGCTTAGTGTGCCGTGATATCGAAAGACTTCTGGTACGCAAATTTGTGTCTCATATTTTTTTGGGCATAATCAGTAGCTGAACAGACTAACTAGATCTTTCTTATTTAAAAGAAAAAATCTCTAAACAACCAACGATATTATAAAAACTAAGATAGGAACTCCATTTTTTTATTTGACCTACTTAAGAAATACTTATTTATCTTTTATTTATGGCCGAAAATAAATGCTGTACCTATCCCAGTCTGCTTTCTTCATTAAAATTAGTATCGATAATTAGTGCATAGTACTTGTTACTACATTGTTACTACCTAGTGTAACAAAAATATTTAGTTAGGCAGGCGGTGGAAACAAAATAAAAGAAGGTAAAAGGAATTATTTAATAAATAAAAAACATTTGAAAAAATAATGAAAAACCATTACACTAAGGAATACATTTTTATATCGAAGGATTGAAATTAAAATAAAAGATTTACTGAAACACTAAATACAAAAAATATTTTTACTCTAGGTGCTCAAAATGTTGTCCGTTATTATCTTTGCACAATCGAGTTTTTGTGACGGTAGCTCTAAGCATGTTATCTAACTGTAATTCAGTAATCCCATTAATGGCCCTTCTGACTCTTATTTCCATGTCTTCTCGGTTTGTTGGTGGAGTCCTATAAACTTTTTCTCCATTTAATGGTTCGTCAAAAATTATTGGCCCAATAATTCTTCTGCCAATTACCCCCAACCATACATTAAAACTAAATCGCTCCTGATATGCTTTCTTTCATAATTCTGGGATTTTCCTGTAGCCAACGAATGTTGTTACGATTCAATAATCCCAAATTAGTAAACCTGCATTCGTCGGAAAATAAAATTTGTTTATGAAAATTATTGTCCACATTGTGTCTGTTGAAAAACCAATTACAATAGTCCAATCTTCTTTGAAAATCATTTTCGTATAAATGCTGGTGTATTTGGTACTTGTATGATTTAAATTTATGTTTCCTCAAAATGCGTCGAGCTAATTCACGATATACACCGATTTGGTCCTCAATATGTCTTATCGAAATTGTGGGATCTGCCTCGACAATTGCCAATACATTTATTTCCGATCCTTCATCGATAATAAAATTATTTCCAGGTACATTTGGTTCTCTTCCGAATTGCTGTTCAACTCTTCCAAAATAGTTGTACGGTGGATGATTTCTTCCGGGAAATATTTCTTCATATAACTGAGCAGCCTGTCTGCTATTTTTTTTACATTCGCCATAGATTAATAGCATATCTACTTTTTCATTTCTTGAATACTTGATAAAAATACTATTTAAAACGCGCTAACTTAGGTATAATTTAACAATAAATACTTAAATCGTTGTCAAGTAAACAATTCTTAATTGTCAAACCAAAATGACGCGTCTTTTTTCATTTTATTTTGTTTCCATGGCCTGCCTAACTAAATATTTTTGTTACAGTAGGTAGTAACAATGTTCATTACTATGCAATAATTATCGATACTAATTTTAATGAAGAAAGCAAAATGGGACAGGTACAGGAATTGTAATGGCCGAAAATAAAAGATAAATAAGTATTTCTTAAGTAGGTCAAATAAAAAATGGAGTTCCTATCTTAGTTTTTATAATATCGTTGGTTGTTTAGAGATTTTTTCTTTTAAATAAGAAAGATCTAGTTAGTTTGTTCAGCTACTGATTATGCCCAAAAAAATATGAGACACAAAGTTGCGTACCAGAAGTCTTTCGATATCACGGCACACTAAGCATCAATATCTGCCAAGGTTCATATCATGGCCACCTATGCTTAATACAATAAAATGATTATTAACTGTCAGTTTAAAAACAAATGCCATGGTGCGATACATGGTTGAAAAGGGAATTTAAAGACAAATCAGATGGGCAAAAAATATACAGGGTACCATTTAAAATAACAAAGTTTGCGTCACTTCCGCTTAAACCGGAAGTTTAAGGAAATGTTTAATATGCTCAAAAAGAGGACAATTATGTAATATACAACTCTCCCAAAGTTGAAAATTTTAACTTTTTAAATAGTAAAATTACAGAGCGTTACATGTCTCCTGTGTCACCCGGTATATATATATATATATATATATATATATATATATATATATATATATATATATATATATATATATATATATATATATATATATATATATATATATATATATATATATATATATATATATATATATATATATATATATATATATATATATATATATATATACATATTATATTGAAAATATAATAGAAGCTAAACCAAATATTATAAAAAATTAAATTAGATCCAAAATTAATAATGTAATATATAATTTTAAAAATAAATCAAATCATAAAAATGAATGGACAAAAAATAAAGGATATTCAACATTTTTTTAAAAATTACCCTCAAATTACTATTTTCAAACCAGATAAATCAAACAAAACTGTAATCATGAACACAAGTGATTACAAAGAAAAAATTAATCGTATGCTAAATGATAATACAACATACCAATTTTGAGAAATAATCCAACAAAAAAATATCAAACTGAAATAATAATTTAATAAAAAAATGGGAAACTAAAAAATATATCACAAAATATATAGCTAATACTTTAAAAATTAATAATTCTCTTGCCCCTAAATTTTATGGTCCACCAAAATTACATAAACCAAATATTCCATTAAGGCCTATTGTTTCATATGTTCAAAGTCCATTTTATAATTTAGCAAAATTTTTATCAAATATTCTAAACAACGTTGTTAGAAAAACAAACCATTATATAAAAGACTCTTGGACATTCAAAACATTTATTGATACAATAAAATTTAATAACAAAAAAAACTTTTCTCTTTAGATATAATTTCACTATATACCAATATACCAATAGACCTGGTAAAAAATATACCTAACAAATAAACGTTGGAACGAAATAAAAAATTATACTTTTTTACCAATTGAAGAGTTCTTATATGCTTTAGCACTCACATTTAATTGCACATTTTGCAATAATACATATTACAAACAACCATATGGCTGTACAACGGGTTCACCAATATCCAGTACAATAGCAGAATTAGTAATAGAAGATTTAGAAAAAAACATAATTCCAACATTAAACTATAAAATACCATTTTTCAAACGTTATGTTGCTGATTGCATAACTGCATTTCCAACTGAACATAAACATTCTACCCTAAATAAATTTAATAGTTACCATCCAAAAATACAATTTACAATTGAAAACGTATCAGAAAATACAATAAATTTCTTAGACTTAACTACTATAAATAATAAAACTGAAATATTAACAAAATGGAAAACAAAAACAACATGGTCTGCTATATATACCAATTTCAACTCAAAAAGCCTTACAGCCATAAAAAAACTGTAATAATTAGTATTGCAGACAGGTCAGTAAAACTAACATATGCCATTTTTAGAAAAGAATACATAGAAAAAAATAAAAAATGTTTTAATAAATAATAACTATACGTTTTCTCTAATCAACAGAATTCTCAAAAAAAGAATTCACAAATACTACAATTCTCCACCAGCACTAATCAATGCAACTAATACTCGTAAAACATATATTGCCTTACCATATATACAACAGCTATCAGAAAATATTTCAAACATTTTAAAAACATATAATATTCACACAGCACACAAAAATGCAAACAACTTAAAATTCCTTAACACAACATTAAAAGACAAAAATCCACTTGAAAAAACTACACACTGTATATACGAAATTCCACGTAATCAAGGTGATGAAGTCTACATTGGTCAAACAATGCAACTTCTTGAAGAACGTTTGAAAGGTCACAAATATTCAGCTAATATTACAGCTCTAAAAAAACATTCTAATGAAACAGGTCATCAATTTAACTACGAAAATACTAAAGTTATTAATAAAGAACAAAATTATAAAACACGGCTAATTATGGAATCAATTCATATTCAAAAAAATCTTAATGTCCTAATGGACGAATGCAATTGACTAATTATTGTGAAATGATTTTTGTGAAACACACTAGTAACGTAACAATTTAAAAACATTCTTGGGAAACTAACTGATCCTCCTGGGCAGACCTTTTCTCATGTACACGTATTCAAATATGCCAAAGTGATTGTTCGTTGCGGCCTCAACCATGTACTAAATGCGACGATGAGAGTGCTGTAGAAATAATTTCCAATTATGTATATTAATGAAGTCGAAGGGTTAATTCAAGTTGGGTAATCCATGTGATTATATTTCTATGTCTGATAAAAGCTGTTTAGGTAATATACTACAGATGTTATCAGGAGAAAATGTCGTGCCACAGTAAAATATCAAAATTTCATAGTAGCTTAAGTGATTAAATGAAGTAGATTAAGTGAATAGTCAGTGCCTATGTAATATTTTCTCGCTCCTAAATCAAAGTGTTGGGACGTAACCCAAAAAGAGAGGTATAAAAGTGAGATGCAGTACATAAGATCGCGTACCTGACCCATCCCAACCCGAAGTTGGGATGGGATCTTCTGAACTACTTTTTGCGGCATTGATGTGACCAAATATTTTTGAGGTGAAATAGAAAATATAAGATGCGCAAATAAAATGTATTATATTATAATATTTGTGTTTATCCCTATTCAACTTAAAGTAGGAGCCTAGGTGGGGTGGGTCGCTGACTAATATTGTCTCTCCATGGGTAAGTCTTGTCTTTATGGCTCACAGATTATAAAGTATTAGCATAGCGGTATTAGTCCTATAATCTGTTTGGTATGGTTATTATATTGTTTGTGTAAATGTGGTGTTAATGTGTTATTGGAAGTGCGATATATGTGAATATGACTGGTATTAAAAATTGTGAAAAGGGAGAGCGGCACAGAAGAAATAAGTGTGTGTTTATAAATTGTGGAAAGAGTCGTCGCGACGGCTCAAGTTTGCATCAATACACTGATGAGATGCGTAGAAGACAATGGATTGCTATGTCAGGTAGGCACATGAGAATTTCAGACTTCTTAAATTAATGTAGTAATAATACCTACTTTTAACGTTAAGGTGTCTAGGAAAAGCTAAAATATCGGAGGAAAAATTACTTTTTCTACAATATTTATTTATTTATTTATTTATTTATTAAAAAAACACAACAGGTATATTCATAACCTAATTACATGTTTCTATATACTACAAAGTAATTACTATTACTGATGACACTGATAATATTGCTACAACGAAAACAAACAAAACAAAAAAAAATAATACTGAGAGTAGTTACTTTATGTAGGTTAAACGTTTAAGATAAAAAAAGCAAAAAATAACAATAATGGAAATTAAAGTAAAAGTAAAATATTTGCAATACTGAAATATATTCATCCCCACATTCTCGGTTCGGGGTCACAATTGTAGAATAGACCCAGGGTACCTCCTACCTGTCGTAAGAGGCGACTAAGGTGACTGAATGGGACCGCCTAGCCACTTAGACTTGACCGGTAAGATCTTCAAGGTTATGCTGGGCGGGCGTTGGTGGCACTTGGATGGGTGACCTAGGCAGGCTTGGGCCCGGACTGTGGCGTCTGCCCGAGACCTGGGAACGCTCAACACATCTGCCGCGGACGCGTGGTCCCAGATAAATGGTAATGAGGACCAGAGTAATTGATCTCGGTAACTCAGAACCATACTATCATACATACAAATTGTAGACACAAATTGTAGAGGAGGAATGCACAAAGGGCCTAATGAGGCCTAAGTGCTGTCGTGGAATGGGAGTGTAACACTACCTTCCACTACACTCCGACCCATATACATACATACATACATTCATCGATGATTTATTTCGTCATAATAACAATTAATAAAGAATGGACCTAATCGGAAATATCTATACTCCTAATAGTGGAGCGGATCTACGAAAAAAAAAGGCCCAAACGGAAGTGACTTTTTTGAAAAAAAATGTTTTCCAACTTGTTCATAATGTTCCCCCTTACCCCCTGGTAACTTTTTCCGGTAATTGTTGGCAACCAGGGGGCGCGCGCAGCCCTTCAAATATTGTAAAAACAGTTTTTTTTTAGATTACGCGTAATCGAGGAGACGGATAGAAAAATATTTTGAACAAGAAAAATAGGTCTCCTCGATACGCCTAATCTGGTTTTGGACCTGTCAAAATCGGTCTATTAGAACCGGAGATACAGGGGTTTTAAGATTTTTGTTTTTTAGGGGGGACAAGAAAAAGGGAGTGAGCAATGGGGTTGTTGCGGGAAAGGGGGTGGTATTGGGAGGCTGATTTTTTTTCTCTTGTAGGTAATGGATATCGGAAGCCCAGGCCGAAATTTTTTTGAGTTTGCTCAATTAGGGAAGGGTTGGGAGAGGAGAGGGTGGAAAGGGGTTAAACGGGTGTATCTCCGGCCCTGATGAACCGATTTAAAAAAATAAGATTGGATTTTTTTTATTTTTTATAAGGAATCGAGGACAGCTTGAAAATAAAACAAAACTCAAAAACACGGGCGTGGGGGATGAAAATAAAAACGTTATTTTTTTGTTTATTTTTTTTTGTTATGGGAAGGAGTGGGGAGGGGCACCTATCATATGGAAAAAATTGGGCAATTGTATAAACTTTATTGAAAAACAAAATTTACCGATTTCGTTCATTAGGAACGTCAGGGCGTTGAATCTAGGTTAAAGCCCTGTAGAAGGGCGGGGAGATGTCCTACGCCCTTAAGCCAGGGCTCATTCTCCAGGTGAAGGTTTCCCCTATTAATTAAAAAAAATCCCGATCGCATCAATAGTTTTCATACGCACGCGAGTTGGTACGCTTTGAAATTTTATTTTCTCTCGCCAGTATCTCCAGCGGCAGAAGAGTGGGCGTGGACTCTACCCTCTCTTCTCGCGCGCTATCCCGACTCACACAGAGAGATTCCTTGCGATTCCTTCCTTCCTTTACTCTCTCATTTCGATGTCGATTTCAACGGGTTTTTTTTCTTCACGATGAATTTTCGAAGCGGATTCAATTGTTAATGCTTAATTGGACAGTGACGAATTTTTTTTTAGGTAACAGCGAGAGCAGGAAGGAAGAGGAGGAGGGGTTATGAAATAAAGAAAAATAAATCACAATTTATAATTAACATTTCTCATAATATATTTATATACAACATCACAAATAAACAATTTTTCGGCCATATACTTATACATAATATCACGACTCGAGTCTGATAACCGCAGCGCCTAAATCTAATCGAGAATCGAGGCGTGCTTTTTTAGTTGGAATCTCTATTTCTGCGTCGCTACCACTTGATTCGTCTTCGCCTTCATATTCCCAATATGAATCTGGGTCATTATTTTCTAAATTTTCATACAAGTTTGCATATAAAAAATTGCTGCAAGCATCGTCATGCACCCCCGATCTGCGTTTATTAAAAATTGAGGAAATTAGATAAAGATTGTTCAGTAGACGGAAAAAGTACTATTTATTGTATAGATCAATAATAAATACACAGTACTTACAGCAGCTTCAGTAAATTAATGTAGAGGCGATAACGGGATTTTTTTTGTATTTATTTTCCACTGAAACAGAATGATACCCGTCGGAAAAGTTGAGAAAATGTAACTAATGTCAGGCTTACCTTCCTGAGCTCCGATTTCATTCCCCTCCTCAGCTTGGCGTCATCCCCCGTGCGAGAAGAGAGGGTCCACGCCCACTCTTCTGCCGCTGGAGATACTGGAGAGAGAAAATACAATTTCCCAGCGTCCTAACTTGCGCGCGTATGAAAACTATTGGTGCGATCGGGAATTATTATTTTTTAATTAATAGGGGAAACCTTCACCTTGATAATGAGCCCTGGCTTAAGGGCGTAGGATGTCTTCTCGCCCTTCTATAGGGCTTTAACCTAGATTCGACGCCCTGACGTCCCTAATGAACGAAATCGGTAATTTTTTTTTTCAGTAAAGTTTGTACAAATGCCCAACTTTTTCAATATGATAGGCGCCCCTCCCCACTCCTTCTCATAACAAAAAAAATAAACAAAACAATAACATTTTTATTTTCACCCTCCACGCGCGTGTTTTTGAGTTTTGTTTTTTTTTCAAGCTGTCCTCAATTCTTTATAAAAAAACAAAAAAAATCCATTTTTATTTTTTTAAATCGGTTTATCAGGGCCGGAGATACACCCGTTTAACCCTTTTCCACCCTCTCCCCTCCCAACCCTTCCATAATTGAGAAATCTGAAAAAAAATTCGGCCTGGGCTTCCGATAACCATTACCTGCAAGAGAAAAAAAATCCGCTTCCCAATCCCACCTCCTTTCCCGCAACACCCCCATTGCTCACTCCCTTTTTCTTGTCCCCCCTAAAATACAAAAACCTTAAAACCGCTGTATCTCCGGTTCTAATGAACCGATTTTGACGGGTCCAAAACCAGATTACGCGTATCGAGGAGACCTATTTTTCTTGTTCAAAACATTTTTCTATCCGTCTCTTCGATTACGCGTAATCTAAAAAAGACCTGTTTTTACAATATTTGAATGGCTGCGCGCGCCCCGTGGTGGACAACAATTACCGGAAAAAGTTATCAAGGGGTAGGGGGGAATATTATTAACAAGTTGGAAAAAAAAATCGCAAGAAAGTCACTTCCGTTTGCAAACTTAGATCCGCTCCACTATAAGATTATACTTAAATTGTTTTAATGTCATATTAAATACATCACAATTAGTGTTATCCATTTTTCCATTAAAAAGTGAACACATTCTATCAAGTCTAGATTGACTGTTTTTAACAAAGAAAGTAATATTCCTGGGTCTTGTATTTAACTGAGGTACTCTGTAGTTTACACGTGATAACAGATATGCGCAGTGGATTTTAGTGGATTTTAGTGGATTAATCAATTTATACAAAAACGTTAGTAGTATACATTTTCTCCTATATTCTAACTTTTTTATTTCTAATTCCAGTCTAATCGGTTCATAATGTACAAAATCCGAAGAGCGTTTGTGTTTTTTGTGAAAAATATAATTTAAAAAAATATTTTGAATCCTTTCGATAATCTTCTTTTGTTTTTTAGTGTGAGGGTCCCAAATCACTGCTGCAAATTCTAATTTTGGTCGTATCAGAGTATTGCACAAATTTTTAATAGCATCTATGTTGTTGAAACTACTAGTAATGCGTTTAATAAAACCAAGCATTTTGTACGAACCCGATGCTATAGTTTCTATATGTTTGGTAAAATAAAAGTTTTCTTGAAATATAACACCTAGATCTTTATGTTGCGTTAATCGTTTTAACGGCATGTCATTCATCGTGTAACTGATATGAAATATGTCCTTTTTCCTATAAAATGACATATGATAAAAAAAATTATATTGAAATACAACTTATTTTTTTGTGACCAAATATATGTAGTATCTAAATCTTTTTGTAGAGTTTCTCCATCATTGCTACTATTTACCGCCCTATATAATTTAAAATCATCTGGCGTAGAGTAGACATTTGGAAGTTATATTATCTGGCAGATCATTAATGAACAACACGAAGAGAAGAGGACCCAAGTTGGAACCTAGTGGTACCCCAGATTCAACATCATACTCAAATGATTCTGTACCTTTGTAATTCACGACTTGTTTTCTTAGCTGTAAATAAGAACTAAAATATTTGATTAAATGTTTACTGAAACCAAATAAGAATAATTTATGTAACAATATATCATGGTCAACCTTATCGAATGCTTTAGCAAAGTCTGTATAGATGACATCCACTTGACTCCTCTTCTCCAGATGTTGCTCAATGTATTCAGAGAAAGACAATAGATTAGTTTCTAATGACTTTTTCTTTAAAAAACCATGCTGTATTGGCGTAATCATATTCTCAATTTGGGGGTAAATTTTGTTGTAAATAATAAATTCAAAAATTTATGCTATTGAGTTAAGAATAGTTATAGGGAATAGTTATTAGAGAGTTGATGTTTACGTCACATTTATATATCGGGGTTGTTTTTGATTTTTTGAATAAGTCAGGGAAAATGGCTGTCTTTAACGGTAAGTTGAAAATGATAAGAAGAGGTTTAATTAAGTATGCGATACACGCTTTATAAATATAGCTAGGTATTTGGTCCGGTCCTGTGGCTTTTTTTGCTTTTAATCTTTTTACGGCCATCTCTATTTCTTTTTCTGTAACCGAGTCGAAGTGTATATAATTTTGATTGTAGTTATAATTATTTTGTTCACAAATAGAATCAATATCATAATGAGAGTTGTGCTCAAAAACAATTAAAAAATAGTCAGCAAATCCATTTGCTATTTTATTTTTATCAGAGGTCAAATCACCGTTTATAAGAAATTCATCTGATATACCATCTTTTTTGTGCTATTAACATTGTTCCAAAATGTGTTCGGGTCTTTTTTGATATTTAATTCAACTGTTCTTATGTAACATTTGTGGGCTTGCTTTATTTTGACCTTCAATCTACTTCTTAGCATTTTAAACTTATCACCATAAAACTGTGATATATTTTTACGTTTCCTGTAATACTCTTTTAATTTTTTAATTTCAAATTCGCAATAATATCTGAAGTAAACCATGGCGGATATTTTTTTGTTTTAGGCTTAACTCTGGGTATATACATATCTAATATTTTATACATTTCCTTATAATAATACTCTACAGCTTTATTAACGTTATCGAACGACTCTAATTCATTCCAGTTATACTCCCTAAGTAAATTAGTTATATGGTCAAAATTTCCATTTTTATAATCATATTTATTTATGTTACTATAATCTATTTTATGTGGAACTAAATTTAATCGTGCTAAAATATTTAAAGCAGGATGTCTTCTATCAATAACAAGTAATGGTTGCATATCCTCTTGAACATTTAAATTGAAATCACATAAAATTAAATCAAGTTTTCGATTATCCTCATTTGTACAGTCATTATAAGATGTAAGGTCATACAAATTAATAAGTTCTGATAGTATTTTAGTTTGTGAATTTTGAGTAAAATTTTAAAAAAAACCATGAATGATGGGTAAATTAAAATCTCCAGTTATTATTATTTGAATATCCTCAATATTAGGCTTTTGCGATTTCAATTATCAACGCAAAGTACGCCATTTCCGATGAATGACATAATTGTCGTTTTAAAGCGACATTAGTGTCAATTCCCGCTCGCTTCTTTATTATAAATTCCTTAGCAGGCAATCGTGTGCTAAAAATGGGAAGTGACAGTGACTTTTCAAACACTTCTCCGTAAATTGCACTTTCTGCGAGAAATATCAGTTTATATCTCTTACCTGAAAAATCCCGAAATAAATATGAAGCACAATAATATATATAAGAGATTTACTACGTGGTGTAATATCAATAAAGTAAAACAATATTCAGAAAGCATGTTACTGGCTTACTTTGGAGAACAATCCCAAACTATGAAATCGTCATCATTATGATCTAATTATTCCATGTTAAGAACAACTTTAATCGTGTGGCACAATATCGACATCAGTCTCTAGACCAAGCTAATAGCGTTTTTAGAGAAAAAGGCAATGGGATATAAACTCAAAAAATCTAAAATATTCACGAACGATGAAATACAAAACTTTATCCGAATAGCACCTGGTGAAGAATTTTTGCTTAAAAAGGTAATAAATTTATATATTTTTACTAATACTAATAATATATTTTATAGGTACAGTGCCGTTCAATTGAAAGTAAACGACTCTTATGAGAAATTTTGGAAATTTTCCCATTGTGAAGCAGGCTTTTGTAAACATATCACATTCAAAATTATTTTACGTTGAAGTATCTGTCAGTTATAGGGTGACAGCATTTTATACAGTATTTATTAAGGAAATCTATATGGGAGAACTTAAGAAAATTACTATGAATTAATATTTGGTCCAAGCACCATTCGCGTTTATAACTTTTTGAAGCCTATTTCTCATAGACAATATTAGTGTCCTGGTGTAATCCTCGCCAATATTTTCCCAGGCATTTTCAATCGCCAACCACACTTCTTCTACGTTCGTTGGGCGGAAATTTCTGCTATACGTGTCTTTTTCCATTTGTGCCCATACATTTTCTATCGGATTTAAATCCGGCGACTTAGAGGGCCAAGGCAGAGCATTAATATGGTTTGTAATCAGCCATTCAGTAACAACTCGTGATTTGTGAATAGAGGAATTATCCTGAAATATAAATTTAATTGAAATATGGAAAAAGGAAAGAGGAAATAAAAATATTTTCCTACTGGAAAGTGAAGTTCTCGGGATATAAAATGGAAACGGAAGGTAACATAACATATTCCAAAATGAGAGCGTAGCTTTGATCAGTAAGACGCTCTCTGATTCTCCAAGTAACACCTGCTCCTTGGCAACATATCCATGACCACACGTTGATAGAGAAGCGACCACTACGAGCTGTAGGATTTATATAGCGCTCTTCATATCGGCAATTTCTTGGGTGGTATACACGCACAGAGCCATCATAGCAGGATTGAAAAACTTTTTCGTCTGAAAAAATTGTGTTGTCCCAAAAGTCCTGTGGCACACCGACAAATTGGTTGGCAAAGTTTAACCTCTGCTCCTTATGCCGTGGCAACAGAGCAACTTTATTTGCAGCCGAAAAATTCTTCAGCTCAGATGCTCTGATACGTCGTCTTGCGGTTTCCACCGAAGCAGGAAAATTTGTTAAGAAGCAGGCAGTCACTGCTGTATCAAAAGGATTCTGTCGGAGGTGGTCAAGGACGAGTTCGTCTTCCTCCATAGTACTAAATTTCAGACGGCCCCCTCTATGGACGTACTCAACAGTTCCTTCTGCATTCCATTTTTGCTTAATTTTGTAAATGCAACCTTTACTCACATTCAAAATATCTGCAACTGCTTGCATTGACCATTCGTCCTGCAGTAACATCACAGCTCTCATTTTTTGCGGTTCAGTTAAGCGCGGCATAATAATAATAATAATAATTATAAGGAAAACTTCAAAATATAGAATAATTATTAGTAAACTGACAAATAAAATTGACAATCAAGTATTGATTACCTTAAAGCCTGTTTCACATTAATTAAAAAAATCGTTTACTTTGAATTGAACGGCACTGTACCTAATACATAATATACTAGATTGACGAATTTGATTTAGTATTTCTTTATTGCTGACAAATTGTTTAAAACAGTATTTTTATTACATAATGTCTGTTTCATAAAGGAGATGAAAAATAAATTTGACATCATCCTCGGTAGCGCAGTGTTAAAATGTCAGCCCCGAATCCAGAAAGTTGTCAGTGCGGCCCTCAGCTACAGCAACTTTTTTATATAAATTCATATTTATATTGTTGTTATAGGTTGTTCTAATTATCGGTATTGCGGGTGCCTGCAGACGAGATGAACTAGTAAAAATGCAGATTGATGACATCGAAGACAAAGATTCAACTTTAATTGTGCGTATACCGGATTCCAAAACAAGACAGTGTAATTAATAATACAAAGGAAAATTCATTAAACTATATATCTTATTATCGGAAATACGTTGAATTAAGGCAATCTTGTTACAACATTACTTCACGACGTCTATTTTTACGTTATAAACATGGAAAGTGTACAAATCAACCTGTAGGTATGAACACTATTGGAAAAATACCTAGTGATATAGCTCAATATCTGAAACTACCCAATTCTAATTTGTATACGGGACACTGCTTTCGAGGCACTTCTGCCACCTTATTGGTAAATGGTGGAGGCGACATAAAACAACTGAAAAAGCATGGTGGTTGGAATATTACTTTTCCAACGTGGCGGAAGGTTATATAGATGATTCAATTAATAATAAAATCGAAACCTCTCATAAAATATTATCATCAAGACCCGGACCATCTACATCACACAATGTAGAATCCCGTACAGCAGCAGAGTTGACACTTCCAGAAACTACTAATGAACCGTCAGTATCAGGAATAAATGTAAAAACTTGTGAAACTGCACTTTTAATTTTAATATAGTTCAAAATAAATAATATTGCGTGAAGTGGAAAACTGTTATCTTATGTAATAAGTACAACTGTATCTATTTTTTGTTGAAATATAAAGTGTTTCTAGTATTCAGGTTTCTATTTTTACTCATAATTAAGTATAATTTGTACAATTTATCACACTTAAGACCCCGTAAACACCTTGTATCATAATGTCACAACATCATATAATATAATATATTGCTACAAATAGATTTTATGAGAAATGTAGCTAACAAAAAACTCTTATAAAAATAAAAAAACTTATAAAAATCGGTTCATATATAAACATATGTCAAATACATACAAGAACACACTGTATACGGGTATGTACATTAAGGAATCGTCGTTACGCGCAATGATTTTTTGTGAAAACGACAATACGTGATGTAGTCCAGTTCTATTGTCTAATATCGAGATATGATATAAATGATATAGGGTGTATAATAGCTGTTGTTTTACTAGCGGTATTCTTAGTACGAACACAAGTTTCGTAATTTTTCACATATTTCAACAAATCGTAATTCAGCTTGAACTAATGTGACTTTTGTCATTTAGTTTACCTAGTGATTTTTGAATATTTTTCATATCCTCGTTAAGGATTTTCTGATTGATTTCCAAATCTTGAGTAGTTTCGTTAAATGTCTTTATAACGGTGGAAGTCACCGATATTTGGTTTTTCAAAAGATTTTCTATCTGATGTTCGTCGTTATTTAATTTATTGATACTATCTGTAAAGAATTGACCATCATCGGCATCTAAATTTCCTGTGATTGATTTAAATATATTACCTATACAGTTTATCAATCCGCGTTTGAAACGTTTGGTGTTAATAGAAATTTCTTCGAATTTTATTTTAGGGGAATTTGATATTTGTTTTAGAAGCGTTACGTGTGTTTTGACTTTAATTAGAAATTATTTTATTTCTCGAATGTCGTTCGTAAATATACTGGTTATGGATTCTAAAATTTCATTGTTGATGATGAAAGCTTCTTCGAGGCTTGATAAGTTTTTATGGATTAAGAGAGTCCATCTGTCGTTGTAAATTACTATCCTAGTTTCGTCATGATAATAGACTCCGATGGACATGGATAGACACCTATTAATAACAATTAATAGGTGTTATTTGGTATTGGGATACCGCTGTTCCGATCAGCAAGGTGAACCTGTAAAATAATTAGTGTTCAAAATACAGTTTCAACCTATCGACGTTAACTTTTTTGGTTGCTTTTAGAGTTAAGAAGAGTTACTGAATTTTTGTGAGTTTCTATGATTTCGAAAGGACCTTTAAATTTGTTACGTAATTTATTACCAATTTGAGATTATTTTAAATATACCTTTTGGCCAATTTGATATTCAGTGGGTTCTTTTGAAGCATGCTTATCGAATCGCACTTTTGCTTTTTGTTTTTGTGTTTCGGTTCGTGAAAAATCATAGGTTATCTATCTTCTTTCTTATCAAAAATATCTAGCGGATATAGAGCCAGGAGATCCTTCAATGTGGAAAGCTACAAAGAGACTACTGAGACAACCAACAATTATCCCACCATTACAAGTCAACAACGAAAGAATATGCAGTGACGCAGAAAAATGTCAAGCGTTCGCCTCACATCTAGAAAATATATTTTGCCTGAATGACAACAATAATGAATTTACAAGAACAACGATAGAATTTGTAAATAACTCCTTACCTATGAACCTCAACCAAAATGATATATTATTCACAAACCCCAGGGAAATACAAAACCATATAAATTCCCTTCCTTTAAAGAAATCTCCAGGACACGATCTTATTCCAAATATTGTTCTAAAAAATCTACAATGAAATATCTGGCCTTTCTCGCTGCTTTATTCAATCGTTGCCTAACAATAGGATACTTTCCGAACGAATGGAAACATGCTGAAATAATTCTTTTCAACAAACCTGGTAAAGATAAAACTAAACCTGAAAATTACAGACCAATTAGCTTGTTAACAATCCTATCTAAACTTTTCGAGAAAATAATACAATCCAGACTGAGCAACTTCTTACAAGAAAACAACATCTTACCCAACTGCCAATTTGGATTCCGCCCGAACCACTCAACAACACAGCAAATATTACACATCTATAAAATTATAGCCACCGGATTCGAAAATAAAAATTATACAACGGTTGCATTCCTGGACGTAGCCCAAGCATTTGATAAGGTAGGGTTACACGAACTACTATTCAAGTTAATTAGTATAAACTCACCTGCATACCTCACCAATGTCATTGCTTCATTTGTAACAACCAGGACCTTTTGTGTCAGAATAAATAACTGCTTATCGGATAATAAACAAATCAACGCAGGAATACCGCAAGGCTCAATTTTGGGTCCCATACTATTCAATATATTTGTGAATGATATACCTCAACCACCGACATCCACAATAACTATGTATGCAGATGACACCGCAATTATGACACAAGATCCTGATATCCATACTGCTGCAAACAAACTGCAAAATGCACTTAATATTTTAGATGGCTGGTTTATAAAATGGCAACTAAAATTAAATCCATCCAAATGTGAAGCTAAAATATTCACCCTAAGGAGATCTCAAAACCCCAACAATATTATTATCAATGACGAGGAAATAATATGGAATACTGCAGACAGTGCAATTAAATATATAGGAGTCTACTTAGACAAACGACGAACATGGAGTTAGCACTTTCACATTAACAAGAAACTTAGTGAAGGTTACGCCCGGTTATCAATGCTATATCCCATTATTAACCGAAAATCCAAATTAAGAGGTAAATGCGCCACTTAGTATATAAATCTATCATAAGGCCTTTGGTAACTTACGGCTGTGTGATATGGGGAACTGCTAGCAAAACAAATATTAAAAAGGTGCAAACATTTCAAAATAAAGTGTTTAAGAATAGCAGTAAATGCTCAGTGGTTCATAAGAAACAATCAAATCCATCGGGAGCTTGACGTGCCACAAATTGAAGTCTTCATAAAATCATGTGCAAAAACCTTTTTCGAAACTATAAACAACTGTATCAGTGCCAGAAATTTAAACCTAAGTGAAAAGATCGTAATAATAGACTTAAAAAACGACTACCACAAGATATCTTGCTCTCCAGTAGCGAGTCCGAATAGTGTTCTACTAATGTTAGGTTAAACCAAATGTATATTTTTGTCCTTATTTTTAATTGTTATGTACCGTCATATTAAACACTACCATGTATAACATTAATTTGTTGATCTGGTATTTTAAATAAATAAACAAAAAAAACGTGCGACTTGATAATAGTAAGATTGGCGATTATTTAAATCTATTACATATTTCGTTATTAGTTCTTGTTGATTATATAACGTTTCGGGTGGTCTGCTGGAGGTATGTCCGAAGACTAGCTCATAGGGTGTCTTATTTGTGGAGTTATTGTAACATATTACTGTTTTAACAATGAATAATTGAATAATGAATAATGAATAATTGAATAATTCTTTTGAATAATTCTGCACGATTTATGAAAAAATTGCGATACGATGTTTCTAATAATTTAATAAAACGATATACCTTAGGTTGAACGTTTCAAGTACAGAAAACAGAAAACTCATGTCCTTTACTACTGTCAATAGTAATAACACATTCCTTAGAACTATAAAAATTATAGTTTAAAAACACGCCTAAAGGGAAACCGAATTAAAAAGTAAAAAATAATGTTAAATTCACTTTTAACTCAATATAATTAAATGCTTTTTACTAAGTTTAAAATAAGAATAAAGTGATTGACAAAAAATATTTTAATGTAAAAAAGCGAGTGCATGATATCAATGAAATATTTATAACAATTGATATGATTTTTTTCACCCATTATTTTTTACAAGTAAATAATTTTCTGTCAATCACTTTATTCTTATTTTAAACTTAGTAAATAGTTATTTTTGTATTAAGTGATTAAAATGTTTTTTTAATGGCACATGAGAGTGTTAATTTTTCTCTCAAATGTGCCATGAAAACACGAATTTTATACACGAAATACAAACAAAATTTTTTGTACAACTGTTAATGTGAATTTACATCGTCTAAAATATAATAAAAATAAATACTTCCAATACATCTTGACGTGTTTTTTTGTCCCGATAAGTTATCAATTTTAAACGACTGTTGTCTTGAAAATATTATTTAATGTTTTCAGTAAAATCCTATTCAAAAATTTTTCCTGTCTAAAAAAAATAAGTCAAAAATAACTAAATAATACTTCTCTTTTCCATACATGTTATCCTTAATGTTATCAATATTTCCAATACAATTTCACAGCATCCAGTGGTCTTTCTGTGTCGTTACTATAGAAACGGTTTTTTGGCACGCCGCGTGTTTGACTGTTTGACTGTGTTTGCTCGTAGTTGCTTCAATTTCAAGTATTTTCAAGAAGATGGATGTTGATTATGATAGTGGTAATGACACCTCATCAGATATATCTGAGAAAGCAAATGCAATAGTATCTAATATGTTACCGGCCAAATTCAAGTTAGTATATCAGAAAACATATGACCAATTTCGTGAATGGTGCAACAAGAAACATGTAAAAAAGGTTTCTGAAAATGTGCTTATATGCAATTTTGAGGAAAAATAAAAAATTATAAAACCTCCTACGCGATGGAGTGTCTACTCAATGTTGAAAAGTAAATTGAATGTTAGGGAAAATATTAATATAAGGAAGTTTTAAAAATTGGTCCCGCTCATCAGGAACAAAAGCGTCGGATACCGCGGAAAGATATTCCGCCCCACACCATGACGGATCCACCTCCATATAAAGTTGTGTGCAAAAAATTGCATTGACTGTATCGCTCATCGGGTCTTCGGTAGACGCGATTACGTCTGTCACAATTATACAAACTGAACCTTGACTCATCAGTCCAAAGAATACGTTCCCAATCTGCTTCCATCCAATTAACATGCTCATTGGCAAAATTCAATCTGGCTCTTCGATGATCTACTGTTAATGCGGGTCCTAGAGCAGCAATCCTGGGTCTTAAATTTGCCTCCCTCAGTCGTCGGCGTACAGTTTGAACGCATATGAGTGGACCACCTGCGTCTTGAAGTTGTGCTCTTAAATGTGTTGCAGTTATAAATCGTTGTCTTACAGCATTTACTCTTAAAAAGCGATCATGGATAGCAGAGGTAACACGAGATCTACCTTGACCGGCCCGTCTGGAATGTTCTCCTGTTTCCGCGTTCCTTTGAATTGCTCTCGCTATAGTTGTGTGAGACACTCCCAACCTTCCAGATATGCGGTTGTAACTCCACCCTTCACCATGTAATGTAGCTGCCTCAACACATTCATCACGAGTTAAATTTCTGGTTTGGCGTTCCATTATTCACTAATTATTGCTGGACTGTCAACAAAAAACTAATGACACAGTTGTCAGTTTATGACGTGTAATCTTCGATTTCCATAGCTTGCTAGCTGTTTGAGTTGTCCGATAAATGCATTTCATGTGAATAAAAGCATATGGTGTTTCAAAACGGTGTATTTCATGAAGTAACAGAGATAAACAAATGAATAAAAAAGAAAATGTAGAAAAAACATGAGGCTTTAAATTGGCTATAATTGCAATAACTTGCAATACCTTGTATAGCCCACAGGACGTTTTGAAATTTCGGAAAAAAACATAACATTTTTATAGCACCTGGTATAATATCAAAATCATTTGTTTTACCAAAACAACTAAGACAGTGATATTCCTAAGAGAAAAACCTACAATTTGAAAAGAAAATCGACCAAAACGAACAAAAATTGTAGAAAATACATAACGTCAAATTTGAGTTAACTTTTTGGTTGTGCGTTAAATAAGTTGCGCAGTGTATAACTTTTTTCACTAAAAAATATGTTGACTCCATCTGATTAGAACCCTCAGTTTCAATACAGTTTGTGTAGATGTCGTTTATCGTTTAGAGCGAGAATTAAGTGCTTTACGATTGTTTATCTATTCACTTAATCAATGATAGTAGTAATAGTTTTATATCAATGCCTGATATATGATCCAAGCTATGGTAGATTTCTAATTGAAGGTTTAACTGATAATTTTGTTGAAACCGCTTTCGGATGCGGCACGAGGCGGTAGCCAGAATCTGCAATCTAAAGGAGATGGATCTGCATATCGTGGCAATTACTTGGTCTGCTTACCTCGACCTTGATCGAATAGAAAATGTATGGGGACATGTATGAATGTATCAAACTTATAGATAACATGAAAATACTTTATATTAGAAAATAAAATGGAAATACTTTATAATATTTACAATATTTCTCATGTGAAATATTCATTGTGCTGATACACTAGTATATTGTATATTGATGTAATATATTTTTCGTCTTATATATTCGCCATTAAATAAACAGTTCATTCTTCTGATCCTTATCTACGGTGATAGATAGGTTGTATTGGACCTGGCGAATGTACTGTGCTAATGAGCCATTACACTTTACCCCGTGGATTGGTAAGGCGGTAAAATTGTGCACTGGTGCATTTTGAAAGTTTGATCGTGCGCCATCGCTTATTTTATTTTGGACAATCGAGGATTTTTCGGATATTTCTATAAGTGTAAGTATAAAGAAATATTAATATAGATTTACAAATAGTTTATCTAGTAAAAGATAGGTAGATGAAAAGTCGATATATTCAAGGTAATAGTTACTGGGAAACAAGTGACAGTTGATATAATATCTCGTATTACAAAACATGTATTAAGAAACTCATGATTATTTGTAAAGTTTTTTTTATTTATATTTGTAAACTCGTTAACACAAAACATAATAACGCCCATCTTCTATTTTTCGTGTCATTGCTAAATGTAATTTTTAGAGTACTTTTAAATATATTTCTTTTTTATGATACTGGATATTAATCATTAAGGTTAATCATTAATCATTAAGCCCCAATTTCAGACAGATTAGCAGCTGACATGTCATTGCTCTATCATATGTTATACTCTATTTATTGATTGAGATAATAACCATAAAATTATTTTACACATTTAGTAAAGCAGAAAAATACAACTTCTCCACATACTTGCCAATGAACATAAATCAGTCACTGGATTTTCTTTTACGGACATAAATTCGACACTAGGCTGCACAAAATTCAGGCGAAGTACATAACTCTACCATTAATTGTACCTAATTTAGTCGTTACGACGTACAATAAAGAAATTGTCAAAAAAGTTGTTTTTCTGCTGATTCTTTAGAGATGTTGACATTATAGATAAATATCAGTACAAGAAACACACATAACCAAATAATAACTTCATTAAATCAAAAAATAAGTGCTACCAAATTTAGTAAGTACCACAAACATATATGTAGGTATATTTTTTTTTTATTAAATTAGTAATATAACAATACATATTTACTTTTTTATATACAAAAGGTGTAAGGAACTTAAACAATAAATTAAAAACTATCATAACTAATTCTCGCAATTTGCTTCCGTGGAAACAAATTGTTCCATTTCTGGTATTTTAAAAAAACCTCTCTGGTTAATGCACTCTGGTTCAAAAATCTTTAATCCTATATCACTTTTTTTGTACCATATCTTGTCCTTTTTTGGGGGCCATTTCCATAAATCTCCGGCAGAAGTTTTAACCATCGCGTTGATCTCATATTCTTCATCACAAATATTCTCTATTTGTCCCGGATAGTATTGACCGTACAGAAATGTAACAAAAGAACCATTAGTAACTTCATGACTATCGTTTTTTTGTCGAAATTTTTGTCTTTCTTTTTTTCACTCTTTGATTTCTTATTTTTTTCTTTTTCGGCAACGTTTTGTTTTCTTCCGTGTTTCTTTTCCTTACTTCTGTTTCTGCTGCCAGCCTATCATTCTCTTCCTGTTTTTTAGCATAGTACGCTTTCCACGCATCAGAGGTGATTACTGCCGGAATTTTCTCTTTTTTTCTTGATGGCTTTTGAGTAGGAGATTCTTCTGGCCAGAACAGTGCCTTTTTAAAAGTTGTTTAATAGTTGATTTTAGGTTTTAGGTTCTGATGGTTGATTTTAGAAAAACCTGATTCATCAGCATTAAATATACGTACACTGTGGATCATTTATCTGTATACTTTCTGAGTAAAGATAGTTACAGATTTCTCTAAACCATGATCTGATACTTAACTCGCTAACCAAAGCCCTTGTTGCTTTCAAATTCTGTGCCATTCTTTTCTTTTATGTCGTTCTAGGAAACGTATTATATTAAAAGAACCATTAGCAACTTAATGACAATCGTTTTTTGTCGAAATTTTAGTCTTTCTTTTTTTCACTGCTTGATTTTTTCTTTTTCGGCAACGTTTTGTTTTGTTTCGTCTTTCTTTTCCTTACTTCTTTTTCTGCTGCCAGCTTATCATTCCCTTCCTGTTTTTTAGCATAGTACGCTTTCCACGCATCAGAGGGCGGTGATAACTGCCATAATTTTCTCTCTTTCTTGATGGCTTTTGAGTACGCGATTCTTCTGGCCAGAACAGTGCCTTTTTAAAAGGAGAGGGAATGTTGTTTAAGTTTTGATGGTTGATTTTGGGTTCTGATGGTTGATTTTAGAAAAACCTGATTCATCAGCAGTAATCTGTATACTTTCTGAGTAAAGTTCAGGCTTTCTTAAGTAGTTTTGGAGGAGCGATATTCATTGTATTTGGATTACAAACGGGAGCCCAGTTGCCTTTCTAACTTTATTTGTCTTTAAATATTGTCTTCGTTTTCTCTGATAAGATTTTCTAGATAAGAAAAAGAAAACTGTATATATTATATATTATGATAAAATATTGACATAGTTTTAGAACTGACATGGTATCTCTAGAATACCGCCATGTTCTTCGTTTCTTGGAATTATGTTAATTTTGGAAACTTCTGATTCGTCATTTATTTTGGGGGTTTCCAAATTTTTAACTTTTAAAGTTCCTTTATCTTATATAGATAGTGGAAGATTGTCAGTATCATCCCAACTATCATTAGAAGAAACGGTTCCTTGAAGAGTAAAGAGAAAAAGTATTCTAATAGACAAATTACCTCCAGTAGGAATTGAAACTTACCTGTTAATGCCTCCGAAACATTGATATGCTTTTCAGTGCTAGCTTACTTGAAAATAAGAAAAAAGTCCATTACTTACATTGTTTTTAAACAGTAAGAGATGCATTTTCAAAAAAATGTCCCAATTTCAAGAAAACCCCCGTATATTCGAAAATAAGCGAGATATAAAATAACTGCGAAACTTGTTTTTTCGAATTCGTCGTCTTAACTCGATTTTAATTTTCCAAAATTCTCGGTAAGAATGAAATTTTGATTTTTTGTTGAGGTTTAGTTTACACCCCGGATATTCCTTTTTTGAACACGACAGAAACATGAAAATGAAATTTCCAAAAACGTCCTGAAAACCGTATTTTGATATTCCATATGATTCCCGGTTTACTCGCGGTTTGAGTAAGGTCTTCAGAAACGTGGGTATAACAGCAATTAATTCGTCGAGTGATAAGTTACAGCAACTCCTACACAATCCAAAGGATAAAATTGTGTAAAAATGAAAGGTCTGGGATTTACAAAATTAGTTGTAATGATTGCGATCAAAAATATGTTGGACGAGACGATGAATTAACACCAGGTTTAAAGAGCATATGGCTCTTCTAAAATATGGAATAACAGATAAGTCTAGTGTTGCACAAAATGCTTTTGACAGCGATCATAGAATAGATATTAGTAATTAATACCGTATAGCCCGCTTTACGCGTTGCTTAGCAACTGATCACTGAAGCGGGATTAGTCACGCTTAAATTTCCGAGTGATATCATTAGTGACGACACCATGAAAATAGTATAAATAGGGTATATTTTTTAGTTTAATATTAGTTTTAATCGTCTCCGGAAGAGGCCATCTTGGTAGGCGAAACGCGCATCGAGCGAAGTAAAAGTGTTTTGGTGTTTGTGGAAACTACTTCGAGTGTTATTCCACATGATGCAGAAGATATATGCATCCAAAATTACAAAATTACAAATGAAGAGTTAATCCACCTTATTGACATCATATCCAAAGCAGCTGATGCATCTATGAAAAAAAAGCACCATTTGTTCCAAAGCAGAAAAAGGCTCCACTTTGGTGGGACCAAGAATGTGTCACATTAAATAATGAGAGGAAAAAAACATTTGCCAACTATAAAAGAAATCTAATTATAGAAAATATGATTGAATATAAAAATGGATGCATTGTGTAAGCTTACCTTTAAAAATAAAGCAAAAAGATACTGGATATCCTTTTGTCAAAGCTTAAATAGTCAGTCTAACATAACAACAATTTGGAAAAAAGCCAAATCCTTAAATAATACTAATTCAGCACCACTACTAACCATGTTTTGTGTAAAAAAATAACAGTAGAGGAATTATTAGACGCTAACATAAAAATGAACACAAACACCAGCCCAGGCATAGATGGATTTACATACACTATGCTAAAGAGATTACCTTACTGTACCAAAACTATTGTGCAAGCTATTTAATAATATTCTCATTTACGGAGACGATTGCGCTATATTGAAGGAAGCTATTATTGTACCTATAAAAAAAACAAACAAAAAATCTTTTAGGTCAATAGCACTAATGTCTTGCATCACTAAAACGTTAGAAATATTTATCAAATCAAGACTAGAATGATTGCTAGAGGGAAATAACTTATTACCAGCATCCCAATTTGGCTTCCGTAGAGGCAGAGGCTCTATTGATTGCCTTGCACGCTTAACGACAGACATTCAATTCCTCCTTTGCTCATCATTAGGCTTTTTTATAATATAAAACTTTTTATTCCATCAAGTAGGGGACTCATCGGACCCTGAATAGTTTCTTCTGGACTACCTCAATGGTCAGTTCTGAGCCCGTTATTGTTCAATATGTATACTGCCGATCTCCATTTCAATGGCATTGATGCATATATCCGACAATATGCAGATGACTTCTGCTTTTATGGGAAGAAACAGTCCCTAATACAATGTAAAATAGATCTGAATTATATAATGTACTGCTGTACGCGATATTTTTCCCGTAACGGGTTAGACATCTCCACAGGAGAGTCAGCTGTAGTATTGTACACAAGACATAGAATTCAACACCAAAATGCCATTATCTTGGCGGAAAACGATATATCCCTACTCACCAGCTCCAAATATTTAGGTATAGTGCTTGATCAGAAATTGTCGTGGGGAGAACATATAGACCAATGCATTATTAAATGTGAGAAAAGCTTAAACTTGCTTAAATTAACAACCAGACGGTCTTGGGGCACCGACCCTAAAACAGCTATGCTTTTTTACAATGCCTTCACAAGATCCATAATTGACTATGGAGCTATATTATATGGCTCTGCTTGCAAATCAAGGCTTACGAAACTAGATAAACTTCAATACAAAGCTCTACGAATTGCCATCGGTGCTATAAAATCAACCCCAACCGCTGCGCTGATGGTAGAATGCGATCAGCCCCCCTAGAATTTAGAAGGTCTTATCTAGTCCAAAAGTTTGTAATGAAGAACAGATCAATTACTGAAAACTCTCTTAATACTAAAATGGCCTCCCTTACTGCAGAACTCTTAACAAACAAATATTGGCAACACAGAAACTCCCCACCTGTAGCTGAAGCTTTCTCAGAAACGTCTAACTTTGACGATATGATATCAAAATACATTTCATTTCCATTTACTATCTTCCCCCACGAAATAAGTATCTTTAAAACCAATATAGTGGTCCCCAAATATGACCAACACCAAAATAGAACATATAACACAAACATTCTAAATGATGTCATATGTAGATTCCAAAACCATTGCAAAATATTTACTGACGGATCTAAACAAAAGGATGGGGTAGGAGCTGCTTTTTTTTATTGAAAACAGTAACTCATTTTCTATGTTTAAATTATGTAATATGCATTCGATCTTCACAGCAGAAGCCATAGCCATTAAACAAGCCCTAGAAATCATAATATCCGACTCACTTTCTGTACTTACATCACTACAACATTCAACCGAGAATATATATAAAAATAAATTTGTCAATGGTCAATAAAAATAAATTTGTAAATGGAATTGGCAGAAATGGGGCGTAATGTCATACTTACATGGGTCCAAGGACATGTGGGAATCATGGGTAATAAAATCGCTGACAAATATGCTCACAGAGCTGCACTGGAAGGCAACATCATAAAGAGAATACCATCAACTGACATTATCCCTATACTACATAAAAAATGCCGAGAACTATGGGAAGATAACTACAATAAAATCGCTGCTAACAACAATTATAGATACTGTAAAATTCGACATGGACTACAGACTAACCCTTTATTTAAACAAGTCAACGTTTCAAGATATGTGCTTGTAACTTTTACCAGAGCGTTATTTGGACATGGAATTCATAAAATAAAATTAGCAGACTCACCTTTATGCAATTGCGATAACTTGTCTAGTAGTGACATTAACCATTGGTTATTTGCCTGTGAATATAATACTATTGCATCTAATTATTTAATGAGCAATTTAATCCTAAAAAGAATACCATTCCCAATAAACGATATTAGTCTTCTGAAATTAGTTATCGATAACTATCATTTACAAATTATATTTTTTCATTTTATTAGATTATGTAAATCTAAAATATAAAAATGACATTTTAGGATTAATTTAGTTTAGCTTTGAAACCTTCTGTCTGACCTTTTGTATATTTACCCTACTAACCGAGATACACCCTGTGTTGTCATGAAAAGTGGTAAAGATAGATCCCTTAACGTGAAACGAGTGTCCCAGTCTATTACCGCTTGTGTGGGGGTTTACATGGTTTTACTTGAGCAATAGATCAGGTTAGTTTAGCTTCTTGATATTTTGTAGTGGCTCAATGAGCGTTGCTCAAGGCCAAGATAGAGAAAAAAAAACATTAATTTTTAATTATTCCAACCTATTGGCCAACAGTTTAGTTGCATATTCCATATAATATAAACTTTTGCAGAAAATGAGTGTGAAATTTATATGACATTATTCAATATAACATCAGATTAAAGATCTGGAAAACCACGAATGCTCTACTCAGTTATATTTATTTTCAATTATTTCTATCGGTTATTTAATGTCGGCTTATTTCCGTGGCTGAGACCAATGACCGACGCAAGGAGACGAGCGACCTCCAACCCGGAAATGTTACCGAACCTCTTCCGCATCCGGAATGCATATCTTTCACCTTCCTAATATCTCATATACCTACTATAACCACCTGCTTTACATCCCCCTTTGAAGGATGATATATCTACTACAAAACCGAAACTTAATATTATACAGCCCAATGTAGGTACATATAACAGACAAGTAAGGCTAAATTTCAGTATAAGAATTGAATGCTGAATTGAACGAGAACAAATATTTAAATGTCGGTGAAATGACGTATAAAGTAAATATACTTTCGACAAATCGGTAATGTAGGATGTCTCATAAACTTGGATCATTTTATTTGTAATTTGTTTCTATGTCCTGATACGGATAGATACTTATATTGGAAACATTGATTACAACATTGTTAACAATTTTATCATTTGCCGGAATCGCAAAATACGAGGCAGATGGTATGCATAAATAGTTTAGAAAACTGTACCATATATTTTTTCGGAGATTTCGCATACGCATGTGAATATAACACATAAAATAAATACAACACAAATATTTCTGCTTTTTTTATATTTCTTCATATATCTCATTCGGCTGCTTGCACAAAGTAAATGTTGTTTGGTTGCTGATATTTGGATATATTTTGGTAATTTTGTTACTGACGACTTTGCTATCAGCGCGGTACTTATCTAATCCTAATCGATTAAATGGGTGTATAGTTAAAGCAAATAACATCGAGGTTCTAGATCTTCCGCCATGATTTTTATATTAAGCTGTTAATGTAAAGATGTACACTCGATAATTTATATCGCAGAAACATAAGTTTGCTTCAATTTTGTTTTTATCAATTATGAAAAATATCTATTACCTGACGTAGAATATATTTAATATTATATGATAATCCCAGTCTTTGCTAATACCTATAAATAATTTCCGTATGGTATTATCAGATTTGAAATATTTAGGATTCTGTTTCACTATCTAATAGTTTACTATTTCAGGAAATAGTGATAATTGTTATCTAAAGCGATTTATAGTTATGTGATAACGAAAGAGGTAGGTATCTACAGAGTTGGCAAAAAAATATTAACAAAAAATAACTTATTTTTTGTTAAATTCGATTTTTCGACTTATAGTGGATCGGATCTACGAAAAAAAAGGGGTCCAAACGTAAGTGACTTTTTTGAAAAAAAATTTTTTCCAACTTGTTCATAATGTTCCCCCCTACCCCCTGGTAGCTTTTTCCAGTAATTGTTGTTCACCAGGGGGCGCGCGCAGCCCTTCAAATATTGTGAAAACAGTTTTTTTTTAGATTACGCGTAATCGAGGACATGGATAGAAAAATGTTTTGAACAAGGAAGAATAATAATAGGTCTCCTCAATACGCGTAATCTGGTTTTTGACCTGTCAAAATCGGTCCCTTAGAACCGGAGATACAGCGGTTTTAAGATTTTTGTTTTTTAGGGGGGGACAAGAAAAAGGGAGTGAGCAATGGGGTTGTTGCGGGAAAAGGGGTGGTATTCGGAGGCTGATTTTTTTCAGATTTCACAATTATGGAAGGGTTGGGAGGGGATAGGGTGGAGAAGGGTTAAACGGGTGTATCTCCGGCCCTGATGAACCGATTTAAAAAAATAAAAAATTTTTTAAATTTTTTTTTGTTATGGGAAGGAGGGGGGAGGGGCGCCTATCATATTGAAAAAGTTGAGCAATTGTATAAACTTTACTGAAAAAAAAATACCGATTTCGTTCATTAGGGACGTCAGGGCGTCGAATCTACGTTAAAGCCCTTTAGAAGGGCGAGAAGACGTCCTACGCGCTTAAGCCAGGGCTGATTCTCAAGGTGAAGGTTTCCCCTATCAATTAAAAAAAAATCCAGATCACACCAATAGTTTTCATACGCGCGTGAGTTGGGACGCTGGGAAATTTTATTTTCTCTCGCCAATATCTCCAGCGGCAGAAGAGTGGGCGTGGACTCTACCCTCTCTTCTCGCGCGGGGGATGACGGCAAGGTGAGGAGGGGAATGAAATCGGAGCTCAGGAAGGTAAGCTTGACATTAGTGACATTTTCTCAACTTTTCCGACGGGTGCAGTGCAGCAAGAAGGTTATCTCTCCAGACTGCACCATTCTGTTTGAGTGGAAAATAAATACAAAAAAATCCCATTATCGCCTCTACATTAATTTATTGAAGCTGCTGTAGGTACTGCGTGTTTATTATTGATCTATACAATAAATAGTACTTTGTTCCTCCTACTGAACAATTGTATAATTATATAATTATAATGTATAATTATATAATAATATAATTTTAGGTAATGGTTATCGGTCTGGGCTTCCGATAACCATTACCTACAAGAGGAAAAAAAATCAGCTTCCCAATCCCACCCCCTTTCCCGCAACACCCCCTTTGCTCACTCCCTTTTTCTTGTAACCCCTAAAAAACAATAACCTTAAAAGCAGCTTTATATTCCTATCTGCAGATTATGCATTCTTGTGTGCCAGTGATTATAATTATTTTAGTTAGACTTGAGAAATTGTACGAGCAGCACGCTCTCCAATAAAGTTTAATTCACGTGTGTAATTTGTAAATTGTTTTTAAAAAGCCTTTTGGTCGGATTAGTACGTTAACTGGCGCAGTCGGTAGGATTGTGAAAGGCATGTTTGACGGTTAATCAAACAGTACGAAAGTTTTTGTGCAAGTCCTATTCGTTTTTACGAAGAATTCACAAATCTGGAAAAACGACTGAAAGTCCACAGAAGAGGGAGACAGACAGCAAATTATACACACCGGTGGAGGATCAACATTTCCAAATCCGAAAAACAAAGCCCTGGGCCAAGAAAAATCGAAACCTATAGGCAGTAGTTAGGGAAACAAGAAACCAAAAGGCAAGAAAACCAAAAGGATATGATTCTCATCATTTCAACATTAATGTAAGCAAGCTCATTCCTTTTTATTCCTAGTTCTTAGTCATTTATCATTTATCTCTTTATGTATAAGTGCATACAATCGTAATTCTCGCAGGCACCAATTTATGTCTGACCCCGAGATTGATATACTCACAAGGCAGATAAGTAATCTATCTTTTGATATAAGCGAATTATTAGAACAAAATTTAGAAATGGCATTAAATAACGCCCCACGACCAGTTAATTATCAACTTCTTATATTATATATTGACACTATTCCCAATTATGACGGTAACTCACATACTTTGTGCATTTTCATTGACAATTGCGAAAACTTAATCAACACTTTTTCTGACCAGAATAATCCAACAATAAATAATTTTATTTTAAGAGCAGTTATTGGAAAACTAGTAGGTAGGGCACTTAGTTTGATAGGATCTCGTACGGAATTAACGAGTTGGGATCAAATAAAAGACGCTCTATATCTTAGTTTTGGGGACCAGCGAAATCTTGATTGTTTGATACAAGATCTTATCGTAATGCGTCCACACAAAGTTGAAACAGCCTACAATTTTGGCATGCGTTGTCAAGATGCTAGGAGCTTAATTATTTCAAAATTAAATACCTTAGGTATGTCAAATAATGAAAAAATTATACATTTGCGCAGTTATGATGACTTAGCATTAAAAACATTTATTAGAGGTCTTACTGGCCAAATCCAGATGAATATTCGTCTACGTAATCCAGATAGCTTAGAAAAAGCAATGAGTTTAGTAATAGAAGAAGAAAATTTCTTATATTCACAACAGCGAACAAATGCATTAAATACCCAAGTTTTCAGACCACTACAACGTTTACAACCTATTAGACCGAATAGTAATCCGCAAATTCAACACAAACCCCCGATGCAATTTAATAGACCAAATTTTCCATCTAATTTTCAACAAACACAATCACCACGCCCATATCTGACAAACCAACAAAATCTTACTCGTAATTTTACTAGCCAACCAAACTGGCATCCAAATCCTAATTTTGTACCGCACAGAAATCAATACTTTTTGCAAAGACCAAGCCAAGTGTTACCAAATCAACGACCAAACTTTAATCCAAACTTTAATCAAAATTTTAATCCAAATATTAAAGTACCTTCTCAAACTAATAGAAGTTTTAAACCAGAACCAATGGATACTAGTAGCTCAAGTAATATAAGAGTTCCACTTAAACTGCATAATATTACACATAACGGACTCTTTACACAAAAAATAAATGAAATGGAACAATTTGAAAACCCATTCCAAACACAAAATAACATTCCAGAAAATCAGTATGTCGAAAACGAATATTTACAAAATTTGCCTAATTTTTACCAAGATTATTCTTCTGAAAATACAGAAATATATCCACCTAACGGATATAACGAATACCTATCTGAAGGACAACCCAATTATGGTACCTACCAAGAAACCGACTATACACTAATCGAACAAAACTCGAACCAGAATGAAGCCCAAGTTGCAGAAAATGTAAATTTTTGTCAGAGTGCTTCTACGAACAACCAAACATAATACAGCTAAATTTCACTAAAGCCAATCTACCGTATATTTTTATTCCTCAACTAAATGCAAATTTCCTTATTGATACTGGTAGTACTAAAAGCTTAATGAACCCAGAATTAGCTTACAAATTTTACAGAAGATTCATTTATAAAGAAAATTTCAATATTCAAACAGCACATAGTGTTAGCTACCACGATGAAGTCATAGAAATATCTGTTTTTAAAATTTTTAACGTTAGAGAAACACATAAATTTTACCTTTTTAAATTTAGCCAAAAATATGATGGACTTATAGGAGTAGATTTGCTTAAACAATTAAATGCTAATATAAATGTTAACGTAAGACAACTTGCAACACCAAATGCTAATATCCCAATTATTTTTGAACCAGAAGAAAAACAACCGCAAACAAATAAAAACACAAATTTAAATCATACTATCTTAATACCACCTCGAGCAGAAAAAATTATAAAAATCCCAGTAAACCAGCAAAATGGCATAGGAATTTTAAATTATACAAAATTCGGCAAAGGAGTTGAAATGCCGACAGCCTTAGTAACAATCGCAAATAACTTTGCTTTGACAACAATCACTAATGTTAATGAAAATCCGTTTGAACTTAAATTTTCTAAACCTGTTAATATCGAAACCTTAAATTTACTCGAAACAAATTTTATCGAAAAAATGGATGTTGATACACCATTTGACCAAGAAAATGAAAATCTTTTAAAACAAAATTTAAAAAATATTAGAATAGATCACTGCAATAGAGAAGAAAAAGAATCAATTCGTAAACTTTGTTCAGAATATAGAGATATTTTTTACTGTGAAAATATTCCACTTAGTTTTACTAGCGAAATAAGCCATAAAATTAATGTAAAAGATGATTCACCTATTTTTACAAGATCATACCGATATCCGGAAGTTCATAAGAGTGAAGTAAAGACACAGATTAGTAAAATGCTAGATCAAGGTATTATTCAACATAGTACTTCCCCATGGTCCAGTCCCATATGGATCGTACCTAAAAAACTAGACGCATCTAGACGTAAAAAATGGCGACTTGTCATAGACTACAGAAAGTTAAACGAGCGGACAATCGATGACTAGTACCCTCTACCAAATATAACAGATATTTTGGACAAACTAGGTAAAGCAAATTATTTTACAACCCTCGATTTAGCGAGTGGGTTTCACCAAATAGAAGTGAATCCTAACGATGTACAGAAAACTGCGTTTTCTACGGAAGGCGGACATTATGAATTCAAGCGAATGCCGTTTGGACTTAAAAATGCTCCTGCGACATTTCAACGCGTTATGGACAACATTTTAAGAGGACTTCAGAGTGAAACTTGTCTTGTCTATTTAGATGACATTATTATTTTCGGTACTTCTCTTCAAGAACATATAGATCGCTTAAAATCAGTTTTTGATAGATTAAGAAAAAGTAACTTCAAAATACAGCTAGATAAATCTAAATTCTTGCAAAAATCAGTTCAATATTTAGGACATGTAATAACATCAGAAGGAGTAAAACCTAACCCTGATAAAATAATTGCTATAAAGAAATTCCCTATTCCAAAGACCCAGAAAGATATAAAAAGCTTTTTAGGACTATTAGGATATTATCGACGGTTCATTCGTGATTTTGCTAAAATCACTAAACCAATGACAAAGTGTTTAAAGAAAAATGCTAAAGTAATTCATGATAAAGAATTTGTAGAATGTTTTCAAACTTGTAAAGACATCTTAACTAACGACCCAATTTTGCAATACCCTGATTTAGAAGACCATTTATACTCACAACAGACGCTAGCAATATAGCAATATAGCAATATAGCAATATAAACCAGTTGCTTTTGCTTCACGTACCCTTACCGAAACTGAACAAAAATATAGTACAGTAGAGAAAGAACTATTGGCTATAGTTTGGGCATGTAAATACTTTCGTCCTTATCTTTTTGGTAGAAAGTTCACGATCTATACAGATCACCGCCCATTAATCTGGCTTTTCAATCTTAAAGAACCAAATTCAAAATTAGTACGATGGAGACTAAAATTAGAGGAATTTGACTATAATATCGTATACAAGAAAGGTAAATTAAATACGAACGCAGACGCACTTTCACGTATAACAATTAATGCTTTAGAAAACGAATCCATTATTAACAATCCCGGCGAAGTAAACCAAGAGATTCTAGATTATCTAAGACAACTTGCAGAAAACCCAGTTCTAGACGAAAACCTACCTTCAACGAGTAATAATCCAGAACCCGATGTAATTAATACAATCCCAGAACCTAATAATGAAACCATAAATACGCCTCATACAAGTAGCAATGAAACTGTCAATAATGCTATCCCAATATTAGATGAAATAATTAATAATAAACATAATCAAATATTAGTTAAACCAAACGTTCACGATCAGATCGAAGTCCATGGTAATGACTTACAAAATTTAAAAATTCTTGAAGTAAAAATACCTAAATTCAATGAACAACTAACTTTTGAATTTCTTAAACATTATACGAGCTCCGACAAAACATTCTATATATACTTCTATGATGAAGCGAACTTCTCAACTTTTAATAAAGTATACATGGAAAAATTTTATGGAAAAGGATTAAAATTAATTAAATGTAATAAACTAATAAATTCAATCCGTGAAAAAGACGAACGTCTTATGCTCATGAAACATCAGCATGAAGGTAAAACTAACCATAGAGGAATTCAAGAAACTCTAGAAAAATTAAAATGTAATTATTATTGGCCAAATATGAGATCCGATATAACTGAATACATAAATAACTGTACCACATGTCAAGTAGCAAAATATTCCCGAAATCCACCATATGTACCTCTAGTTCATACAGAAACACCTACAAAACCTTTTGAAATTATTCATGTAGATACATTTAAATTCGACAACCAAACTTACTTAACAATTCTTGACAAATTTTCAAAATTAGGTCAAGCCATTAAAGTAAAAGGCACAGCAGCTATTGAAGCCTGTAATGCACTTACAGAATTTTTTAGTTACTATGGTATACCTACTAAAATAGTTCTAGACAATGGCAGCGAATTTAACAATGAAGCTGTGAAAGAACTTTTAAAATCTCACAAGATACAAATTCATTTCACCACACCCTTGCATCATGAATCTAATTCCCCAGTTGAACGGTTTCATTCAACAATATTAGAACATCTAAGACTCTTAAAAGCGAAATATAAATATGACCCATATTTAATGAAATATGCCATCATCGCTTATAATAGCTCAATACACTCGACAACAAAATTCACACCATATGAATTAGTTTTAGGACATACTCATTCAAGAGACCCGTCTGAGTTAATAAACACTACCTTCTATTCAGACTATGTTCAAAGCCATAATGAAAAACTAAAATCTGTATATAAAACTGTTGCTACAGATTCTAAGAAAATAAAAGAAAAGGTTATTACTGATCGAAATACTCAAGGACCCGAACAGTACCAATTTAAAATTAATCAAACCGTTTATAAAAGTAGTAACAGGCGTAATAAGAAGGAAAACAAATTTAAAGGACCTTATAAGTTAATTGAAATTCTCGATAATAATAAAGTTAAGATACAAAATTGCAAAAACAATAAAACGGAAGTGATACATATCAAAGAATTAAAGAAACCTTCTGTTGTTGTAGAACCCTTGCCACAGCAACCGGATACCCCGAATTTCACGACCTAAATGGTAATCCAGGCCTTTTACCTTATAAACTAGGTAATGCACAAAATAAAATCGACCATTGGACTTTTATTCAAATTTACGATATAACTAATTTAACAAAAGAATTTTATAGACTTCAAAATTCATATTCGGAAATTAGAATAGCAATTGATAATTCAACTCACAATAAACAATATAATGAAGAGTACTATAACTCCTACCATCTTGTTGATACGCTTACAAATAAAATATCAACACAAATTAAACAGCTTAATCCGTTGTTTAACAGAAAAAATAAAAGAGGTATAATCGACGGACTTGGTTCAATAATAAAAGCTATTACTGGTAATCTTGACCAAAATGACGCAGAGCGATATGATCAAGCTATAGTAACATTATCAGACAATCAAATCAAAGTGAAATCCCTACTGAAAGAACAGATAACAATACTTCAGACATCTATCCAGAATTTTGAACAAAATACAGAAAAACTTGCTCATAACCAACTAATTTTAAAATCTAGAATTGCTCAAATAGAACGATTTATACATGATACACAACTAGAAAAAATTGAAATGTACAACTATTTCTTGCTGTACAGTTTATTGTCACAAATAACAACAACATTTCAAGTAATATACGATGCATTCGAAAGAATCGAAGTAGCAATCACTTTTTCAAAACTTAATACATTTCATAATTCTATAATAGAACCTAAAGACTTGCTTTTAGAAATTTCTTCTATTAAGAAATACATAGAAAAGAATAAGTTACCTTTTGAACCAGTTTTAGAGAATACTTTACTATTCGAAAAAATTATAGAAATTAAAAGTTACAGTAAAGAAAACCAAATTATCTTTATTTTACAAATACCAATTGTGCAACTCGAGAGTTATGATTATTATTACTTGTACTCTTTGCCTATTCCAATATCCGACTCATTTAAAACAATAATACCCCATTTGAAATACCTTCTCCTTAGTGAGCAAACTTATTCATTTTCCGATGTTAAATGTCAAAAAGTCATGTCCGAAGAATATCTCTGCCAAGAAAATAACATAGTCAAGATCGAAAACGATATCCCTTGCGAAGTCAACCTACTAAAATATTCAAGAAATGCGACAAACTGCCAATATACACCTGTTAGAATAAGTAGTACTAAAATCCAGAAAATGGAGGACAATAAATGGATAATCGTCACACCCGAAAATGTAGTAGCCCACCAAAAATGCGAAAATAATCAAGACAATATTCCATTGAACGGGAGTTATGTATTAGAACTCAGTAACCAATGTGTAGTGCGGATCAAAGACAATGTAATAAAAACACTCCAAAACGTAAAACCAAATTTTAAACAAATAAAGTTGCCCAAAATACAATTTTCAACAAGTTTTCCAAAAAATTACCGGAAAAAGTTACCGGGGGATAGGGGGGAACATTATTAATAAGCTGGAAAAAAAATTTTTGCAAAAAAGTCACTTCCGTTTGCAAACTTAGATCTATTACTAAGATCTATACTATTAAATCAAAGATGAGACTATGATTTTGAGAGCGTTAAAAATTTTATTTTGCTGTCAAATGTTAAACTTAGTGCTTACAAGAATAAATATGGTCGTGCCTTACGGACAGCAGAAATGAGTATGTGCGGAAATCAACATTTCCATATAGTGCAAAAACTAATATAGACCGAGCCTTTCGGTGCTGTATTGCTGATGGCGGGGATTGTATATTGAACACACCCGAGATTTAACCGGAAATAACCATTAACTGGTATGCACATCTAAACTGATAAATAAAATAAACGTTACACTGCCAAATTTGCTCTGATTTTGGAACAGAATAAATCTGGATTGCCGCCGCCTATTTAGTTTCTGTTTGAAGTGTTAGCTAGCACAATGTTTTGTCTGCTGGTCCTTGTTTGTACCAAGGATATATGTTTCATATAAAGTTTCTACATGGCGGAAAATAAAACAGTGCTAAATTTCTGAAATTTCGGCATCGTCCCATTTCAACATTTTTTTTTTTCTGGATTTCAACATGAATGTCATAAATTAGAACCTCATAACTCGAAACGGTTTTTGCGATTTTCGTTGATTTGCCTTATTTACACAGTGACCGCAAAAACATCCATTTTTGGCCTTGCATTGATAACTTTTTTACTCGTGAACCGACTCTCAAAATCCAGGCCTCATGTTGAAGCTAAAACTGCAGTTAATAAAGCACGATAAAGATAATCGACTCCAGGCAAAGTTTCAATATACAGGGTTAATTGAAGTCTCTCAGAATACTAGGTTTTGCGAGTTATGCAGATTTGGTTTAACTTTGATGCCAAAAATGGATGTTTTTGCGGTCACTGTGTAAATAAGGCAAATCAACGAAAATCGCAATTCTAATTTATGACATTCATGTTGAAATCCAGAAAAAAAATTTGTTGAAATGGGACGAAGCCGAAATTTCAGAAATTTAGCACCGTTTTATTTTCCGCCCTGTAGAAACTTTATATGAAACATATATCCTTGGTACAAACAAGGACCGGCAGACAAAACATTGTACTAGCTAACACTTCAAACAGAAACTAAATAGGCGGCGGTAATCCAGATTTATTCTGTTCCAAAATCAGAGCAAATTTGGCAGTGTAACGTTTATTTTGTTGATCAGTTTATATTCATGCATATAGGCTCTATTTCGAGGAAATGGAGACGAGGGTATTTCGAGGAAATTTCTTGTGGCATTTGATGTAACCTGTCTGTTTGTACACAAAAGAGAGTAATGAGGGCTCATTACAAATGCTAAACAATAAATGTAGTGCGGGTGCTTATAAGTAATTTCTATAAATTTCAAGTAGTTACAAGTAAGTTCTCGAGTTTACTACCCGTACTATGAAATATGATTCATGCTCGAGTTGAATCCTTGTAGCATGTCCTTGTCTAATGCGTTTCATGGTATGAAATTATTTTTTTTTTTTTTTGAAAACGTGAAGTTGTACAGTTTGCAGAGGAATTTCGTGTTGATTTGAAATATATAACTATCAATATCCGCTTTAGTATGTTTTCTAGAGACCCTATTAGAGTTTTTTTTAGGTTAGGTATAAGGTTTTATTCACGAGTTCATTCATATAAATGTTTAATTTTTAACATAATACGCTAAGCATGTTTTGGAAAAGGAAATGAAAATAGGGGAAAGTTTTGTCATGGTCGTAATTTTCTCACCCTTTATGTTTTTTGGGTCGCTGAACACGAACCTGAACTTTGCTGACAGAAATTTCGTCCGACACCGCTTTTTTTTACAAAAAAATAAAAATGTTGGCACCTTTTTCTGTTTCTTGTCTATATCTCAAAAACTATGCGTTTTATAGAAAATACTACTCTATACAAAATTGAAGTAGACAAAATTTTCTACATTTTTAACGGATTTTATTTTTGAAGTGAAGTTCTTTAGGCGCGCTTAGCACATATATATTTGCGGATGTTGAATGAGACTGGGCAATCACGCGTCACACTAAGCGAGAGAGACAAACTTGAATACAAAGTACTTACAGCATTTTAGCTTCCATATGCCTATTGCTTCATTCTTCGAATATAATAGCAGTGAAGAAATCAGAGGAAAATTTCACATTGTAATTCACAAATATTATTGTTTATTTTGTAACTAATATTACCTCATGGGTACAGAGATAAGAATAAATAATTTTATATAAAAATATAGATATTATCTTTCGTTGATTCACCGAACTAATCCATTATAATAATATAAATGTAATTATATAGTTATTATTATTATAACAGGCGTATTTTCGAAGTGAAAAGTTCTTATATATATATATATATATATATATATATATATATATATATATATATATATATATATATATATATATATATATATATATATATATATATATATATATATATATATATAGATATTATATATATAGATATTATATATATATATATATATATATATATATATATATATATATATATATATATATATATATATATATATATATATATATATATATATATATATATATATATATATTATATCTATATATATTATATCTATATATATATATATATATATATATATATATATATATATATATATATATATATAGATATAATATATATAGATATAATATATATATATATATATATATATATATATATATATATATATATATATATATATATATATATATATATATAGATATAATATATATAGATATAATATATATATATATATATATATATATATATATATATATATATATATATATATATATATATATATATATATATCGGATATATATATATATATATATATATATATATATATATATATATATATATATATATCGGAACTCATTCTTAGATTACACAAACCTAGTCTACTATTTATATTTGTTCTATTTGAACATATTATATATAAAAGCATTAGGCATACAGTTATCCAGAAGATGTTAAACTTTAAAATGCATAAAATCTTGTTGAACCTATTGAAAAACAACTACTTTTTCCAACTATATGCGGGAAAATATTGAATTATATATACAATAGAGTTCTGAAGCATTCAAAGAGGGAGTGATACAGAAATTGCTTGCTTAGTCAAAACTAAAATCATTTGTTGGTTGTATGTATTAATTGTTTCTTCGAAAATTCTCGAAAAAAAATCCAATTTTCACCCTGGATATATTTATTAGCTTTGAAATTCTTTGCTATTCATATTTATTTTGTGAAAAGTAATCTTGGGTTTGTAGCATTTCATTACATAGAAATAAGCAACTAGACGAATAAGAAAGAAAACACACTTACCAGTACTATATCTGGACACACATACGGAAATGAATCACTATGCATATGAAAACGAACCACTTAGAAGTTGTACAAGTTCTTTCACCTTTCTTGAGGATCTTCAGAGCAGTATACGATTTATTTCATTGATCATTCATACTTGAATTTAAATTACCAATACACCAACACTTGCAGTGACGTTTTATGACATTAGTTTTTGACGGAACTCATTCTTAGATTACACAAACCTAGTCTACTATTTATATTTGTTCTATTTGAACATATTATATATAAAAGCATTAGGCATACAGTTATCCAGAAAATGTTAAACTTTAAAATGCATAAAATCTTGTTGAACCTATTGAAAAACAACTACTTTTTCCAACTATATGCGGGAAAATATTGAATTATATATACAATAGAGTTCTGAAGCATTCAAAGAGGGAGTGATACAGAAATTGCTTGCTTAGTCAAAACTAAAATCATTTGTTGGTTGTATGTATTAATTGTTTCTTCGAAAATTCTCGAAAAAAAATCCAATTTTCACCCTGGATATATTTATTAGCTTTGAAATTCTTTGCTATTCATATTTATTTTGTGAAAAGTAATCTTGGGTTTGTAGCATTTCATTACATAGAAATAAGCAACTAGACGAATAAGAAAGAAAACACACTTACCAGTACTATATCTGGACACACATACGGAAATGAATCACTATGCATATGAAAATGAAAATATATGCATACAAGATTTTATGCATTTTAAAGTTTAACATCTTCTGGATAACTGTATGCCTAATGCTTTTATATATAATATGTTCAAATAGAACAAATATAAATAGTAGACTAGGTTTGTGTAATCTAAGAATGAGTTCCGTCAAAAACTAATGTCATAAAACGTCACTGCAAGTGTTGGTGTATTGGTAATTTAAATTATTAAATAATATATATATATAATATATAATATATATATATATATATATATATATATATATATATATATATATATATATATATATATATATATATATATATATATATATATATATATATATTCCTAAGTAAAATAAAATACAATACAACCAGAATCAGAAAACAATATATCAGGAGTTTACGTCTGGTCAGGTTACTGTCTAATTATTTTCCTCTCTGTATCGAATTGAATTGGATTGAATAGAATCGACTGCCGAAGTGATGGTCCGTCGCAGTACTTGCTAATTATGAGTAGGTATTTTGGAGCGACATACAGTGGGGCCGCATCTAGCGCCGGTTGCCTAAAGCATCTGTATCGCGGCATGTACGGTCAACGTGTATTAACGGGTGCCATGTATTACGGGTCGTGGTAGTAACCTCCGGAAAATGTTTTAGACAAATGAGCGACGTCAAAAAAAAATCAAACTAAAACCTGTTAAATTTAAGCAATCTCTCCTTAATTGCATTCAATTATTATTCATAATAAAGGACTGAAAAAATATTTAAATTAGTTTTAAAGTGCATAATATAGCTCTTTGCGGCAAAACTGATTAATGAAACATAACTCTTTCGATGGAAATAATACTTGACCTGAAAATTTAAGTGTTCTAAAATTACCTACAAGTGCAGGTAAAAATTTAGTCATTGGGTCATATTGTATATGACCCAATGAACATCTTTTGTTTTATAAATGTTCTCTAAATATTACCATTACCAGACTATAAGACTTTTGGTAATGTATGTTGCTGATGGCAACCTTTCAGTTATCACTATATATTTAAATTCACTGGTGAATTTCGACAAATACCAAATGCCTTGGTGAATGACCGAACGTTTATTCATTTTATTATACATTCGAACTTTCACCGGTGTATGTCGACAAACACAGATAGGCTCCGGTGAATGTCGGAAATGACATGTCGTAACTTCCTTTTGGGCGGTTCCTGCATCCTGTTTGTTGGCTTTGGCTTCGTCAGTCTTTAGTAATGGGAACTGCAGTTACTTCTGAGTACTTGTAACGATTAGCTACTTTCAGGATTAGGACTCGTTACTTAGGACTTGAAATATATGACGTATTATCAAGTCATATTGTATATGACTTGATAATACGTGTCGCATAGCCCGCGATGTGTAGTTTGTATAGCAGTCCGGGGTGCCAGACTTTGTCAAAGGCTTTCTCGAGGTCTAAGGAGACAACCCCTGTATATTGACCTCGGTTGAGATTGGTGGTAATGTACTCGCAGATGCGAAACAGCTGTTGGTCGGTAGAGTGGCGGGGTTGGAATCCGTATTGGAATTCGCTCATGACGTTATATGTCACTGCGAATTCCAATACTCGGGATTGGATTAATGTATCTAGTAACTTGGCCAGGGACGGTAAGAGGTTGATTGGGCGATAGCAAGTTGGGTCTGTGTATGATTTATTTGGTTTGTGAATAGGGACGACCTTGGCTGTTTCAATATGTTCTAATATGTGGGATAATGGGTTAGTCTCAGGCAGGAGTTAAAAAGGTTAAGAAGGCACATTACTGCAAGGTGGGGTAGTTGTTTTATGGCAAAGTTGGGAATATTGTGAATTCCAGGTGCTTTTCCCCTCTTTATTGCCTTAATTACTGAGTAGAGTTCGTGTGGTGTAAAGTTAATGGGTTGTTCGTCATTGTTTAATATTATGTTGTTTAAGTTGTGTATGTAGTGTTGTGTTGTATGTTCATTGTTTAATATTATGTTGTTTAAGTTGTGTATGTAGTGTTGTGTTGTATGTTCTTCTGTCTATGTTGTTCGGTGTGAATGGTGTGGCAAAAAGTTGAGCCAAAAGTTGAAAAGTTGAGTTGAGTTGGTGTGGGAAAAGCACCAGGCCTTTTCCTTATCTGTTTGTTCATCACCACGGGTTGTGATTAATGTTGGTTTTTTGGGTGACTATTTCAGCGTGGCGGAGCTGCTTTTAAACGATTTCTGACACGTTAATCGTGACGCAGTATTCCCCTTTCTACATGTGGCTACGTGGGAGTTTTGCACACGGTGCGCTGTATCATGTTCCTACTGTGTACTGGAAAAACTATTTACGCGGCGCGGTACCCGGTTGTTTACTGCTTGACTATAATCAGAACGGAATATACAATTAAATATTAATACATTGCTAAAAAGAAATGGATTTTTACGGCCGATAATAACAGAGTAAATTATAATACATAAATGCACGTCTTACTTATTAACCATAACTTACATACTTGTTAACATACATAACATACTTATTAACATAAATGCACGTCTTGCACACTTACTTATTAACCGCAAACAATTTCGAAAATCGATAAATTGATTTTTAGATCCTGACTGCAAAAAACTGCAAAAATTCAGCTTACCTGATGCAGATTTCATGTACAAAACCTCCAAAGGCTCTACTATACGTAAGCCTTAGTTTTATAACTTCAGTTTTCATCATTATCGTTTGTAGATTTTAACATCTCGAAACCACTGTCAACATAATAAACAACTTTTCTATTTTTCCAGATGAAGTCCTTGATCTGCCTCTTGTTGGCCTCGTGTACAGTATCTGTGATACATTCAGCATCAGAGACGTGCTCTGATAATATTATAGACTGCCACACAACAAACTACCAGGAGTATGTCGAGTGCGTTACGAAGAGGCACAAGAGATCTATCGACTGCGATTCGCCATGTGATTCCGACAACTGCATTGACACTTGCAGCGATTGCGACTGCGACTCTTGCGAATATAATTCCTGCGAGGAAAACTGCAATCCCTGCTGCAACTCCTGCTGTACGAACTATAACGCCTGTCGCACGAACCACTGTTGCCATAAAACTTGCCACGCCTTGTGCAAGACGACCAGCTGCAGAAGCACCTGTCGAAGATCTTGCTACGATGTCGTTCAGAAAGTACAAGTAACGAATAGTACCACAAACGGTACTAATGGTACTTCTGACTCCTCCACGAATAATAACAGCCACAATATCACGACTATAATCCATCTTCGCAACGTTATAAACAACACAAATATTGTCGATGTTCCTATTTCCATAGATAACACTATCAAGCAGAATATGACGATAGAAAATGCAGGTAAAGAGCAGAGTGGTAATGAGCAGAATAGTACTGAAAAATGCTGTGTTGTAATCAGCCCTCGTCAATGTGTACCTCATAGTGAATTTCCCTTTGTCCGATGCTTCCACTACAGAGCTAAGCAGTGTGGTGATTTTTGCTCAGCTCCTATTGTACACAAAGAGCAGCAGAAGATTTGCACGTCTCTGTACCCAGGAATGGATCCAGATTGCCGCCAACAAGTTATGTACATCCCCCAACCTCAGCCCAGATGCACCTACCAGTCCACCTGGCCTTACGTTGCTTGCGGAATTGAAAAATCCGCTTCATGTGCTGGATGCTACGGTCACTACGTTGACCAAGAAAACAAAAATTATATGAACTGTCCTTCGGGATGCTACGATGAAGGATATGGGACGGGTTCATACTATAGACAAGGGCCGGTTTACAGACCAAACTATATGCATGCACCAAACTGTGGCTTTGGAGATTTTAGCGCATACGGTGCAATGCCAGGCGGCTCCGGGTATGGTGGATATGCTGCACCGTATGGTGGATATGGTGCACCTGGTGCACCGTATGGCGGATATGGTGCACAGTATGGTGGATATGGTGCGCCGTATGGTGGATATGGTGCACCGGCTGTACCTGGTATGGGCAGCATGGGTGGATATGCTCCGTATGGTGCACCGAACCCTGGTGAATATGGAGGACCTCCAATGCCGTATGGAAGCTGGTCGCCTGGCGAGGTCAACAGTTTTGGCGTTAATAATCAATCCAATGTAGTACCAGAAACTAATTCTAATAACGCTAATTATAATAACGCTGTGCCGTTTGACCCCTTGATTAGCGTGGGGCCCAGTTTCAACAATCCTCCGGGATACTCCGATCCTTTTAGAACTTCTAGGGAAGTTGAGATTGAAGTAAACTATGAACCACCTTCTGCAGTTCAGGCTGAGGTGAAAATTCAGCCAATCGACACTAAAGAAGAGGACGAAGCTGAAGGTGATAATAGTAATGTTACTAGCAACGGTACCACTACTACTACCACCACTACCACCACTACCACTATTAAACCTAAAAAAATTAAGCGCAATAAAACAGTACAAGCTAATGATAAAAAACTGGCTTAATAATATTACCTTATTAACTATTTTAGATGATAAAGCTTAAGTGCATGATATGAAGTTCTAACTGTTATATATTGCACATTTACATATTATAATAGGTGTTATATTTTTTACAACAAAATATTAAGTATACTGGAAATTTGTTGCAAATAAGCTTTAGTAGCGGTGAAGTTACTATGTAAACGTAATAATAATTTTATATTTGTATTATATTTGCTTATATCAAACTAAAATGGAATGTTTTCTTAGTAATTATTATGCTGCGCAGTGTGCATAAAAATATATATGTCGGGAATTTTATAAAGAAATGAAAAAAAATAAATTTTGTGTATTCACTGTATTTTATGAATATAGTTTCCATTTATAATTGGTAGGATTTATTGTTTGGTAAAGCCTTTCATGACCTCAATCCATATTCCATTACATAAAGGGTTTTAGCGTATGATATGCTGCTTTAAAATATGGCTATTTGTATTACAAGGGAGCAAAGTTCATTTCCTGCCGCGGATAGTGTGATCAAAATTAGAGGTTTCATCAAAATCTAAGAAAGAAAATGTCACTTTGCTCTTGAGTAACACATTCTGATTTTTTCTATGACATAACCAAATATCAATATAATATTTAGAATAAGTAATTATAAAATTAAACGAACTTACCTTAAGTGAATACAATTATAATTATATGAAACGCCTCGTCCGAATAGATTGTAGTATACTCATTTCCGCTAGATGGTACCACACGCTTCAAAGATAGAAAACATTTCTCCGCGCTCCCGTCGCCATCGTCCGTGTTTCGTCGCTACGTTGTTGCAACTTCGATTAGATCACAGGGACTCGAGTGAACTAAATTAAACTTGTTAGGAGTTTAAGGGATGGATGGGAGTCATCTATTCGGACGAGGCATTTCATATAATTATAATTGAACTTCACTTAAGGTAAGTTCGTGTAATTTTATAATTATATTCCACGCCTCGTACTCTAGATCAGATTGTAGATGTTTAAAGCTGTTGCAACACCGTAACTACTCCAGTTCTTTGGAGGTAACAATTAAGAGCTCTAGGTGCGCAAAGGTGAGGGTTATATTGAAATTTGGCAATCTTAGTACCGGTTGCCATCTATTGGGTCCCGAAGTTTCTATTACGTTGGGGATTTTGATTTCCACACCTTCTTTCGTGACATAAATATTTTGAAATTTAATTAACGATAGAGTTTGTACCCTGTGTGTCGTCACTAAGGCCATTAAGGTTACCACCTTACGAGTAAGTAACTCTAAACCCAAGTTGTCACTAAAATCTAATTGAGTAAAGTAGTCTGGAACTATGGTAGGGTCCCATGTGTAGATGTGTTACAAGTATTGTCGGTTACTACCATATAACTGTTGTATTGTGTACCGCTCATCTTGCTTATATTGATGTTATCTTCAACTGGTAGCCTTGTTCCAATTCGGTTTTAATATCTTCAGTACTTATACCGTGTTGATGGAGTCCTCGCAGGGCGAATGCGTGGGTCTTACTTCTTTTGGGGGTGAATGTATGATATGCTAGATTGCCTTGCTTAAAAGTTTCCATGGATGTGCGCCAGTCTTCTAACCTTTCAGTATATAAAATGATAGTATTGATTGCTTGTTTCCAGTGCAATTTGCATTTCACGTTGATTTTTAAGTATTCGGTCATCCGATTGTGGTTGTCGAAGGCCCCATGAACCCATTAGGGGCGGTTTGACTTCTCTTGGCTCGATTTCTCCTTCCTCCGGCTCCGTATCTTTGCTCGTTTGGCCGGTGAGGGTCTCAGGTATTTGGTTATCGTTGGTTTTGCCTGCCGTGTTCAGGCTTTGGAACTTGTTTTGCGTTTTTATTTCCGCAGCGGATTTTGTAGCTGTGATGTTTCGTTTCTTGGTTGTTGAAGGTTGTGTGAAGGTCGTACCTTGCCCAGTGATACGTCTCTTCTTTGCAAATTTGCACACATCATCAATTTTGTTGCTGTTTTCAAGGCCTGTATCCATTTTTGTAGGTCCCGTGTCAGAAAGTGACATGTACGTACAAAATTTTTGAATTGTACAAATTATACTTCATTATGAGTAAAAAGAGAAACCTGATTACTATAAACAATTTATATTTCAACAAAAAATAGATACAGTTGTACTTATTACATAAGATAACAGTTTTCCATTTCACGCAATATTATTTATTTTGAACTATATTAAAATTAAAAGCGCAGTTTTCACAATTATTTATATTTATTCCTGATACTGATGGTTCATTAGTAGTTTCTGGAAGTGTCAACTCTGCTGCTGTACGGGATTCTACATTGTGTGATGTAGATGGTCCGGGTCTTGATGATAATATTTTATGAGAGGTTTCGATTTTATTATTAATTGATTCATCTATATAACCTTCCGCCACGGTATTACTTTTCCAACCAACATGCTCTTTCAGCATGTTGGTTGGAAAGCAACGTGTGCACTGTGGACGTGTAGGAGGGCCTTTGGTGGAAGCTGGGGTCTTAATCCCAAGGTTCTCCACTGGCTCTACTGCACTATTGTTAGACCAATTTTAACTTACGGGGCCATCGTGTGGTGGCCTTGTGTTGAAAGGAACTCAACTAACAGGCAACTGGACAGGGTCCAGAGACTTGCGTGTTTAGGGATGACTGGAGCATTGAGAACGGCTCCCACCAGAGCTCTGGAGGTGCTATTAAATCTCATGCCACTACAAATATTCATTAAATTGGAAGCCATGCGTGCGGTATATAGACTGCGCACGCTAGACCAGTTACAGGTGTGCTCATTCGGGCACTCTCGCATGTGGAACTGGGCCACCGAACGATGCCCGGTTCTACTCATGAGTGGTGATCATATTCCCACTAAACTATATCCCTCGAACTTCCTGGAGGTCGTAATCCCTGACCGCGAGGAGTGGGGGATAGAGAACACCCCGATGGCAATCCGCAACGGAACCAACTGGTATACGGATGGATCCAGGGCGGATGGAATGTCGGGTGCCGGAGTCTTTTCTGACTCGGGAACAAATAAGTAAATACTTTGCTCTGGGTGCACATGCTACTGTCTTCCAGGCCGAGGTATTTGCGATTCTATCCTGTGGGCTGGAGCTGCTTGCTGGCCCACAAAAAACTGGTAGAATCAAAATATGCTCCGACAGTAGAGCTGCCATCTTGGCACTTAGTGCCGTTGAAGTGCGCTCAAAACTGGTTCTGGAATGCAAGACCGTCCTCGAGACGCTCTCTCAGAGGAATAATTTACGCCTTGTCTGGGTCCCAGGACATGCTGGTGTACCGGGAAACGAGAAGGCCGATCAACTAGCCAAATTAGGCACTTTAGAGACACCTACTGGGCCTGAACCCTTCGTAGGGATCTCCAGAAGCACAGCGGTTCTCTCAATGAAGACTTTAGCCCAACAAATGTTTCAACATTGTTGGACAACTGCTCCAGGCATGAGACAGGCTAAAGAACTCCTCATATCTGGTCCCGACGCTGGGAGGACCAGACAGCTGCTGAAATTAAGCAGATGTAACTTAAGAACAGTGACAGGCCTACTGACCGGTCACTGCCACCTAAGACGACACCTTTACATAATGGGTCTTGTGGAAGACCCTGAGTGTAGGGGATGCTTGGAAGATGAGGAGACAGCAGGGCATGTTCTGATGAATTGCCCCGCTTTCCTGCATATACGTATGCAATACCTGGGACAACTGATGCTGATGCCCAGGGACTTTAGAGAGCTATGTCCCAGCCGCCTCGTTGGCTTTATTAAGGCAACTGGACTGGTATAGCTCTCGAAAGGCGGGACGTGACGGGCCCATACTGAGGCCTATACGTCAAAGGGCGGAGCCCCCGCCAATCTCAATCAATCAATCAATGCTCTTTCAGTTGACTTATATCGCCTTCACCATTTACCAATAAGGTAGCAGAAGTGCGTCGAAAGCAGTGTCCCATGTACAAATTAGATTTGGGTAGTTTTAGATATTGAGCTATATCACTAGGTATTTTTCCAATAGTGCTCATACCTACGGGTTGATTTGTACACTTTCCATGTTTATAACGCAAAAATAGACGTCGTGAAGGAATGTTGTAACAAGATTGCCTTAATTCAACATATTTCCGATAATAAGGTATATAGTTTAATGAATTTTCCTTTGTATTATTAATTACAGTGAAGGTCCAACACTGTCTTGTTTTGGAATCCGGTATACGCACAATTAAAATTTAATCTTTGTCTTCGATGTCATACATCTGCATTTTTACTAGTTTATCTCGTCTGCAGGCACCCTAAATACCCATAATTAGAACAACCTATAACAATATAAATATGAATTTATATAAAAAAAAATTGGCGTAGTTGAGGGTCGAACCGACAACCTTCCGGATTCGAAACTGACATTTTAACACTGCGCTACCGAGGATAATGTAAAATTTGTTTTTTATCTCCTTTATGAAACAGACATTATGTAATAAAAATACTGTTTAAAACAATTTGTCAATAATAAAGAAATACTAAATCAAATTCGTCAATATAGTATATTATGTATTAGGTACCTATATAATATATTACTAGATAGTATTAGTAAAAATATATAAATTTATTACCTTTTTAAGCAAAAATTCTTCATCAGGTGCTATTCGGATAAAGTTTTGTATTTCATCGTTCGTGAATATTTTAGATTTTTGGGGTTTATATCCCACTGCATTTTTCTTTAAAAACCCTATTAGCTTGGTATAGAGACTGATGTCGATATTGTGCTTCACGGTTAAAGTTGTTTTTAACATGGAATAATTAGACCATAATGATGACGATTTCATAGTTTGGGATTGTTCTCCAAAGTATGCCAGTAACACTGGATATTTTTCTGAATATTTTTGTACTTTATTGGTATTACACCATGTATCTAGTTAATCTCTTATATTGTGCTTCACATTTATTTCGAGATTTTTCAGGTAAGAGATTTAAACTGATATTTCTAGAAAGTGCAATTTCCGGAGGAGTGTTTGAAAAGTCACTGTCACTTTCCATTTTTAGCACACGATTTTTAACATTGGACAAAATAATAACCGTGACATTTCAGAAATTAAATTGTTTGACTTTGGTTTATCGGTGGCACTATTTTTTGTAGACGTGTATCATTTTTGACTGACAAGCGCCTGCTAAGGAATTTATAATAAAGAAGCGAGCGGGAATTGACACTATTGCCGCTTTAAAGCGACAATTATGATGTCATTCATCGGAAATGGCGTACTTTGCGTTGATAAGTAATTGAAAGCGCAAAAGCCTACTATTGAGGCGATTGGAGAAAAACTTCTTTAGGCGCACGCTGCATTTTTCGCGCTTTCCACTTTTATTTTGTGGGTGTTTAATGAGACTGGGTCGTCACGCTTCAGGTCCAACGCATCACGCTTCAGGGCCAACGCATCACGCTTCAATCGTGACGATTATCGCCTAGCACCGCTCAGGCGATTATCGCCTAGCTACTAGCTAGGTCACCTTGTACCTGTACCCCTTAATCGAAGTTCCAGCTAAGAGAAAAAGCGCGCTTTTAAAGCATTTCAAAGATCCTTATTGTGGTAGAAACAGGTTGTATAAACCTCCTTCGCCAGTCGACATCTATACACGCCCAAAACCACGGCAAATCCGTAAAAAAAGCAAATTCAAAAAATTTTGACGTACATGCCAGTTTCTGACACGGGACCTACAAAAATGGACACATGCCCCGAAAACAGCACCAAAATTGAAGATGTGTGCAAACTTGCAAAGAAGAGACGTATCACTGAATAAGGTACGTCCTTCGCACACCCTTCAACAACCAAGAAACGAAACATCACAGCTACAAAATGCGCTGCGGAAATAAAAACGCAGAACAGGTTTCTAATTGTGGAGTATATTAGATTATAAGGAGCCTATAGGTATTGTACAATAAAACTACAAAAATTTATTGATAGCTTTTAATGGGTGCCTTTTCAGATACAAATATTTCTTTTATTACTAAGACTGAAATGAAGTAAAATAGTTTTACATGAAGCATTGGGTTAACTACGCTCTCCATCGTTATCTTAAGGTACGTATACACCAAAGCAACATCGAGGAACATTTATGTTTCTGTTGCATGTTTCCTAAAATGTTCCACTAAGTTCCAATAAGTTACTTGTTATTGCAGTAAACGAAATTAAAAGTCGCTTGGTGTTTCGTTTTTCCGTTCGAAGGAAAACATCAAAGGAGCTAAACATCAAAGGAGCTAAACATCAAAGGAGATAGTGGAACCCTCGGCAACAAATCGAAGTGGGAACTTTTTGTTGCGGAAATGGAGATAGTATGTTGCTGTTTGTTTCGGTTTATTCGTTTAGAGCACGTGGAACAATCTACTTGTGTATTTACTGCGTCTTTAAATTAAATAATGCCGGTTTACAAGTGGAGTATCGACAAATTCTAAACAGATACCTTAAAGAGTTATACGAGTCGCCAGTCGCTAAAAACCTTAGTGTCACCAATAACCGTTCTGCAGGTGATATCGACGCTCTATAATTGGTGTTTGACCTAATAGCCATTTGACCATTTATGGTATTTGACCTAATAGCCATTCCAGATCCAAACTCGACATACGAATAAAATTTAGAAGGTGTCCGTCCTTTATGTGGCCTGATGCTATATCACCATTCTTTAAGGCGTTTAGAAGTTGTAAACCACCAAACTGGTCCCTCTCTTTCAGACTTGACCGCACCCACACTTTATGTTTCCTTTTTCTTTTTCTACTTAAAATAATATAAGCCGATGCAGCAGCGGCAAGGCAGTCTTGTTCGTCCAACATTTTATTTATAATGTTGATGTTGCTTTGGTGCAGACACTGTGTGTTCCAGATACAAATAAACGAGAAACAAAACATAAATGTTGCTAAAATTAGTTATTTTGGTGGAGATAGAAAGTTTCCTTGAGTTGCCTCAAATTCCATTATTGTGAAACAAACAGCAACATATGGCAACACAAAGTTCCTCATTGTTCCTTTGGTGGATATGTACCTTTAGAAACGTAATATTTCTATAAACATTTCAAGAGGCAAATAGAAACGTAAGTTTATTAGAGTAAAGATTTGTTGGCTTATTTCCTTACAGTCAGTTCTCAAACAAAAATGGCTTACTCTTCCACAACAGATACGACAAGTTCTGACAGGGAACTAGAATCAACGATAAAATTTAAAACCAAAATGGGGTCTATGTGCATCTTTTGTAAAAATGTAGGAGCTTCTGTAGTACACGCAAATGAAAAAAGTTTATGTTTATACAGGCGGACGGTTACAGTATATATTTTAAAATTCGTAAACCCCGAATCCGTAAAAAAAGCAAATTCAAAAAATGTTGACGTACATGTCAGTTCCTAACACGGGACCTACAGAAATGGACACAGGCCCTGAAAACAGCACCAAAATTGAAGATGTGTGCAACCTTGCCAAGAAGAGACGTATCACTGAGCACGGTACGTCCTTCATACACCCTTCAACAACCAAGAAACTAAACATCACAGCTACAAAATCCGTTTGAAGTTTTCACTTCTATCGTGTGATCATAAGCACACACCCATGTTTTTTTAATGGGGTATTTCCACACAAATGTAGTGATTTTTAGGGTATTATGTCTTTACGTTGACGGCCGCCTAAAGGAGTATTCATTTTTCAGTTAATTTTATTAACTAAAATTAATGGTTTACAATTTTAGCTAAGTTGGGCTAGTAGGGCTAGTTCGATGCTGATGGTTAAGGGGGGTGCTAGTAGTAATTTAGGAATTAGAATTTTGGGTAAGTGGGCAATCATGGTGTGCGTGCTTCATTTAAGGTTTTCTAATTTGTAAATATCCTGGTGAAATTTCGGACAGTCTGAATTATAAAGTCAGTGAGTTTCGTGTTCCAGAGTAGTTACGTAGCATATCTGTGCTCACATAGCTTAGACTTGTTACTGCTCTCAGAGCCTTATTTTGCAAGACCTCAAAGTGTCTTGGGTTGACCTGGATATCAAGGGCTACCATACTAGCGCTGCATACGTAAGTATATGTTTTATATATGGTGCAAGCTATCATCTTGACAAAACTTTGAACAACTTGTGTGAAAGCAGTGGCGGCTCCTCGAAGTGGGCAGGGCGGGCAGTGCGCACCCTAGGATTTAAGGTATAAATATAAAAGAAAAAACAATATCCAAAAAAATATTTCAATTATAATGTAGAATGTTCAATATGTTTTAACACCAAAACACTTTCACTTCGCTCGACGCGCGTTTCGCCAACCAAGTTGGCATCATCCGGAGACGATTAAAACTGTTTCGTAAAACTGTAACTGTAACTGTAACTGTAACTGTGTAATGTAAAACTGTTCAGTTTTAATCGTCTCCGGATGATGCCAACTTGGTTGGCGAAACGCGCGTCGAGCGAAGTGAAAGTGTTTTGGTGTTTGTGGAAACTACTCCGAGTGTTACAGTTACATCAAAGGTTCCAGCCCTATCCAGTATGTTTTAACACAATAGCATGACAGATTTTTAAAAGTCTTAAGTAAGATTAAAATAAAAAGTAAAAAGTATATTATTAATCAGTCCGTCAAGTATATAATAAATCACATTCCGATTTAAATTTTGCGCGATACGCACCTGAAATAAATTAGTAATACCTGCGTCTGATCTGTTTGCCCATAGCGCGAGGGAGACCTGCTAATCATCGCTATGGGCAAGCCCGTAGATGACAAGCAGGCCTGTATTAATTCGCGATATACGTTCGAGGTATACGCGGCGACGATTGTGCGAGCGAAACGGTAAACGTATGCTGAGGTTTTATCCACCCTCTGACAGTCTGAGATGGGCTTGCCCGTAGGCTCTACCCACGCCGGTCGACCGTCACTTTTTTGAAGCGACAAAGTAACTATTTGCTGAACTAATAATTTTTGTCTTAAAACAGTAATAATTTTGCACTCGAGCAAAAATTCGTCTGTTTTGGTCAGATCTCCGCCCCTTAGAACATTAGTTCAACGCACTCAACGTCTTAATTGGCTCAGCAGGTAGCCAGGGCCGGCGCCTGGGGCCGATACCTACCTGGTACCTAATTATATAAAGTACCTACTAATAAATAAAATGTTTTCATGTTTTCAAAATAAAATTTATTTCACCTACTTACGAATTTATTTCATCGAATGACGGTCCTGCGTAGCTCGTTACTGAGCCCCTCCTCTTTAGTCGCCGATGCGCAAAGCAAGTCCATTCTCTCGTTGGATAGAGTATGATGAAGAGTTATATATGAAATTTTAAATCCCGTACAATTGAAGTGATACGTAATTATAATAATAAAAACTTTATTATTATAATTACCACTAAATTGTACGGGATTTAAAATTTGATCAAGTGGTTCTAGTAGAACCAGGGTATTTAATATTTATTAAAATCCACTTAATCGAAGTATTTATTATAACCAACCTATAGGTTAGGCGTGTAGGAAACAAATTATTTTGCATTTCCTATAATACGAAAATAATATCGCCCTTCATTCTTTAGCTTTTCAGCTATGATTTTTATATAATTATGTATCTAGTAATAACTAATCACTATAATCTAAAAAGTAATAAAACTAATAAGTAACGATACCCCAATCAATCAGTGTGGGAAATATATTTTTTGATTTTTAATTAAAACAGACTTCTTAAACCGACTTGAAGAGGAATTCAGTGCAGGCGCACCTGTTTCGTGCATTATTTTGTATATTATGCTACGGGCTTGCCCATCGGCGCGGTTTGAGTGATGTAACGTCCAGGATTCGCGCCCTTCAGCTTCAGCCCCTAATTAGTGATTGGTGTTACAAAGTCATATGATTAAGAATTCAGATTTCACTGTTTTCTGTTTAGAGTTTAGATCACAGTTGTATTGTGCAGATACAAGATACAATACCGGGTAGAGTAGGTATGTGGATTTAGTTCTTCGTTCGATTTTTCGGCTTTTCGTTTTGTCGTTCGTGATTGACGTGATATGATTAGGTACCTACTTACCTTACATATTTAAATATTCATTGATCGTAAATTCGGCAAACGAAATACCTATTGGTTTTTAAAAAATATTTAACAATCTATTACAATATATTTTGTTTATTTCAATTTATTTATAACATCAGTAATTCGTGAATAAATATTATTTCAAAAAAGTTTGATACTTTTTCGAAAAATCATTTTTGTGAAACCCTGTAATTTTTTGTAAATGGATTTTTCGTTGAAATTCTGAAGTGCCAGGAAAACGCGTGACCTTGAAAGTTTAAAAAATTAACTGCTATACCGCTATAAAAAATTTTTAAAAAATAGTGTACTGTAAATCAATTCTCTATAGGTACTGATAAAAATTTAATAAATCTTATGCCCAAATTTCCCCGATACAAAAAAATAATAATTTTCAATTTATATAAATATCACGTCAGCGCCTATTTTTTAATTTTCAGTATCCTCTCAATATCCTTTATATACATCTCAGGAACATTATTATCCCTGAAAGAAAACAAATTAATGCCTCCTCGCATAAAACATAGGTATTATTACGTTACCTTAGCTTGTCAACCTTGACTTTGAGATAGTTCTCTACCTTTCGATCGTTAATGTCGACCTCAAGCCTTTGGGCGTTTCCATCTGCAAACTTCTCCTGTATGCAAAGTATCTTTTCTTTCTCCTTCTCGTTTATTTGCTGCAAAAGTTCCCTCTTATGTTTCACGTTATGCTCCAACTTCTTTTTCCTTTCCTCGATGTCCTTGTCGAAGAGATGCCGCTGAACTCGAGCCACCTTTGGATAAAATAGGTAGTAAAAAATAGTTCAATGAGCATGTCTATAATAATAATATGCCAAATATATTTATTTGGAAAGGTATGTGGATATTTGGAGATATTGAAGAGGTTTTTGCGGAACATACACTTGAATTGTAATTACAATACAAATATCTACCTGGACCTTTAAGTTCCACTGTCCATCATCAGAGAAATTTAAATCAGAGGCAAAAATTAATATTCTTAAATTTTGCGTTGCTGTTTACATTAAATGCAGGTATACTTTTTATTGACATTATTAATTACACAATTATTAATTAAAATTAAATAATGAACAAAGAATTATTAATTAGTTGCTAAAATATTCGCAGCTTTTCTTACCTACTCTATACTTAAGTATATGAAACATAAAATATGCCTAAATGTACTTTTAAGTGACCCTGTATATTGTATAATGTTCTACTTAAAACATGATGATAATCTAATTCATACGTAGCTACATCATCAATTTCCGTACGACCTAGGGCAATTTAAAAACCGCAAATCGTAAACAAACTTTATTCATGAAAACGTTTTTTTGTTTTATTTCCAACCTACATACTTACATACTTCGAGAGAGCTACGACGAGTAATATTTACTCCTCTCTCTATTTTTTTATTTGTAAATCGAAATCGAAAGTTCATTCACAGATACATATTACGTGCATCTGTCAAATAAATTCTTCACATAAATGTACTTCACACGAGAGCATTTTGCGTAAAATTGCTACCCACGCTCGCTATGGGCGGGGATCGAATTTAATTTATAAAGTAGAGTAATTCTCATAATGTTTTGTTGGTGTAATTATTTCCTAGAAATTATTTGTTTTGGAATATTTATTTAAGTTTGGAAATATAATGCACCTACGGTAGGTTTTTATGTCAGTTTCCAACTGTGTTTTACATAGGTAACATTATAAGTTCTAGTGTACGCTCCTTTTTGAAAAAGTATTTAACGATGACTGATGTTAGACCTTTACGAGAGGATACTTTCAATTACTTAGTTGGACACTATTCGTCACAAATTAATGGCATTAATTTGCCGTCTAATAGACAGGTATTAAAACTGCTCTTTTATAACATTCGTGAAGTGAAGCCAAGTGTACATGAAAGTGCTAAATTAACAATAAAAGAGGTGTCAGTTTTTTGGGATAAAGCTCGCATTCCAACACGTCAGGATTTCCATTGTGTTAAACAACTAGATAACCTTTATACAGAGTGGAGGAACTTTCGGAGGAAAAATTTTCGTTGGAAAATTGGACGATCTCTTTGATATTTCTCATGCAAACGCGTTGGAGTTGCTGAAAATAGATGAAGATAGACAGTTTTTAATTAACCGAAGAACAAAGAGACGTCCTGGATTTAAGCATGGTATTGATTATCAACTTGCTTTTCAAAAAAAATCAACTGAGGAGAAATTACAGAAATTATCTGAACGAATGCAAAGATGTCAACAAGAAAAAGCTAGATTAGAGGAAACAGTCACCTGTCCATCATCAAGCAGTAATTCAGCCGACTCCAACGAAAATGAAGATGAAATAATTGAAGCCCAAGAAGAGTTTTTACAAGACCAGCCTGGCCCACAGTCACAGCCAAAAAAGAGAAGATTATATGGAACATTTAACATCATCACACCAAAAATAGGCGCTGCATTTGTTGCTTGCAAAATAAGCGACAGGTACGGAGTTCATATTTTGACGGCAGTAGCAGAAGCACTAGGACATGACAGCACATCTTTGTCCATCAGCAGAACCACACTTCAGTACTCTAGACAACGCATCCGCAAAGAAAGAGCTGAAATATTAAAGACTGCCTTCGGTAAATCTGAATTGCTGGCCCCAGTCATCCATTGGGATGGAAAACTTTTACCTTCTCTCAGTGGAATGGAAAATGTCGATAGACTTGCTGTCTTAGTTACTAGTGGAGATATTGAACAACTACTTGGAGTACCAGCTTTGCCAAATTCAACTGGAAGAGAACAGGCAGTTTATGATGTGCTTTGTGAATGGAATTTGGAAGACAAGGTAATAGCTTTATGTTGTGATACGACAGCATCAAATATGGGTTATTTAAATGGGGCAACCACACTATTGCAAGAAAAGTTAGAAAGAGATAGTCTATATTTTGTAGACATCATATTTTTGAAGTGGTTTTGAGAAGTGTGTTTGGCACAAAAATGCCTTCCTCATCTGGTCCAAATGTGCCACTATTTAAACGTTTTAGGGAATTTTGGCCCAAAATAGAACAAAATAAACTAAAAACTGGATTTCAGGTATCAAAAAATTAAAAACATTTTACAACCAGTTAAAGCCGAAATTGTAAATTTTCTAAATGCAGCTTTAACTTTGCAACAACCTCGTGTGATTATAAAGAACTTTTAATGCTTTCTCAAGTTTTTGTTGAAGAAGAGCCCACTCACACGACATTCTATCGCCCAGAGGCATTTCATCATGCACGTTGGCCAAAGCCATTTACTGTCTATTTTTTTTTCAAGATCATTCCCAACTAATTAAAAAAAGAAAAAAATAGCTATTGAAGATATATGTCTCTTTATTGTAAAGGTTTATGTAAAGGCCTGGTTTAAAGCGTCATTTACTAGTAAAGCACTTCATGACTTAGACTTTTGTAAAGAATTCATTAATTATCAAAATATTGACAAAGAAATATCTCAAGCCGCAAGTAGTAAAATAGTGAACCATTTGTGGTACCTTAATTCAGTTAATATTGGCTTATCTTTCTGTGATGACGATATTTCAGTTACCACTAAAAGAGAAATGGTTTAAGCTTTGAATAGGAAATCACCAAATCAGGAGGGTATTAATAACGACTTAGGATTAGTGACATTACTGACGTTGAAAACAAGGAAATTCAGGACTTCATATGCGAGAAGACTAAACAGTTTTTTCAAAAATTTGAATGCGAAAGTCAAATTTCCCATTTTAGGAACATGTGTATCTAACGGGATCATTAGTGTTTCTAAAATGGGATTATTATCTCCAAGCACAGATCGACAAATGGAATAACTGGCTTCGTTGTCTGATACACCGCAAGCTTCGTGGACCCATCTCTGGCAGGAGGTGCACCGAATCCACAAGTCACCAGGTTTGCTGCTTAGAAAATCAACTTCACATGGCAAACTTCACATGGCAGACTTCAAAGCACATGGCAAGAACATTTTAGAAGCACAAGGCGCGTCCCATTTTATCAACATATCAACATGTAAACAAACTGTCGCGTCAGGAAATTAAACTACCCGTTTAATCCCAAACCACAAGGTTCTTATTGTTAAATAAATCACAACACCGTCTTCATAAAACAGAACAGTAATTTACTTTAAAATCAAAACTTGAGTATACAAACAACATGTCAGTAAAGGTAAAAATGTTAATTGCCACACCGTGTTTATATCGACATCGACTACTCAGTTTTTTTTACTTCTCCACAAACTCTGCCTCGATTAATGCGCAAGCCATGCTAGCCAACATTGAAAATTATTAAACAAAAGTTACAGACAGTGGTTCAACAAAACGGCATTATATAATATATGTCTCTAACATACTCCCACCTGAGGAACATTTAGCTACATAAAGGTTTCTCACAAAGTAAAAGAGACATCGTAATAAAAATACATGTACATAAAACAAATAGGCATTGAAACTTCACAAAATTTCTTTGGTAACCTAGACACGCGGCCACTTCGCGTTACCTTCACTCCGATATCGGGTAGTCTGCTTTTGAGGTCAAAATTAACCTCACCGCACACTCTCGCACTGTTTTATCACTCACTTCCTCTGATGCTGCTTCTGGAACACTCGTTCTATTAGTGGGAGGTGAAGCTGTCTCTGGTGTACATGTATTCCCTTCAGACGATTCTATGCACCTCAACGGGTAGATTCGTTGCACAGGACCGGTATTCTCGTAATTCAATACGGTCGGCGTTTGGCGTTCGCTCTGCGTATAATGACGTCAGATTCGAAAGCCACGTGACCGGACTAACAAAAATGGTATTTACGTTTGTTTAACGTCTAGCGAACTCCGAACGCGCTTGGCGCGCAGCACTTGTTTTTAAAACACCTACCATTTGGTTGTTGTTTTGCCCTTCGCTCAATCACGCGTACGATTTTTCTAACCTAGAAAACTAAAATGTCATAATTTTATGATTTTGTGATACCTAATTCATTTTAAATAAAATTTATACAACAAAAAGTTTCGCTGCATTATTTGCGCAGTATTTTGCTTTGCGTTTTTTTGAGGTTTTCAGTTTTCTTGACTCATGGCTCTCCCATATATAGGAGGTATTATTTTTAATAACATGCAAGTGGAAAGGCAGCAATTGAGTCCTCTGGTTTCAAAACCCGACAAATCCATTTTTAGGGAAAATTGAGTTTGATATGGCAATGGATTTGTCTTTGCCACTTCTACGATTTAGTTCTACTGGTATAATGCAAAACCCGGCATATACATATAATATTTGTATTTAAAATTTTGGGTTAGTATCAAAAAGCCGACAAATCCAAGCTGCGTTAGAATCAAAAGCCAGCAAATCCGAATTAGCCAATTACAGCCCTTGTTTGAAGTCACGCGACATTATAACATATTAATCATCTGTTTGTTTTGCCAGTACCATTTGAATACATTCATTTACCTAACGGTTTAGTCCGGTAACGATCTTTTTTAGTAATCAAATTAAGTACTAAGCAGTACCTTAGTAGGTAACTAAGTCATTATCATAATAATAGTAATGGAGTGTGTGTGAGTGTGATTTCCTAAGCCAGTTACACCCGAATTGGCGCGAAAACGTGTTTCCCGACCAAATATTTGGAGACGAGCTGTACAGAAGGAAGAGAGGTAAGAAGCAACATTTTTTTTGTAAAAAATACATACTATACAAGATTTAATTCTTTTTAGATATAAACCTAAAGCATTACCTTCATATCCATCTTGTAAACATGCTACAAAGTCTTATAGATGTAGTACACTGTTGATGCGCGATGTGAGAGAGTTTCATCAAAATTTTTATTCGCATAAGGATAAAATAGGCCAGGATAACTTTATTATTAAACATTGCAAAACTAGTGATATAAAACGCAGAGGGCGTACAGGAAATCAGTTGTATAAAAAAAACTTTTCTGTAAAGTATAATATTGGTCTTGCTGTTTCGACAAAAATGATACCCGTATGCCAAAAATCATTTCTAGATATTCTGAAAATTAAGAAAGATCGCGTGCTCGGTGTACTCAAAAGATTTCATGACAAACGACTAATGGCTCAAGAAAAGAGAGGGGGTGATCGAAAAACAATGAAATATGCTGAGAGAAAAAAATGTGTAATGAAATTTATTGAAAAATTTAAAACCGTTGAGTCGCATTATTGCAGAAATAGGTCTTGCCGCATGTACTTGCCCTCTGATTTAAATATATCGAAAATGTGGCGTTATTAGTGTAACGAGGTGGAAGTCGATCCGTCGTTTATTCTGGTAAAAAAAAGTTATTTTCGACATATATTTAATACCTGCTATAATATTGGATTTGGTTCTCCCAGAACAGATGTGTGTTCTACTTGTCTTCAATTACAGGAAAAAATCAAAATAGAAAAAAACGAGCAACTCAAAAAAAATCTTATGACTGAGCGCCATGTGCATAAATTAAGAGCTAAAGCTTTCTTTGACTCATTGAGAGAAGAAAGGCAAGGCCTTAAAACGATATCGTTTGATTGTCAAAAAAATCAGGCAATGCCAATTATTCCTGACCAGTCAGTTTATTATAGTAGACAGCTATACACATATAATTTTGCTGCCGTGACAGGGTCATCGCATGCACCGTTGTCAAATGATAATGTGTTTTTATATACGTGGACTGAGGATCAACACCCTAAAGGAGCCAATCAAATTGCCAGTGCAATTTTTCACAAACTTTGTAGCACCAACCTAGATGCAATAGACACTGTTCGCCTTATTGCCGATGGCTGTGGCGGCCAAAATAAAAATTCTATAATGATAACGATGTGTATTAAATGGCTTAGTGTGGATGCTCCTCAATGTGTCAAAAAGTTAGAGCTCATATTCCCCGTAGCTGGCCATTCATATATTCCCCCAGATAGGGTTTTTGGACAAATTGAGAAGGTTATCAAAAAAAAAGATACTATCGTTGCTCCCGAGGAGTTTATTGAAATATTTGAAGACCATGGAAAAGTTTTTATATTGGGTCAGCATGTGGAGGTGTTCGACTGGAAGAAAGATAGTCAAAATTGTATAAAGCCTCCTGCACAATGGCACTTTCGATTCAACATGAGTAAAAGATTTATACTCAAAAGGGGCGGAAGAAATAACATAACCATACGAGGAGAACAATCTTATAAGTCAGATCTAGGGGAATACAAGTCTGTGTTCAAAAAAGGAAAATCAGTAAATAACATCATGCAAAGTCGATTATCCAGTGGTGTAAGTCCTAACAAAGAAAAGCTAAAGGATGTAAAAGTTCTATTGGAGAAGCACTGGGGTAAAGACTGGCATACATTAGAAGATCTGAAATATTATAGTCAAGTTTTGGACAAATACTATGATACCCCAGTTGACGCTACTACAGAGGAACTCGAAAATGAGATTTTATGTGAACCATTTGAAGAAATTCCCGACTTAGTTGTCTGATCCCTATCTTATGTAAAAAAATATTTTATGTATTTATTATTAATTATTAACATCTGATCATTAAAACTTATTTTTAATGATCAGATGTTAATAATAAAACTTAAAAAAAAACATTTTTTTTTATTATGGAGGGGAAAGTGTGAAAAATTTAAGAAAATTAGTTGCAAAACGCGATAAATCCAAAAGTCAATATCAAAACCCGACAACTGCCATTAGTTTATTTAAATTGTGACGTTATTAATTCCATTTTGGGTACAACAATCTAGTTTTTTAACTAACCAGTCTAACCTTTATATAATTTCAAAACATTTTGAAAATTGGATGATGAGAAAATGCCGTAACAGTTTTTTGCGATTTCCCAACATTTGACCTAAATGGATTTGTCGGGTTTTGAAACCAGAGGACTCAATTTTTTGCCGACGATCCTTTCGAATTTTCCAGGTCCAGGTCGCAGTAACTGCCCCGTCGACGTTTTTACTCGCACAACACGAACCTCTTCATCTTTTCCCGGATAGAGGTCTACTACTCTCGCGAACCACATACAGTGGTTCAACAAAACGGCATTATATAATATATGTCTCTAACACAAACAATGCCTGTATGTTTTCGATATAAGAATATAACCTTAAAATTTCATACATTAAGTGGTCGTTTATGTCCTAGCAACTGATAAAAGAAATATCGGCGTCATCTCATTGGGTCTAAAGACAAAAAGCTTATGTTTGTAGATCTATTTTTTTTAAAAGAAATACGTTAAAAACTTAAAACTCGCCTAGCTGCGTTGCACCAATCAGGATTTTGTTCAAACTGCTGAAGGTTACTCATACACTGAGAGGGAGTATTACCTACATTACCGCGTGTTGAATATCTAATATACTATTATTATACAATTTTATACAAATGTGTTATTTCCATTACAATAAGTGTAATGGTAATTTTTCTAGTAATAGGCCCTCTGGTTTCCGACTAAACCAGAGGGTTGCTTAACTTATGCACGTAATCATTTTTGATATAATGAACAGGTACCAATATTTAAGCAATGTTCGATTTTAACTAAGTCTTTGAGATATTCAAGGAGTGATACTGAACATCAAAGAACATCATCTTAATCTAGAATTACCTTCAGGAAATCATCCTCGTCTCTAGCTAATGCCACAGCTTGTTGCTTTCGAATGTCTTCAATCTGCTGAGCTCGAGACCTTCGTAAGTCCTCTAACTGTTCTTTTTGCCGGATAGCAGCTCTTTTTTCTGCTTCCCTCCACTCCCTTTCTTTCTATGAAAATTAGTAAAAAGATCGTTTTCATTTCATTAGTTTACATTTGCTACAATTGTATGTACTTATTCATCATTGTCTTATAAATGCTATACCATAAGGCACTGCTATACCATAAGGCTACATTTAGTTATTTATTTAGTTATTTTTTCTGTACTCACTTCTTCTTGTGTTCGCAAAGCGTTCATCTCATCCAAGGCGGCCTGCGAATCTGCGCTCTTTTCCTGTTGCGCCCTCAGCCTTGCTATTTCCTTTTCCTTCTCAGCATTGGCAAGCGCTATTTGCGCCTCCCTTGCATCTTCGCGTGCTTGCTTCTCTTTCATAAATTGCTGGATCTGAAAATGGAATTATATACCTTCCAATGTAGATAAGTAAAGTATATAACAAGGGTAAACAATCCAGCGGAAATTTGTGTATTTGAATAGAACAGAACAAGGAAAACGAAGAAGCAGTTAGATCATATGTTTATAGTCTCTAGAAGATCCATGTTATCATATTAAAGACCTCGAAGATCAAGGTAAATGTGTACTTGCATATAAGAACACATAAATCTAAAAGCAAGCTAACCAAATATATAATCTATAATCTCCAAATCATGAAAGTTGGAGGTTACTAATTTATTTTTAATCTACAACATACGCTGTTCGAGTGTTCTTCGGTAAAAAATAATAAAACGAGAGTGACAACAAAAATAATTCCATTATATGTGACTGTTGATATCTCCAGCTAAGTTGTTGTAAGCTGCTGAACTAAAAAGAAAGAGAGGGCACGATTTCGTACATTGTAAATCAAGCTAGAATAATATCGCAGTAGCCTTGCACCGTTTCAAAACTCTTGACAGGATTTGGTTATCTTTTAGTTGAATTGGCTCTTTCTTCACTTTCAGTGCACTTCGGCACTCGCACTAGGTTGCCATTTTTCCGACGAAAAATTGCCATTCAAATTATAGGTTATGTATTATGCTTACGTTTCTCATCGGGGAACGAGTATAGTTTGTAAGTTTGTATACATCCGGACAAGTTGTTTCAATACACATTTGACTGGTGACGTAACTGGTGACGTAACTGGTGACGTAACTATGACGTAACCGCCAACTTTCAAGATTTGGAGAGTAGGCATAACAGTTGAGATGTTGACGGAAATTAACTTATTATATTGACGAAAAGATTCGTATTTCTTACGTACTCTTAAGTCCGCAATTCTTTGTTCTTCCTGCTTTAGAAGCCTGTAATTTTCAGCCTCGGCGTTCGCCTGCTTGAATTCTGCTCGCATTTTGAATTGCTTGTCTTTCTTTTCCAGTTCTTTTTGATCTTCTTCCTTCTGCAGTTGAACTAAGGCTCTGTTCAGCATTCTGCTTTCTTCCTCTATCTTCTGCGCCTCTAGCAGGCGTTGTAGTTCATTAGACTGAATTTGCTGCTTGACTTCGGTTATATATCTACAAAATCATAAAAAATAGGTGTTAGTACCTATATTTACTTTTACAGGCGTTTCGGGAAAACACGAACTGCTTAATAAATTTTATTAGATTCCCAATCAAGTCGTTCGTAAATTGATATGACTTTACCAGAAAATGTTTACCAAAATTAATACCAAAGTTTACAAAATTATATATTCTGAAAGCTTTGCTAATACGTTCGATCCATTTTTCCTATATCTTGAGATCCTATAGTCCAAGCAATAGATACATTTTATCTTGCAAAAGGTCATGAAGAAGGTCAAAAGGTAATGCATACTGGGTAAAATCACGTCTGAAAATCTGTCACTATCTCCCGGTCTATTTATGTCACCTGGCAGTTCTTTATTTAAAGCGTATTTTTTTGATATTTTACATTTTCTTAGTCAATGTCCACAACTTTTGCCGTAAATCAACACAAAATGGTCTTCAAATTAAATTCCTGAAGTTTATGAAATGTTTTGTACTGATTTTCGACAAAAGTTGTTGACATTGAGTAAGAAAATGTAAAATATCTAAAGAATTGAGCTTTAATTAAAAAAAATGCAGCAAAGTTTGCAAAGCAAATTCGCTATCAAACGAACGTATAAGTTTTCAAGACCATAGACTTCCGTTGAAAAATATTTGGAAGGGAGAAAGGTATGCATGTATATACCTACTCGAAATTAACATGCCGTTTTTTGATAAAGGTTTTATATTTTAATGTTTTATTTTAAAGATTTATAGGCACGTATTACCAGCTCATACTCTGTGATGGTGTTTTTTTGTTAATTCGGAAGTCAAAAAATCGTTATTTAAACTTAAATTCTATGATTGTCACGAGACGAGACGATACAAGGCGTCTCGTGTCTCGCGGCACTAGGACACTATTCTACTGACAAAAAAAATGTGTAACTTAAATTCTTGTGGGAAATTTAATGCTCTTTAATTTTTTGAATTTTTTGAAGAACAGTTTTTTTGATGAAGTTGATAGTTCATATTTGCAAGAAACTATAAAACTTTACTTTCTTTCTAAGACGACGCCGCTGGCTGGCTGGCCTTGAATTTTCTGCCTTGGATATTTTATATATTCAATAGTAAACCCAAATGCACATCCTCACCAAATATCAAAACTTTCCGATCAACTAATTTTTTTATTTGGGATCGTTGAATGGGCTGATCTAATAGATATTTAGGTATTCTGCCTACCTGTTTATTTTCTTCTTGTTTGTATCTCTTTTACGCTCTTCAATTTCAATCAATTTCTGCCTCTGTTGTTCCATCATATTGTCAAGCCTCCTATCTTCATCTTGTAATTGTTTTTCAATCAACTTAAAAAGTAGCACGAATGAAAATAGGAGGCAACTACACTCACTTCCAAAAAAAGTGACGCACCTAATTTTGGTTGCAACTTTGAAACCTTGTTATTTCTGAACGAATGGACCGATTTTTGATTTTCTTCTTTTGGTTGGTAGGCAATTATCTGGCCTTTAAAACAAATTAAAGCGGTGGAAATTCTTTCAAATGGTAGTGGAAAACCTCGAACCATGTTTTTTCTTAGTTTTCAACTCACCCTGTGTGTAACACAACAATCAAGTAATGGTATCGAAAATGGTTATACTCTATAAGAAAGGCGCTTCTTTTACGAGAATTTTGTTTTTTTTTCGCTGAACTATCTCTAAAATTGTCCAAATTAGAGCTTTTTTGCCGAAACCTTGCATAATTACCAAATTTCTGAACTCGTACTGAAACAATTTTCTAGTGCAATGAATACGAATTTTAAGAAAAACATTTTTATTAAACACAACATTATAAACTGGGTTAACTGATTAATACCGTGTATTGCCACCCCTACCAACTCTGAGAGCTTCTAGTCTACGCGGGATACTGGAAATTAGGTAATAACCATTTTCGATACCATTACTTGATTAACACACAGGGTCAGTTAAAAACTAAGAAAAAAACATGGTTCGAGGTTTTCCACTACCATCTAGGAGGCTTTGAAAAATTTTTCATCTCTTTCATTTTTTTTTAATGACAAGATAATTGACTACCAACCAAAAAAACATATAAAAAAACGGTCCATTCGTTCAGAAATAACATGGTTTCAAAGTTGCAACCAAATTAGGTGCGTAACTTTTTTGTGGAACTGACTGTATTTCGTCATAGAAATTACATACCCGTTTTTCAGAAAGTTGGGCATTTCTAATGGCTCGACATTTTGTGGCTAAAATTACCCCATTGGCAGCCTTTACCCTGTCGTCTTGTTCAATTATCAGCTCTTGAGATCTTCTTAACAAATACAAGTTTTTATCTGCAGCTTCTGTTTCAACCTAAATGTAGGAATAAATTATTATTTTATGTAGGTATATATATATAGGTATAAATGTATGAATACAATATTAAATACATTTTGAAATATACATTGGGTACCTACTTACGTACGTGTAGGTACTAGTCAACAGAAATACACTGCGCAACTTATTTAACGCACAACCAAAGAGTTAACTCAAATTTGACGTTATGTATTTTCGACAATTTTTGTTCGTTTTGGTCGATTTTTTTTTCAAATTGTAGGTTTTTCTCTTAGGAATATCACTGTCTTAGTTGTTTTGGTAAAACGAATGATTTTGATATTATACCAGGTGCTATAAAAATGTTGTTTTTTTTCCGAAATTTCAAAACGTCCTGTGGGCTATACAAGGTATTGCAAGTTATTGCAATTATAGCCAATTTAGAGCCTCAAGTTTTTTCTACATTTTCTTTTTTTTTTTCATTTGTTTATCTCTGTTACTTCATGAAATACACCGTTTTGAAACACATAAAAATGTTGTTTTTTTTCCGAAATTTCAAAACGTTATGTGGGCTATACAAGGTATTGCAAGTTATTGCAATTATAGCCAATTTAGAGCCTCAAGTTTTTTCTACATTTTCTTTTTTTTTCATTTGTTTATCTCTGTTACTTCATGAAATACACCGTTTTGAAACACCATAATAATATGCTTTTATTCACATGAAATGCATTTATCGGACAACTCAAACAGCTAGCAAGCTATGGAAATCGAAGATTACACGTCATAAACTGACAACTGTGTCATTAGTTTTTTGTTGACAGTCCAGCTATAATTAGTGAATAATGGAACGCCAAACCAGAAATTTAACTCGTGATCAATGTGTTGAGGCAGCTACATTACATGGTGAAGGGTGGAGTTACAACCGCATATCTGGAAGGTTGGTAGTATCTCACACAACTATAGCGAGAGCAATTCAAAGGTACGCGGAAACAGGAGAACATTCCAGACGGGCCGGTCAAGGTAGATCTCGTGTTACCTCTGCTATCCAGGATCGCTTTTTAAGAGTAAATGCTGTAAGACAACGATTTATAACTGCAACACATTTAAGAGCAAAACTTCAAGACGCAGGCGCAGGTGGTCCACTCATATGCGTTCAAACTGTACGCCGACGACTGAGGGAGGCAAATTTAAGACCCAGGATTGCTGCTCGAGGACCCGCATTAACAGTAGATCATCGAAGAGCCAGATTGAATTTTGCCAATGAGCATGTTAATTGGATGGAAGCAGATTGGGAACGTATTCTTTGGACTGATGAGTCAAGGTACAGTTTGTATAATTGTGACAGACGTAATCGCGTCTACCGAAGACCCGATGAGCGATACAGTCAATGCATTTTTTTGCACACAACTTTATATGGAGGTGGATCCGTCATGGTGTGGGGCGGAATATCTTTGACTGGGCGAACGGACTTGGTAACTGTGAATGGAAATCTCAATTCTGACAGATACATCACAGACATTCTTGAAGCACATGTTGTGCCTTATGCCCCCTATATAGGACCCAATTTTTTACTTATGCAAGACAATGCGCGTCCCCACACGAGTCTTATCGTGAGAAATTATCTTGAAGTAGGAATTGATCACATAGACTGGCCAGCCCGGAGCCCCGACCTTAACCCCATTGAATATGTTTGGGATTTTATCGGTCGGCGGTTACGAAGTGAGGGACGACAACCCCAAAATTTACAAGAATTGGAAGGACGCCTAGTCGAATTATGGAATGGCCTAGATCAGAACCTAATCAGAACTTTGGTTTTAAGTATGAACCAAAGATGTGGGGAGGTCATTCGCGTAAGGGGTGGAAACACCAGATACTAATTCTCTATTTACTTTTGTTTTGTTTCCTGTTATTCGTTGTTTTGTTGATTAAAGCAATCCATTTTTCTAGGTATGTTTTTTGAGTTTTTGTCCTTTTACGGCCTTTTTCTCTTCTAAAACACCTTGCATCTCTGAATAAATTATAAGATATCAAGGAAAACAGAACGCAAAATGAGGCATTGAACCAGTATAATGAGTAATAAATAATGAGCACTTGACAAAAAGGAAAGTTAATAAATTTAATAAAAATCACGTCAACTCAAAAATTGGATATTTTATGAAGTAACAGAGATAAACAAATGAATTAAAAAAGAAAATGTAGAAAAAACATGAGGCTTTAAATTGGCTATAATTGCAATAACTTGCAATACCTTGTATGGCCCACAGGACGTTTTGAAATTTCGGAAAAAAACATAACATTTTTATAGCACCTGGTATAATATCAAAATCATTCGTTTTACCAAAACAACTAAGACAGTGATATTCCTAAGAGAAAAACCTACAATTTGAAAAAAAATCGACCAAAACGAACAAAAATTGTCGAAAATACATAACGTCAAATTTGAGTTAACTTTTTGGTTGTGCGTTAAATAAGTTGCGCAGTGTAGATCACTATTTATTTCAAGAATAATAATACCTATTAGATATAAATTATTATTATCCTAATATATTACCGATTCTAATTTGCTTCCTGGTACAGCTTTTTGAGGTTTTTGACATTTCAGTAAAAGTTCCTTTCTCATGTTGCTCTCAGTTTGCAATACGTCTCTCTGCCTCTGGGCTTCTTCAATCATTTCTATTCGATCTTTCAACGTCACCACCTACAAACATATAATTTAAGGCGTTTTATTTATTTACATTTATTTTAAGAAACTGTTTTAAATTATGTATAAGCGACCCTTAGGCAATCTAGAATGTGTAATAAATAAATATCAGTAATACGTTGTAGTAATAATAACGAAAATACGTTATGACTGAGATATTTACTATATAATTGGCATTCCAAAAAATGGTCCTCGAAAATTTCTCATTCTCTGCTAAAAGTAGTTCAGATATAAAAATCATCTATAATCAAATATCTGATATAGTAGATTTACTAGGACCCAATTAAAGATTGAGGTTAATACAAGTTCATAGATGTGTTTAATTCTTCTATAATCATTATTGATGTGATTGCAGCAGTTTCTGTGTCGTCAGTTTCTGAATCATCGCTATTTGATGTTACAATTTTCGCCTGATATGAAGCACATTCTTTAAAATAATTTATTTTTATTCTGGAATAAACGCGTCAGCGTTTTGATTTATTTTTCCAGGATTATATTTGGTTTCATAATTATATTCTTCAAGTTTTAATTGCCATCTCGCTAATCTGCTACCAGGGTCTTTAATAGATAGTAACTAAGTCAATGGTCGGTGATCGGTTATTAATAAAAAAAAACATTATACCGTACAAGTATGGCCTATATTGTTTTACTGCCCATACAATTGCTAAAAGTTCTCTTTCTATTGTTGAATATTCAGTTCCAGCACGACATAGAGTTAGTTCTAGAAGCATAAGTAATAGATAGATCTCGATTAGGAGGATCTTGTGAAAGAATATCATCATCAGTAGTCAATATAAATGATTCAGCGAAATTTGGGAAAATTAAAATAGGAGATATTAAATCATTTTTAAGTTGTTGAAATGCTTGTTGGCTATCAGAATTAAATGGTATATATTTCTGCAATATTTAGTTAAAGGTATAAATCAAAATTTGCAAAATTTGGTATAAATCGCCTATAATATCCTGAAAGACCTAACATGATTTTATATCTTTTGGAGTTTTTGGTTGCCGAATACCTATTTATAACCAGTTGGAAAAAGTACTATTATGTGTAACGAACAGATTTCTGCGCAAAAAGATGTGAGTCACACAAAATAATTTTTCCCAACGTGTTTCATACACTATCTTTTCTAATTTTCCCCAATTATATATTTTATGAGAAGAAAACTGAATTTTATACGTTTAAAAACAATCCAGTAGGTTGTAACGGTGTGACAGCTCGTATTTCTTCAAATTTCATAGCTTGTCAGGTCTAAATAACCTACTATGTAATAAACTTTACACAACCAGTTGCGTAATATTTTAGTTTTCGTAACGAGTTGTGAAAAGTAAGTATGCTACTTTTCTGAGAAATTCGCATTTGTCTGGTTGTATTTTCAGAGTGGCGTCTTTAAGACTATGAAGAACTAAACGGGAAATATGTAAGTGTATAGTTGGGGAATATAGAATATACAATAACATCATCCCTGTAAACGAGATATCTTTCGTTCTGAATACCTAGTAAAATATTGTTCATAACTCTTTGAAATGGTGAAGGGGCGTTTCTCAAACCGAATGGCATACGAACAAATACATAATGCCCATTTTCTACATGGAAAGCAGTTTTTGAAATATCATCGAGATTAATTTATATTTGATGGAAACCAGATGCTAAATCTATTGTAGTAAAAGATTTGCATTTTCCTAATTGGTCTAAAAGATTTGAACTATTGTGTAAGGGGTATTTATCGTAGACAGTTGATTCATTTAATTTTCTATAATCTATGACCCCACGCCATTTTTGTTTTCCTGATGCGGCAACTACCTGTAGGTACGTACATTTGCGACTTTATCTTGCTATTCCACGTGCCAGAGCATACGCCACAGATATAGTAAAAATCTCATAAGATTAATGATTTTAACGATAGCGGGATTTTGATCACATTGATGACATTGATTGATAACATTTTTTATATAAATTCGGCCTGATTCGTCAAAATTGTGCTGTCAAAATCATCTAGAGTCTGTTTGATCATATACACAAATACGCAATTATTAATTTACAATTAAGTTAATAAGTAAGATCTATAATTATCTCTTTTAGAGTTTACTATAGTTTACTATCTGGAAATTTATACCTGCTCGAGATCTATTTTCTGATCTATTGTCTAATGTGTGTCAAACTATCGGCTGAGATCTCTCATTGCTAGTCGGCATCACTTGCTGTGACTAATAGAATTTCATAGCTGCATATTTACGTACTTAGTGAACAGTGGCGTGTGGTTACATTTCAAATAAGGGAAGCAATTCTTAGAAACCTACCTATTTGTAAAGTAACTCAATTTTTATCAATTTAGGCGTAGCGTGTTACTACAGACAGTTGAATAGAGAGATCATCCGAAATTAAACCATTACTATTATTTGGCTGTTAAAAGAAACTAGGTCTTTAAGGTTCGATCAATAAGTTTTTTTAATAGGTAGTTCTATTTTTATCAACCACTCCATGCTAACTTATTGATATATCTAACTAAAACCAGTATATCCATGACATGTTCGTTCGTGGTCGCGTTTACTCGGACATGACATCCTTGTTAAACGTTGTCGGGATGCATACGACTCATAATAAATTATGCAGTGAGGGTGCTATTTAAAAATTATAATAATTAAATTAGTTCCAGTTTTTATCCTGTGACAATGCCGGGTTTCGAATAATGCAGTTTAATACTAATACATTTAAGTATACACTTTAAGGGAAGCAATGCGTCTCGTGCTTCCACGTACGTACCGCACGCCCCTATTAGTGAAATAAAATGGCTATGGAATTATGTTATTTAACTATTAATTTTTATGGAAATATGTTATTTAGTTCATATTAAGCTACAAAATATATAGCAGCCTATTAATAATGTTATTAGCGTTCGATAGACTTATGCGCATGTGTAAATTTTTATAGCAACGCTAATAACGATAGCGGGCTCCACTATCTAACGGTAGTTACCGGAACCAATACCGTAACGTCAAAATATTATATGGAAACCGAACAATTTTTAGGATATTGTGTTATAGACATGTCTATAATGATTATAATCAGTGATTATCGTAACCTAAAATAAATTATATTTTTTTGTTTCTATGCATTTATTTTTCGGCCAACCTCGATGTTCCTTCGGTTAAGGCAAGGGACCGACGCGACGAGACGTAAAGTAACGTACGCCATACGTAATGCAAAAATTAACGTAAACGTGAAAATCACAGATGTGCGCGAGCGGAGCTGTCATACTCTACACTATAACGTTGTGATCCGCACTTCAACTGCCTAATGATCACTATCACACCACTTTAACGTATGCATAGCGTGACAATATATAAGCTTTACGTGGCGATCTAGAGAACAATGTAATATGTGCGTATAGTACAATATGTCTGGTATAGTACAATATGTCTGGTATAGTACAATATAATTAATAAGCGATAATCTTATACAATTCACATATTTATTTGAATGCAAGTTTGCAAAAGCGATAGTATGTATATTGCCTACAGTAAGTTTCGAGTTGGAGCACCATAGCTACTGATATTTTTTTTAACTTAATCGCATACTTAAAAATACGTGTACATGGCACATGGCAAAAGGTTTGCAAAGGAGTGGCAGTTTTGTCACAATTGTCGACGACTGACCAGATAATAAAAAACACGTGTAACATATGGTCTGCCAAGGTGGATCAGTTGGTTTTCCAAGGATATTTTTAGATTGTTACTTACGTCACAGGAATTGATATTATTTCATTATAATTTGTCACAGGGTCGCATGACTGATATTGTCTACCTAAACAATTATAAAATCTAATGTCGTCTAACATTACGAATAGATTTCATATTCTGCCGCTAGGCCCGCACAGTCGCCAGCCGACAACTAGTTAGGGTGCTTTCCGTTCGTTCCGGGCGTAGTCGACCATGGTTGCCGAAGGTGCTTTCCTTTCCAAAGGGTAGTGGCCAGGTCGTGGGGGAAATATTGTGGGTATTTCGTATTTCTCGGTGTGTTAAGCGTACTTCTCGTCTTCGATCTGGGCGTCCCATTGACAATGACTCAATTATGTGCTGTGCCGGCTGTTTCCCGCTCAAACTTGCTTGCTTCTCAATAAACCACGCAAAAAGGCGTGGTACGAGATAGTCGACTATGGCCGGCGACTACGCCGAAAGGAACGACACGCGCACCGACTATGGTCGACCATAGTCGCGAACGGAAAGCACCCTTATTTAACATTCAACCAACCGTCGCTAATGCTGTAGGGTCATTGACAGATGGCGCTAGAAAAAATGTGTTGAAGTGATTTGTAATATTATATCTACATATGTGGTAATAGTCTTAATTAAGATTAGCAATATATTATATGCTAGTTCTTCACGTAAGTACTGAAGTAGGTATGTATATATAGAATAGACGGCTGAATATAGATATACATATTAGATAATTTATAAACAATAAACACAACTGCGACGTATAAAAACCATATAATCGGCATTCGTATTTCAAGACAAGCGATATGACCTCTGGCGCCGAATACCGAACTAATTTCCAGTACATAGTACATTAGACAATAATCGATTGTCTCTTTTTTTGACAATTTCATAACTGCTAAAAAGTAACGATAATAGAAAATATAATAGCGACATGTTTTCTATGGAAACGATGTACCTATCAAAGATTAGTTTGCGGATATCTGCCCCGGCGCCGGGATCTTATTTAGAATTTCCAATAGTATTTATAAATAGGTATTTACGGGGTAATACAATACTATGTTCGGGGTAGGAATCCTGAGCACATTTATCCCGACTCCCGAACATTTCAAATGCGCATGTCATATTCTGAATCGGCTCTAGATTTTTGATAGACCGCGAACGTTTTATGGATGTGTTCTCTGTTCAGTTGTCTTGGTGTTCTGTGTCATTCCACAGTTAGCATTTAGTCGTTTTGTCAGTGATCTGTGGCGATATTTTTTGCTGATTTATACATATAATATGTAATATATATATATATATATATATATATATATATATATATATATATATATATATATATATATATATATATATATATATATATATATATATATATATATATATATATATATATATATATATATATATATATATATATATATATATATATATATATTTTTATGCTGCACATCAAAGGCAAGAAGGGCAACATCAAAGGTGGCGACGGTTTATGTCGCTATTCGTCGGTTTGTAGTACTCTAATAATACATACAATACGTATGCGTCGGATTAAAAATTCTAGTTGGAGTCCCGGGACACAGAAGAACTTCTATGCTACTTCTGTGTTCTGTGCCCGGGATGCATTAAGTTCCTACTTCTGTGATTGGATCATGATACAATTAGAGGTGGGCGATAGTGATAACATTTAACTATCGATATTTTCGATAATGATAGTATGTACTGTCAGAACTATCGATATAATGAAAAAATGGTGTCGGGTTGAGTTATAAACGCTATAACGCTATCAACCAATTAATAGCCAGAATTAATCAAACTGAACTGATCTGAAATGCGATCACTATCTGTGATGTGATGTCAAAAAATAAGATAGATATTCATAATCATAATTCATTCATTAAAAGTTGGCCCTGTGCTTAGATGGGCTATCGCTATCGATACCTACTATCGTTGCGATTATCGGTATTTCTGATAGTGACTAGATTTTTCTTGCCATCGATACTATCGATAAATTACCGCAGTATCGCCCACCCCTAGATATAATGTCATAATGGTCATGATACATGAATTTTGTATCATTGGGTACATTCCGAACATGTTCAGAAGTAAATGTTTTTGCTCCGCGAACACAGAAATTATAATCCCGAACTTAATTTCCTAATCATTCATTTCTCGGCACCGCGAGAAATGAATGTCCGCGCATGAATCTGATGTCTGAATCGCACAGTCAAAGTTTTATTGTAGTCATAAAAAATTTGGCTACCTACCTAACTAGTTCACTGTGGTTTGCTCTTTTTTTTTGTTCGCTAACAGAATTTTGAACTGGAATACCTAGATATATAAAATTTAGAATTGAATATTTACATGTGCCTGTTTCTTCAGCCTATTAAATTCAGAGCTCGGCAAAATTGCTGGAACATCCACGGGATTTCTACTAGGGACAATATACTCTTTAACGCCATCTGTGTTATAAACTTTTACTTTTGGTTTGCCGTCAGTGGCTCTATTTGGTATGCGATGGATATATTTCCCATGAAGCTGATGACCACAATCTTCAATTCTGAAAATGTTTTGTACTGAATAGACATGCATGGTCTAAGTACCTACTTATCACATGTTTTTAGCTTTTTACCTGTGTTGACCAGATATTTTGACCTCTTTGGCTTTACCATGAAACTTTCCAGAGGTTGTCATGTCTTTGATGATTCTTTAATTAATATTACCGTAAATAATAACTGACACCGTTGATTGAAGGAACGTCCTTCATTCAACGTTGACACAGCATTGATCAAACAGATTGAAAATACATTCCTATGGAAACTCCCGCGAATTTTTAAATAATTCATTATTCGTTTATTGGCCCTACAGAGGGCGCAACAGTCACGTATCTTTTGACATTTTGACATTTTACAACAACAAATATGACAGAAAAAACGTGAAACGTCAGTTATTATCTTTAGTTAAATATGAATTTTGCAGGAAAAAATCTATAATTCTTAAATTTTCACAGAATGTATCTCATTAATAAATCAGTGACGTTGATTCCCATGTAATTTCAATGTTTTAGTAAAAAATAGGTATGTATACAGTTCTAATTTATCCTTACAAGTTATCTTTGCACCTACAAGTAGTTATTATCTTTCGTATATATCCTTATGAATTAAAGTTATTATTTACGTAATGTAACACCGTCATTGCAATTAGCTATGCGTATTTGCATTAACTGACAAGAACTTAACCTTCATATAGTCAATGATTTGCATTTTAATAACATATTTTTCACTCTAATAAAATTATTGTATACCTACCAGTGAACAATGACTATAATCATAGGATGATGTATTTTACTTAGTTGTAGAAAACCTTAAACAGTACTTAATACAAGTACCTATCATAGTGTAGCTATATTTGTTCCCTATAATACCCAATATGTGGAGATACTTCTGTATTTCAAACAAATGATTTTCATACATTTTTAATGCAGTTGGTAACAAAATATATTTTCACATTACCTACTAATAATTAACAATTTGTATTAAAAGCAGATTTCCTCACAGATTTATTTTAGAAAGTTTACATGAAGTAAATTTTTTATTTCCCAATTTTTACTAATACCAGCATATATTCTAGTACTTACTACTTGCCACAACTGCATCAATACAATACAAAACAGTTTTTCATTTATAAGTGGTTGTCTTGCTTCTGAACAAATTCTGAAAAAATTATGGTGATTATTAGTAGTTGTCGTAAACTTTGTTCTCGACTTTTAAGTAATTATTTGCATCTTTCCGGAACAAAAAGTTTTTAAGATAAAACTTGATGCTGCTCTTGATGCTCGTTATAAATAGTGCTGTATTTGTCAGATCATTTTATTTTAGGTTAAACGCATATCCCGAAACTTTACACGTTAACACATCACTTATCTCTTTTTCGATAAGTTCGATTGTGCATCGCAGTTGAGTATTATAGTGCAACTGTTTTATTCCTTATGCTAAATCTGGATCAAAAAAGAGAAAAATGGATTATGAAATCCCATAGGCTATTTCTACCTTAAGTAGTTTATTTAAATGGAACACCAGATACTAATTTTGTTGTAAATTAAGAGTTGGAATTTAGCAAATTAATATTCAAATTTTAATTTGTTAAACTTTACAAATCAGAAGTAGGGATGTACAGTTATGTTCAATAAAGTGTTGCACAGCCACTTCTGAGCGGTGTTAATCTGGCTTGGAAAAATTGACAACAGTTTGCCACTAAAGTCGCAGAAAAATATTTATTGTCAGTCAAAACTCCAAAATGCCTGCAATAAACCTTACAGAAACAGCCCGCATCGTTTAGTTTTTAGATGATGGGCTCTCCATCGGGGAAGTAGACAATATTAGGCACCCAAGCAAAAACACTGTGCTGAAAATTAAGCAGAGCTTGGAAATAGACGGAACCTTTGAAAAGAAGAAGTCCACAGGAAGGCCGAAAGTTTCCACTCAAGAGCAAGATACGCGCCTGGAACAATATCCGTTTGATGTAGTGAGACGTGTTATACAAGAGACAAATTTTCCTGGGTCAGGAGTAACTGCGTGTCGGCAAATTTAACATTGTCCTTTAAGTAATCATGTAGCAGCGAAAAAAATGGTGCGCACTGAGGTGCTCACCCAACATCATAAACAGGGAAGAATACTATTTGCCTTAAATTATCTGTTCCGCGAAAATTGTGATGAAGTTATCGCCACAGAGGAAAAAGTTTTTCAGTCCACGTTTAAAGGGCATATAAGAGTGTATAAACCTCGCAGTACTAGATATGACAAGCAACATATAAATAATAACGATAGAGGTGGAAGATTCTCTATAAATTTGTGGGCATGGTTAAGCATTTTCATCGACTTGGAGTGTGTTGCAGCATAGAAGGGAGGTTAAAATGCCCTAGCATATAGAAATACCGCTGTTCCCTAGAAAATGCGATGTTACCTTCTGTGGAATAGCACTAACCTGGTAATAATTATATATTTCAACAAGATAATTGTCCAATCTTTACCGGTGGCATAATACGAGAGGGTTTTGCAACTAATAATATTGAAACGATGCGATGGTTTGGCCTGCCAAGAGTCCTGATATTAATATTATTGAAAACGTATGGGGCTTACTGGCAAAAAAAAATTACGACAGAAACTTTCGGCCCCAAAATAGGAATGACTTGTTAAATACCATAGAGCTGGCCTGGGACGATCTAAGCGAAGATGCGAACTTATCACAATTGCTGAATTGACTAAACGAAATTTTGGAAATGACAAAATATTAGATTCATTAATTAACCCTAGAATGCTAAGCTTCGTAAATTTTACGACGCTGCTTTTCATTTTCAGCTATCATCGAGCGGTTTTGATAAATATCGAGCTGTGCGTCTAGCTATTCTCTTAGGCAGTAATGCTGATTAGTTCGATGGTGTTAGCTCAAATTTAGAGTGACATTAGAATCAGTTAAAAGACGATTGTCGTAAATTTTACGAAAGGTTAGTCTTAACTTTTTTTAATATTGCACAGAACAAAAAAATCTGAAATACAGATCTAACTTGTTGTATATTGAAACTTATAATAAAAAGTATGTCTTAACATTTGGAAACCACCGCATAATCACATTAACTCAAGCAGAACTTGAGAAAATTGCAGAGAACTTTATTTTAGAATCAGACGACGATTTGTCCGACTTGCCCTTCGAGAAAAAGACCCTTGAGACCTACTTTTGTTCAAACTGTAATACACCATTTTGTGACGAACACTGAGGTGATATTTGTAAAGCATGCACTTAGTGCGACCTTAGTTTGTATTGTTTTGATATCAAATAATAAAAAATAAATAAAATAATAAAATTATACAAAACTTTATGACTCGTAAATTTTACAAATGTTTAGTCTTAAGTGGTGTTAAAAACATGCTTAGCGTTCTAGGGTTAAGTAACGTTTGTGTAAATAATGCTAGTGTAATGTCTAATTTTAAACACTTATTATAACACTTAGATTATTGTTAGTTTTTTATGTTACCTAATTCATAGTTGTTGGTGTTGGGTTCCATAATTTAATTATTTTAAACTCTCAATATGTTATGTTTTTTTGTTTTCTACCTATTTCATAGTTGGTCTTGTTCCCTAGTTTTTTTAAGTAAATGCCCTATAATATTATAAGTATTTATAACGTTTGTCATTGTTTATTATATATACTCGAAGTACAAAACCCATAACGTCTCATCTGCCGTCAATTTTAATTCATTCAATCAGTTGTTGCTAGGAGCTTAAATATTTATTGTACAACACTTTTATGAACTGCCTGAAACGACATACCAAGTAACACAGCACAAATACTGTACAACACTTTATTGAACACGATTGTACCTAATGACTGAATATTTTTCAGTGCATAAAGCTCTCAAGTTTAATAACTTGAGCCTCCTACCACCGCTATGGCATTTTAAGAAATTTAAAATATTGGGTCTCACTATATATTTGCATTAATTAAAAAAATAATATTTAGCCCTCTTGTTCCTCTTGAAATCCACCTATAACTAGGTGTGTTCAATTTACATTAGGTCATCAATTTACAATTTACATTATATTGCCCAAAACTACAAACACTGTAAATAGGTACATCATTGTTTTATTGACCACTGACACCATGATGAGAGTGATACTTAGCATAACTAGTATGCTACAGTAGTTTTTAAGACACTGGGCTGATTTAAGAATACCATTTTCCAAATTGTCATGTATTCTTCGTGTTCTTGATTTTTATAAGAATGCCATAATACGTATACCACTGGTGTCAGTTGTGACAGTATATTTGTTTACTTTTGATGTAATTGAAATTTCCTACACAACCCGTGTTCTCAAGCTTCTTCTTGAGTTCATCTCTGCGCAGGGCCATGTGTATTACGCAGAAAATATGCTTATCCCTTTTGCACTTCATAGATTAGAGAAGTGACTCACGACTAGAAAACAGCGTTGAATTCCAAAATGCTTTCAAATTACAAATACGTTTCATATAATATGAACTACAAATTTACCTAGGTATTTTATAATACAAATAAAGATTTACTCAGTCACACTTTAAATAAATGACTGGCCACAAGTGACATTTTATTATATATACAGGTCCATATTATATAGAGTACATTTTAGAATTTCGCCACATTATCTATTAATAAATTTATTACACAGGTTTCTATTTAATTTTTGTACTATGTCATGACATTATGTGGCTCAGATTGAATACTAAGATCTGACTTCTAAGCTAACAAATATAAAATTGTTGTTAGCATTATTATATTTATTTATATACAAGGAGTTATATTTAAAAAACATTTACAAAAACTGTGTCGTTGGAAGCCCAAAATGGTTTTTGAATAAAGATTTAGATTCTCCATTATCAACATTGAAAAGAATCAAGATATGTCTTTAAACATTTGAGTTTAGTTTGAGTTTATTCTTCATTTATCAAACATATACATATACAAAATATACAAAACATGTTGGTGGTATTATACTAATGAAGACAATATTCTAATTAATTACTTCACATTATTTATTTGTAAAATATAATGTACATTGATCACAATAATTATATACAAAGGTTACATATTGTAGTAACTGTTTAAGGTACACTGACTGAAGTCATGGAAAGACATTATATTTATTTACTTATTATTAATCTGCGTGAAATGTAGTAATTACTTGCTAGCTATTCGTTTAATAGTATGTAAACAAAATAGGTATGTATAAAACAATTATGTGCTAATTGTTTATCTATTTTTTAGGACCATGGTTTACCCGTATTCATGCAGTCATCTAGCGACTGCAGTGAACATTCCTATTTCAACTTTAATTAATTCCAAAGAAGTATGTATCATAAAATAAAGTATTTCTGGGATTAATTTTATATCGGCTGTTATTAATTTAGTTCTTTGAATTATTGAATGTTCGATATATATTTGACGCAATTTGTTCAGTTAAGAAACATGGATTATCTTTTTCAGCTGATATGTGCTGATTGTGATTGCGAAGGACCTAACCTGTGGATATGTTTGCATAAAAATTGTCTGCAAATTGGATGCTCCGAGAAGTCCAATGATCACAGTACCCTCCACAATTTGGTAAGTATTGTTTACTCTAATCCTAATATTAAGCACCGATATACAAAATAGTTAAATATCTATATATGAAATTGTTCCTTATAAAAGTCTCTATCAAAAACGTCTTTACACTTTTTTCCTACAATTAATAGAACTGTGGGAAATAAGGTGTATAGAGATGTTAAATTCCCGAGAATTTATAATTGTTCGCGAATATTCGTTTTTAATTTTTAAATGTCTATTCACACAAAATCACACAGGCAATTTCATAAACTACATATTTATTTGGAAATAAATAAGAAAATAAATAACAATTCTGAAAAAAATAGATTAATAATACATAATGTAAATAAATAACAAAATAACCAGTAACATAATAACATAATTGTTTTAGTTGTTCTTCATATCTTCATCTTCCACGTCTGATATTTGTTCTTCCTCTTCCATTTCAAATTCTTCAAAATCCTCTTGCATTGTAATATCGTCTTCACTGTTGCTTGTTCCTTCTCCCGAACTGCTGATTAACTCAACTGATTTATCGTTTTAATTTTTTTTTGTGCAGAAGGACCGGGACCGGGTTTCTCAGATTCTTCTTTCTCCTCAATATTAGTAGCAGAATCTTCTTTTAATTTTAAATTGTACGAAACAAATGTTAATTTTCCTGTGTTTTCTATTGTTAGGCGATTTCTTTTGGGTGTATGTATGAGACTGTTTGCTTTAAATGATCTTTCAGTGGCTGCTGATGATGCTGGTAAACTCAAAATTGCTATAGCAACCCCCTTTAAAGAGGTTTTTGCACACATGCCTTGCCACCAGACTATTCCACTAACGGTATTGGTTGACATCCAAATAAAGTTCCTCGACCAAAGATCAGTTTTTGCTATATAATGTGTTAATTCTGAAAGAACTTCGATTTTATTCACTTCATACTTGGGTTATTCTCAACTATCTCGTTTATGCACTCCATAGCATCAACATGTTCCTCCGCAGATAAATGCTGTCCTTTATATTTTGGGTCTAATAAATTGGCCGCATAATGTATCTTTTTTAATGCCATTTTGCGCCGTTTTTGTAAAAATCCTAAAATATCCTCTTCGGCATGAGCGGTACGATATTATTAAATATTTCCTGCAACTCATAAAAGGCTTCAAACACTTTACCAAGAGTTAACGCATCTCTTTCCAATAACGTAACCCATTTCATAATTGGCTTCAACAGTTGCATTATTTTTTCCACTTTTATCCAAATATGTCATTATCTAAGATATGCTTCCTAACATTACGATTCAATTTGGGAGAAACTTCTTCTGAAACAACAAAGATCTGCAGATATTGTTTGCTGAATATATAATAAACTTTCCAAACAATTCAGAATGCTTCCCCATCTAGTAGCAACTGGTAATTTAAGGCTTCTTACTTTTCCAGATTTTTCTTTTTAAATTTTTTTGGATGGTGCTAAATTTACTTGGGAGTTATTGATTTCCTTCACAATTTCTTTGCATGCACCCTCAATACCTTTTAGAGAAGTCGTGTTCATAATATCGCCTACCAACAAGTTTAAAATATGACAGATGCAGCCATATGTAATAATATGCTTATGCTTTTCTGATAGAATCCTTTTGGCTTTATCCATTGCAGTAGCATTATCTGTCACCACACCCATTACCTTATTTACACCAACTTCTTGTGTTACATTTTCGAGCTGAGCTGCCAAATATTCTCCTGTATGTCGAGAATCTTCTTCAGTACATTCTGTTTTTAGAAGATAAGGTTCAGGGGTTGTTACTACATAATTTATTGCAGCCTCATTCCTTATGTTTGACCAACCGTCGCATTGGATTCCAACCGTTTCTGCATTAGAAATTTTGTCTGTAAATTCCGACCTTATTTTTTCGTACTCATTATTCAGCAGCCTATTCATCAATTGAAAACGAGAAGGAATTTTGTAAGATGGTCTGATTCTTTTGAAAAACGTTTTCCAATATGGATTTTCAGTTTACAACCCTTTTGATGACGATCCGGAAGCATAAATTGCCCCTAGCAAAGGTTTCGTCGATCTTTTCCTTTTCGCGAACAGTTATATTATCAAAAAAAGGCGAGTGCTTCGACTGACGTGATTTTGTAGTCCCACTTTCTCTTTCACTATCTTTATCTATATCATCGTTTTCCGTCTCGCTAACGTCTACAATAAAAATAAAATTATAGGTACATGGTACATAGTTTAGGGGTTAGGTTAAAGCTTAGGTAAGTATTTAATAGAATAACAAACATAATTAACCCAGCTTCCTTCTGATGATAATTTTGTTTATCAAATTTTTGTTTTACATTGTCAGGAGCTGTGCAACAAGATTTTAAATGTTTAACCAGTCTAGTGGCGTTTTCGGAATAAATTGAAGAACAAAACTTGCACATATATTTTTATATATGGGTACTACCCAAGGAAGGAATAAAAAATTCCTTCCTTGGGTAGTACCATCACTACACACCGTAAAATAATTCCATATAAGTCCCTTATATTTCGGCATTCTAAATTTTTATAAAAAATCCTTGCACACAGATTCACAAATAACCTTCACAATAAACACCTGCACCTGCGATCGACTTTCTGGGAATCCTCAACCCATCTACAACTAACATACCACGCCTGACAATTACGTTGCGCCATCTAGTGTATAATTATTCAATTACGCTACCGTCGCTACCGATAGCTGCGAATTTTATCGCGCGAAGATTTGATCGAATTTTCGCACGAATATTCGTGCTAAGATTTGATCCAATTCTCGCGAAAATTCGCGAAAATTTTTCGTTTCGAAGTATTCGCGGCTCACATCTCTAAAGGTGCACACATAAGGGTTGGTTCTGGTTAACAAAATAAATTGTAATCTTCGCTATAATCTACTCGAAAGTGCAATGATTACCCTTAAAGCAGTAGCTACTAACTTCCACTTAAAACTTAAAATTATACAAAAATTATAAATGTTCTGCTTCCACCATCTCACCTCTATAAAATAACGCGATTTTTAAAGAAGTGATAATATTATATATCGTACTTGTTTCCACGCCACCCAGAAGTAAAGTACTTGGCCCGTTTGTTATTCCCCCTGTAGGGTGTTTCAAAAATTATTAAACCAGATTATTAGACCAGAATAAATATTTACTTATAATAACTCGCAAAATAAATATTTAGCTTTACACATAATAAAGTTTTTTTATAAAGTTCCCATATTACAATAAATAAAAACATATCATGACATAATTCATTGCTTTTAACATATGTAATTTTGTTTTTTGTGGTTAGTCAACTCTTGGAATCGATCGCGATCTAAGAATATCCTGGAAAATCACAATGATGTCCTTAAACATCAATGATTAAGGGCACATCAGCACCCTGAGCATTACTCTATTTTATATTCAAACATTTTCAGAGCATATTTATTTCACTGCATTTGTGCTACAGTTCTACATTGTTAATTTGAGAGATACTTTACGCCGTTTTTTTAATAGCATTTTCATTTTTTATCTCATAAGTAGGTACTATAATTTTACTGTTTTATGGAACTGTTATTTTTAGAAATACCCGTCACATTGTATTCACATGAATTTGTCAACAAGGCGAATATGGTGCCACGAGTGCAAGAGAGAGGTGTTCATGGAGTTTGCGACAAATTCTTATAATGACAGTGACCAAGACACAGAAAGTTGTACCGCGCGATCACGAGACTCCGGGCATGGGAGCTATAGTACTCTCAGAACAAACACGCCAGAGAGAGGTATGAATCTGATTAAAGAATAACGTCGCAAGTGAAAATAACAGGTATAAAGAGCCGACATCACTCATGCCGTTGGATTAATAACTCTGCTAAGATTTTACTGCTAACCTGTTATATTTGCTATATGCTAATGCATGGTAAACATGGAAAGAATGTGTAAAAGACAGAAGTATGGGAATTAATTGAATTATTTTGAGTTGAACATTGTCACACTGATGAACGGTAAATTGATTTACTAATTTCCTGTTCATATTTTAGGCAATATTTTTGAACGCAGTGTAGGACTCAATGTAGGCATGAGTGGAGATGCATCCGATTCTAGTGATGGAGAAGAATTTAGTGAATATAACATAGAAAGGCCATATGGCTTGGTAGGTCTTCAGAACATAGGAAACACATGTTATATGAACGCAGCCTTGCAAGCTCTCAGCAACACGGAGCCTCTGACTAAATTCTTTCTGGATTGCGCTTATGTCGTGGAGGTTCTGTCTGAAGGAAAAAAGCCCGGTTTAAGCAGGACGTACCAGGCTCTCATGAGGGATATATGGGTTAAGAAGATCACTCAGGGATATGTGACCCCGTCAGGTACATATTAATCTGTAAATATTAAGTAGGGGAAGGTCGCGCAAAGTGGAATTTTGCGATATTTTAGTTTAAAATTGTCAGGGTAAATTTCTAGTACCACGACAAGCTACCTTCATCTCGTTAACACCTCTGAGTGTAATTTGGGTAATGCAGCTGAAATCGTATGCACGGCGTAACTGGTTTTAGTGTTTTTTATGAAATATTGTAATTTCGAGGGCTTTTCGGAAGGCAAAAATGTGTTTCTTGTCTTTATCTATTTATTAGATATATTTCAGATCTGTTTAGAAGTATTATAATGTGTTTACGAGCCCTATTATTCCATTTGTGGGATGCTGTTTTTTTTTTGCTTTTTTTTGCTTTTGCTTATACTCGGTTGAAACGGCGTTTTATTTCCGAAACCAAATATAGTACATTTCAAACCTGAAATAATTTAGTTATATAGTTGATTTTTGTAAGTGCACCTACAAGGCCACAAAGCATCCCCACAAACTATATATGCCGCTTTGCCCAACTTTCCCCTATAGGTATAGGTTTGTAAAATCAAAACAGCTACTTATGCAAATGAAATTCATTAACCATTATTCATTCGTTTTAGTTCCTAGAATTGGAACTAAAATATGTTCAATCAAATACTAATCACAATTATTGAATGATAAGCTGGTAGAAAAATAATTTAAATAGCTGCTTATAAATATTTTAAATATTGATTTGGCACGATTTATTTCTAGTTAATTTTCATGAAATACTTTATATTTTATCATAAAATTTCAAACGTTGGTATTGAATTCGTTGCCTGATTGTTACTTGATCAATATATCTGTATCTGAAGCTTCTGTACGTTTATTGCGCTTGTGCACAAATGGGTTTAGATACATATATACCAGGTGGCGGCTCGTGACAATTGTTATTGGGTGTGCTGCATGAATCACGACCAATATATAAAATAATAGAAATAGAATAACGGAGGGTAACCAAAAACAATTAAAGTAGCTCTAATATAATTGTTAATAATGGCATAATATAAAAATCTGAGCAACTTACATTATTGCATTTTCCTAAATTGGAGATTAATACGCCGGCAATGAACTATTTTTCTATTGAGAGCATGGAAAGGGCTGTATGCATAAACAACATTTACTGTACGAATATTAAAATTCCAGCGTGTAGGAATTGAACGTGGAATATTTTTCCCAACTATTTGGTTCAAGACAGCTATTCCTTGAGGTGAATGACTAAAAAATCCGAGTATATCATGTAAATCTCCAAAAAATAGGCGTACTTGGGAATTAATAGCATGCTCTTGACATTATTAGATTCAATTGATGGGCGTAATAGTGCACAAAATGAGCATTTTCATATGTTCTCTTAATTATTGTTTGCACTCCGCCATGTATTCCACTCATGACCGCTGCTCCGTCATAACTTTGTGCAATGAGCTTATTTTTGTTATTCTTTAACCCACCCAACAGCCAGCAACGATGCTAATTGGCGAATATCTGTAGTCCACTGCAGCTCAGAGATGTTTCCAAGGCCGTTAAAACAGTGCACCCGAAGCATATCGGCTAAGTTCGCCGTTTGCCTAGTAAACACATTTTAGAGCTGCTAGTGTTTTGGTTGTATTCAACGTAATCCATCGTGCTTGTCACCTATTAGCGAGAAGCGGAGAGGGGGCGAGCATGCCGGCAGGCTGAGTATCATAACCACAGTCATAACTATCAGGAGAATAGAAGCCCCAGAAGCAAAGACCAAAACAACTGGTTGCAAAGCAGCTTCGTACAATTAAATCGTAGGTACCAGGTACCTATTTAATATGTGTGTAAAACTTACTGCCACACTCGTGCTTGTAGTAGAAAAGCAATACGTAGACAAATTTACATGCCTATATTTATGAGAAGCAAATGCCTAATAAAAAATAATGTTAATCATCGTTGGTGGTGAAATTATTAGCAGTTAATGTTTAATATGGCACATTTAAAATAAAAGTATGTTAATATTGATTATTATTTAATAATTAAGATTTACTGTGGTGGTTTGGTAGTTCTGCAGCTCAGCAGCACATAAGGGAAAGCTGCAACTGATATATACATTAATATTTCTATTAGTTGGGATGTCAGAGGTCTTGATTTGAGATCTTGAACTTGGGGGCGTACCCTACTGAAATGGGGCTTGAATAAAGTATCGTAACATATATAGTAAGCTATTAAAAAAGCTGCAAAGATTGAGATACGCATCATAGTTTTTTATTGCAAAATAATTTTGGAAACAGTGTTTTTTTCAGTTTTCACAAACTGAATTTAGAAAAAAAAATGTTTACTATAGGACCAATATCAGCCGAGATACGAGACATTAACTTTTTAATGCGTAACAGTCATTCTAATTAATTTATATATTCGAAACTTGGCTGGTAATAAGTAGAAAGCACAAGTTATACACTGATTTTATTTTCATAGCGAATCCAGCAATTTTTCGTCATGAAATCGTTGTTTAATGTAAGGCTTAAACGATCTCGTGCTTCCACACGACCGTTCAGTGTCGCTCAGTACTGAATACATTAAATCATCTTCCTCCTGTACATTTTCTATAGGCTCACTGAATTCCATTATATTTGGTATAATCATTTTAATGTAGTTTTCTGCCTCTATCACATCCGTGTTATTAACAAAATAGACGGCTGTTTCTTTAATATTCGTGCAGTTTTTGCCCTCACAGTTCTTGCAGAATGAAGAGCTGTAGAGGATATACAAGAAGAAGACAAACCAGAGTACTATAATTCTATGTATTCTTACGACACCGTATATAATCTTAATCGTAAATTTCAAACATTTGTGTATTAATTTATAACCGGGCGCCACCATGTATTCAACAGAACAACATTAACCAACGAAAAGTCAATTAACAACCGTAAACTGCGTATTAACATGTTAAAACGCAAAATTGTAGGTTATAAGCTTGATTGAGCATAAAGTAAGCAGCACTATGGCTGACTGAGGCAGCTGACCGACTCCATAGCCGCACGTTTACGCCCTACATTAAACATCGATTTCGTCACGAAAAATTGCTCCATTCACTATGAAAAAAATTCAGTGTATAGCTTAAGCTTTGTACTTATTAATAGTTTTTAATTAAAATTTAAAGCTTTAGCTTTTTTTAGCTTTAAATTAAAAGTTTCGCATGTATAGTGTGACACTCTTCGTGTGAAGCCAGATCACGTGATACACCGATAGGCCTTGTATTACCCTATCTTCAAGAAGAACACAGGTTTACGATTACAACAGTTTTATTTACAGACTTGATTATATCGATCACACAGGTATTTACATATATACACAGAGGTTATTCAGTCTGCCTATAGCGAGTTACGTCATGCGGGTTAAAAGCATTACGACTAAAGGCTTAAAGCAGGATGTTAAATGGCGGCGAGTGCAAAACAAATGGTACTACTTTAGCAGGCAGAGGAAGCAATAATGGCGGGTATAAATGGTATTACTTGCACATGTGAAGTACGCAATGATAGCGAAAATTACATAGCACTATTTTAACGGGCGGAGGAAGCAATTGACCATATTAGTTTGGTTATGATCTCAAATTGATAAATATTTACCAAAATAGTAATAAACAAATAAACAACCCACCGCAATATCATAACATCTCTCTTAACCTTAATTTTACAGCTGGCCTGGCGCTCTTGCGTAAGAAATGTTAAAACTAATACCCGACGTACTTCCATGGAAAACAGACAATTTAACTGAAAAGCATTTATTTAATTAATTCGTAGGTCTAAAAAAATAATTTGGACTTGAATTGTAGAGAAATATGTTTAAAGTTTAACGTATAATAGGTTTAAATACTAAGAAATGCCCAAAACCCGAGAAATTTCTGTCTGAAAATCACACTTTTGAATCTCCCATAAGAAATACATGACAGTCAAATTTGCTGAAGTGTGTTTAGGAACCCATTTCAAATTTGGCGCCCGGATTTTGATAACCTAACTAATATGGTCAATAATACTACGCGTGAATTAATACATTTACAGTAAAGCGTGCAGCGTGTAGGAAATCCGAGCTGTTATTCGCGGATATGATGTACTCTGGCTAGTTTTGTCGGAAGTTGCTTGCGTGACTCAGGTAGCCTGTGGAGTCCCTGTTGCATGCAAAAGGCTCAACAGAAGGGAGGATGCAAGATGCTACGATCCGAACTACAGCCTATTGGGTGAACCCAAACGATTTCCACGTTAACTTGACTACGAATTCGCAGACCGAATAGTGAAAACTGCGTGCGTGACTCAGCTAGCCTGTGGAGTCCCTGTTGCATGCAAAATGCTCAACAGAAGGGAGGATGCAAGATGCTACGATCCGAACTACAGCCTATTGGGTGAACCCACACAATTTCCACGTGTATTTAACTACGATTTCAGAGACGGATTTCCTTAGTGCGTGTTGATAAATTTCACTTATTTTTCTTTTGGACCGGGAACGGTGAGCGGCAATCACGGCAAGTCGCAACTTGTCTGATTTGAAAACAGCAGGCGAAGACGGTAGGCAGCGTAAGGAGGAGACCATGGCTAGCGAAGAATGCTAACTGACTATTTCAGCCATGCATTGTATTTTATCCTCTCTGACTTCTATTTCTCCTGAAATACTTTTGTCGGTTTGTTTTATTTGTCGTAGACTTATGGCTTGGGATAGTTGGAGGATCTTTTGCGGGTAATTAGTGCAGTTGTTATTTTGGTTAATTTACATAAGGGTAAGCGGGCTATAAAAGTGTTTGTTTGTGTGTATGGGTCTTTTATTATTGTGTTATTTTATTATTATCTGTTATGCCTCTTTTTGGCTATTATTAATTTTTTAAAAGTTTTTCATTTTTTTCATGTATATTGTTCTTTTCATTATTATTTTATTTTAGTTGTTTTAATTTTTTCTGTTTTTATTTTTTTCATCATTCTCATTGCTGTTAGTTTGTTTAGTTTGTGGGTTTGGATGCGTGATTATGGGGTATATATGAAGTTTATGTTGGGATGTTTTGGAGGGTTTATAAATTTAGGTCTTAGTGCGGTTTGAATTGTAGTATTAGTGTGTGCATTTAATCTGTTTAAAAATGATGGTATAATTTTGTTTTCAATATAGGTGTCTAGGTCATCCATGCCCGTGTTTTGGTGTAAGATTGTGTTTCTAATTCCTGCGCTCAATTTTGTATTAGTGGCTAATCTTAATGCTTTGTTTTGCCTTATTTGCATTTCCTTTTTTTTGTGCCTTTGTGGCCCAGGGGTACCACATTGGGGCTGCATAAGTTAAAAGGGGTCTAATGTATGATTTGTAAATGGTAACTGCAGTTTTTGTGTCAGCTTGCATCATGATGTTTCCTACTTTCTTTTGTCTAAATTTAGTTCTGTTTATAATTTCCCTGATATGCTTTGCGAATTTATAGTACCTATCAATATTAATGCCTAAGTATTTTAACACGGTTATGTTAGCTATGTTTTTGTTGTTTATACATATTTTCACGTTCCGCGGATCTTTCTTCTTAGTGAAGACGACTATTTGTGTTTTTGTCTCATTAATTTTTAAACCCCATTTGTTGTAAAATGCGGCGATTTGGTTGGTATGCTGTTGCATTAGTCTTTGTAATAGTGGTAGGCTCGTTGTCTTAGCTAATGTGGCTGTGTCATCTGCGTATAATGCAACAGTAGTCCTATGGTCTGTTAGGGGTGGGATATCGTGGGTGTATAAGTTGAATAGGGTCGGTCCTAGTGATGAGCCTTGTGGTACGCCAGATAGCACTGGGCGGCTTAGGGATACACTCTGTTTGACTGCTACTACGAATTTGCGATTAGAAATGTATGACTGTATAATTTTAATTATATGAGTTGGATATTTCGCGATGTGTAGCTTGTATAGCAGTCCAGGGTGCCAGACTTTGTCAAAGGCTTTCTCGAGGTCAAGGGAGACAACCCCTGTGAGTTCACCTCGATTAAGGTTGGTGGTAATATATTCACAGATGCGAAACAGCTGTTGGTCGGTTGAGTGGCCGGGTTGGAATCGTATTGGAATTCGCTCATGACGTTATTTGTCACTGCAAATTCCAACACGCGGGATTGGATGAGGCTATCAAAAAGCTTGCTTATGGACGGTAATAGGTTAATTGGGCGATAGCAAGCGGGATCGGTATAGGATTTATTAGGTTTGTGTATCGGGACGACCTTGGCTGTTTTCCAATATATAGGATAATGGGTATGACTATTTCAGCGCAGTGGAGCTGCTTTTATACGATTTCTGACAGTTTTTTCACATGACGTATGGTCACCCTTTTTACCGGTATTGTCATAGGAGTTCGGCGCATGTGGCACTGTCCGATATTTCGCTGACTTGAGGTGCTGCTATGCGGATTACGTGTATTGGAAAAATTATTTAAGGCGGCGTGTTACCCAGAAGGGGTTTGTTTTTGACCTGGCTATAAGCAGCACTGAATGTACAATTTATTACAAATGTTCGCCTAAAAAGAAATGAAATTTTACGAAGCATTTTAACGGACTTGAGAATAAAATAAATATCAATTTAACGTAATGAGAGGGAAATCAATTCTACTTCATTACAATAGGTTAAGCAGAAAAGCTGCTACGTGTTAAAAAGTGAATGTCTCGTATCTTGGCTTCTATTGGTCCTATAGTATTTTTTTTTAAATACATGTAAAAATCAGCGCAACGAATGCAGTTTGTACAAAACAGTATTAAAACATTATACAAATCATGCTCAAAAAAGGCAAAAAATACGGCTGGATTTATTTATAAAATATTATCACATAAAGCAAAAAAAAATTAGTGAAATGGCGCATTATCCTAGGAATCTTTTGCCACCCTATCAATGCCAAATTTTGTGTTTCCTTAGGGCTACAGATTGTGAATTTAAATTTTAACATAATGTTTCTCTGCAACTTATGTATAAATATAATCATATATATAATTTGCTTTTGTAACATAGGCATTCTTTACGGCATTCGAAATGTCCACGCAATGTTCCGAGGCTATCAGCAACACGACACCCAAGAATTTCTCAGAAACTTTATGGACCAATTGCACGAAGAGCTCAAACAGTTAGCGCCTCCCGAACCATCATCTACCAGTGATTCCGATACGTTTAGTTTGGCAATGGAAGAACCAGCCTTTAGTTCCAGCTATGATTCCAGCGAGGGGGAATACGAGACTTGTGATTCCGGGGTTAGTGAACGGTCCAGCCTCAGTGACGACACAGAGAGGCCTTCAAGCAGCGCCAAACGGAGGTTAAGTCGATGTGGAAGCCCTAATCGGCGGCAGCGTCAGAGGGTTCAAAGTTCATGTGTCATAGGTAAGAAACAAGGAAATACGTTATTCAGTGCAACGATTCAGTCTACATCCTGCATAATTTTTTATTTTGATATACTTTGTATTTTTCTATTTTTGCATCTATAGATAATGAAATTTTTCAAATTTCAGTGTCATCATGTTTTTTAGATTCTCAACCAAGTACCAGCTCCTCAACTAACAACAATTCAAGCAAAAAGCAAGTTAAATATAGATCAATCATCTCTGATATTTTTGATGGCAAACTTCTTTCTTCCGTGCAATGCCTCACCTGCGACAGAATATCGAGCAGAGTTGAAACGTTTCAAGACCTGTCCCTTCCTATACCTTCTAGAGATCACTTGGTAGTTCTCCATGGACGAACGGCAGCTCCAGGAGTTACGTGTTCGGACGCTGTAATGCCCGTGCAAGACGGTTGGGTCTCCTGGATTTTAGCTTGGTTAAGATCATGGTTTTACGGACCTACTGTGACGCTACATGACTGTTTAGCAGCATTTTTCAGTACCGACGAGTTGAAGGGAGATAACATGTATAGTTGTGAGAAATGCAACAAACTGAGAAATGGTATTAAATTTAGTAAGGTAAGCCATATTTATATATTCATTTGGTTAATCATCGTGTCTAAATACATCTACGACAGGTTTTGTGGACAGTACAGTTACTTGAGTGCCGTCATATTATGTAATTAAAGCTGAGCGAGGTAAAAGACAATTGGTAATTGAAGGGTCGAGTGGATAAAGGAGGTAACTAACATTTTGTTAAAAAATGAGTTAATGTTGTGGAATAAGGTTGTAAGTGACCCTCTTTCAGATGCAACCAGCAGAATCTAAAAATATCGCATATACTTGAAAATGGAACTGAATGAAGGAGGTACTTAACAGGAGGTAAGTAACAAGACTTACCTCCTTTATCCACCTACTTAAGTATTTACCTCGTTCATCCATAAATGTTTTGTAGGTTAATAAATTCAATTTTTGAATTTAGTGAATGAAGGAGGCAAGTGGTAGCACTTACCTCTTTCTTCCGTAAATTTTCTACTTATATTGCGCAGACTCATTGTTATAAACATAACCTGCAATATTTTGGTAGTGCCTTGATATTTCGTGTGGTATTTGTTTGTGTAAAAAGTGTTAAACGTGAGTTCCAGGGCTAAAATAATAGTAGAACTAGCTATAGATAGGCAAAAGGCCTATCAGCCCCAGAATTCTACAGGTAATAACAGTTTATATTAATATAAAGCTGTAACTTATGTTAATGGTTTATTATAATTTGCGTTTAGGAGAATCACAGCCAGGCGCAGTGAAATAAACAAATCAAAAGGAATCAGAAAAGTGACTTCCCGAAGTTCAGTGAATGGTTTGTTTACCCAAATATTATACATTTAATTTTATTTATTCTAAATTATTTTAGATTCCCCACGCAGCAGTGAAGAGGAACCATTCCCTCATTCGGAAAGCGAATACTCTCCGTCCAGTAGTAATAGTAGCAGCAGTAATGTAAGCAATAGTAACTTATTTAAGAACCGTAAGCAAGCAGCAACAAGGAAACTGTCCTTTGACGATGTTCTTAAAGGAATGTCGGATACAGTACCTGCGTCAACAATTAATAATAATTTTGAAAATAACAGTCAACAGTCAGTTGAAAATCAACAATCAAGTACTCCTCCTGAAATAATACTTATTAGCGATCCGAAGCCAAAGTAGAAAGTTTTCAAAAAAATTGAAAAAAAGGTTAGAAAAAGAGTATCAGATCCAACAACTGGAAAAGACGTGCCGCGGCAATAGCAAGGGAAAGGGGGGAAAGTTACATTAGCCAAAAAGGAAAAACGGTTGCAAGGAAGACTATAAATGAAGGGACTCTATGTACAATAAAATGTCGAAAAAATTGTAGCAACAATATTACTTTGGAAATGAGAAAAAAAATATTTTCTCGTTTTCACAAATTAGATGTGAATGGAAAAAACATGTTTCTGTTTAAATGCATGACATCTCGATCTCCAAAACGCCCGCAAAAAAGAGCAATGCGTCATAAAGCTGTGTCCTATAAGTACTTTTTAGAAATGGACAAAAAAACTTTTTTCATTTGCAAGCAAGCCTTTTGCTCCATTTTTCAAATAGGAAAGAAAAAAATTGAGTACCTTCAGAAAAATAATCATTCATTAAGTGAACCAGCTCCTACACCCGATAAAAGAGGAAAACACATCAATAGACCAAACAAAGTGAGTGATGATGATAAAAAATATATTAAAGATCATATAAGCAGTTTCCCAGCTGAACTTTCTCATTACTCCCGTAACGTAAACCCACACAAAAAGTACCTGTCACCTACACTAACTATTACAAAAATCCATCACTTATATAGGGAAATGTGTATTGAAAATAAGAAACCGACAACATATTTTGTAAAGTACTGCACCTACGCAAAAATATTTTCCACAGAGTTTAATTTATCTTTCGGAACTCCAAGAAGCGATACTTGTACTACATGCGACAGCGGTGAGAGTAACGAACAGCATAAAATCAACTATGATGAGGCCTTTGCATTGCAACGTGAAGACAGGAACATAGCCAAAACTAATTCAGAAATTTGTTATATAACAATGGATCTCCAGCAGACATTACCCCTACCCAAGCTTACTATTTCCAAAGCATTTTATCTTCGTCAAATGTGGATGTACAATCTTGGGATTCATTCCATAGCCAAAGACCAAGAAAAGGCCAATTTTTTTTACGTGGACAGAGGATGTCATTCACCGCGGCAATGCAGAATTTGCAGCTCTCTTCTAACATTCTTGGAATATAGTATCCTTTTACAAGAAAAAAGCGTCTCTCATTTAGTCATATGGACAGATTCTTGTGCTGGCCAGAATAAGAATTTTTTAATCATTTGTCTTTACCAGTATCTTGTTCTGAAAGGAATAGTAATAGAGATAGATCACAAATTTCCTGAGGTAGGACATAGTTTCCTTGATTCCGATCGCGATTTCGGAAGAATAGAGAAGAAGCTCAGAAAACATGACACAATATACCTACCTGACGAGTATCGTACTATCATCACTAAGTCAAGCAAAATAAATCATGTTACTGACATGTCAATTCACTTTCGGAATTTTGAACATTTTGCTGAAGAACTTAATCTCATAAACAGAAAAAAAAATTGACTGAATGAAACAATCCACTTTAGGGATGGAATCAAATGGATCAGAGTAGATGAATATGGCTCATGTCTGTATAAAGACAGTTATGATCCCAACACTCCTTTTAAAAAGGTGAACATTATAAAAAATGCCCGTTTGGCGCCTCCTAGCAATGTTGAGATTCAAAGGATTGGCAGAAAGTATGGAAAACTGGCTCCACTAAAACTAGATAATTTAAAAACTCAAGTGCGTTTTGTAAAGGAACCCTACCGTTGGTACTACGAGGAAATAATCAAGGAGCAGGAAAATAGTTAGTTTTATATTATATTAGTGTTATAGTGTTAAATAAAAGAAATACATATTTCAAGTAAAAGGGTGTTTACTATTTGCAACCTTCTTCTATTCAAAACTACACTCCTGTTAATATTATGGTTTTGCATGAAGGGGGTAACTTCAGTTTTTTGAGAAATTTGGAGTTATGTAAAACTTTTAATGCATGATTGCTACTATAAAAGAATCTTTGGTATAAAACAATGATTTGCTTTCAACAATGACTTATTATAATTACATATTTATTTTCTCTAGTTAAAAAACTTGAAAGTCAATTTTCTCAGTTTTATAATTTGTTAGTTACCTCCTTTATCCACTCGACCCTTCAATTAAAGGAGTTGAGGCAGCTATGTGCAATGTTTCTAGTTTTCAGTATTCACAAAAAAGTATTATAGAATCATTTACAAGATTTCGTTTAAAAAATAATACCAAGCCTAAAATAAAAAGAATAAAGAAGTCACAAAAAACTGGTAATTTTAAAATTTTAAATGGTGGTAAAATCATTTTTGGTCACTTTAGGACTTACCTAAAGTAAGGCCGTCACTAATATGAGTAAATATTTTGCATGTACCCATATGAAACTTGTTTATTAACTCAAATATAAAATAGGAATTGTCATTATAGACTTGTATATAAAACAATAATGTATGTAAATTGCAGATGTTCAGAACAATGCGTAAACACTTGTATATGAACATCAATTTAGAAGGCTAGTGCCTTGATCAAGCTAGAACTTGAGCATTCCTTGGTGAAGCAAAATCGAAGTGTCTATATACACTCCACTTCCAATCTTTCTTATAATCAATACTTTGCCAATACTTGCCGGAAAATAGAAATATCTCCGATATTTCCCGGGATCCCATACAAAAACCTATCGCAAAAATCCTAGGACTAAAAGCGCTAATCCCAGGATTTTTAAAATGTATTACAAAGAACATATTACAAAAATACATAATTTAAATGATTCTCTAATTAAGAGTCCATAATGGGGGAATATGAAACACAAAATGTCAGTGTAGATGCGGATGTTTCGATTGCGGAAATTATACGAGCAGGGGAAAATATACCATTAAAAATAAAACTGCTGAGTGCACTACAAAAATACTCTGTACCGCAGCCACACCAAATAAAACAAAAGATCCCTTTTCCCAAATAATTATAATGCACGAAATAGAATGATTTTTTAAATGTTAATAAACGTGGGTACAATCTTCAATGTGCATATGAATTCCTAAAAATCCTCCTACTACAGTCTTTCTAATAAGTATGTGTAGTTCAACGACCGGCAACACTGACCTACACAATGTTTCTCATGGGCGTAGAAATTTTTTTTCTTAGGGGATTGAAAGTAGAAGGTTTTTATATGCATATTTTCAACACCACAGCTGATATTTGCAAGCTGATGAATGCAAGTTTCCACACCACTCATGAAGTATTGATTTCAGTGCGTTCCCATTTTTTAATGGGTGGTTTACCAGTAGCCATATTTCCCACAAGAAAAGGGTAGTTCTAAAGGTAGTTTTTTCTATAATGTGCATAATTTTCTCTTTGAAACAACTCGTCACCAGTTAAATGATTTTAAAAAACAAATTGCTCCTTAATCTGAAATATAATAGCATCCCAAATTTCTCTGCTATTTTGCTATGCTGCATAACAACTATTTTTTCAAAACTATGAACTATTAATGGCATATTGCAATTTCACAGCATCCGTTTGAATTTTCTACAGCTGATTAAATATTGTGTCAACATGTTGCATTATTTTGTAAAACAAATCCAACCAGTATTGGAAAGTAGGGTCATTAAGCCATTTAACGAAAGCGGCGCACAGAGGTCATTTTATTTTTTTAGGGATTAATAATTTCAAAAAACAGTGTTCTCAAATAAATTATTTCATGCTATAATATTAAAGAAAACATTCCAACAAATAATATTTTTGACAATACTCATTTTTTTCTTATTCTAGTTAGCCATGAAAATAGCTCAAATATTATAAACAATTAATTGCAACTTAGCATTGAATTTTTTGACATCTGCTTTGTGATTTTTAAGTTACGTTGCTGTTTTCTATTTGCAGTCTTTTAAATTTGGATTTTTTTGTCTTAGAGAACAAGGTAAGGGCTTTAATATTTAATATTGAGTTATGTTAAAAATCGGGGCATGTGTAAAGAATATAATTAAATATAAATGCATCAATTTGTAACATTCTTTTAAATTATATATCTTTGAAAAAATTTAAATTATATATCTTTGAAAAACTGCATATTGTAATATTAAAAAATATTTGTTAAAAAACTATTTTTATACTTAAATTGTTGAATGGATTTACAGGTAACAACTACACAGAGAACTAATATTCGACGTGATAATCAGTACGATATGGTAGTGAGAAAAATTTTTAATTTTTACAGCGCTGTTGCCACAATGTGGAAGAATTGTAAAAGGCCTCAAAAAGTTTTTGAGACCTTTGAGACATGGCTAAACGAACCCATTATTTTGCTGAAGAATTAAATGTTGCCGTACCTGGATGCAGCAGAGGTAGACCAGAAAAATTATTTAAAGATCTCGGCGTACAACGAAAAAGACAAAAGTTAGCGCCATTATTGGATACCTATTCTACGGAACAGCTTACATTTGCTACCCGTAAAAGTCTAGAAGCTTCAGGTCAGCGAAATGCTTCAACCATAATTAAAGAACTTACAGAAAATTCACCTGCTAGAGCAACAGAGATGAAAAGAGTAATGAAGAAAAAATGAAACCTGGCCTGTGAAGTATTCCGTAGATGAAGCACTTACTCTTTTTCTTGATTGCTCGCTAACCAAAAAAGCTTATATTTTATTGCCACAAGGAATATAATGCCTAAGAACATAATGCCCAAATATATCCTAATTACAATATACTTTTAGAGGCTAAAAAGAAATGTTACCTAGTGAGAATTATATTTGTATAACAGGCATATCCGCTGAGGTTAACCTTCAGGCCCTCGTTGACCACACAGTAAAAAGAGTCATAGAATCTCAGCAAGATCTATATAATAGCCTACCTGAAAATGTCTGAAAAAATGAAATTACTATTAGATACAAATGGGGAAGTGATGGCAGTTACAGCTAAGTAGTCGAGAAAAATAAACTTTAAAACGGAAAAATAAAATAAATATACTTGCGATTGAAATACAATCATATTTATTGTGTAAGTAGGTACCTACCTAATCTACCAAATCGTTAACACTCAACAAAGACAAAGATTATTAACAGACAGGCTTTGACAAAGATCAGAGCTTGTTTGTTAATAGGTACCTACATAACTAAACCGAGACTAAATTCAACACATTTTTAAAAATCATTACAAATGCAATACATACCTACCAGCTTCTCATCGCAAAGCGATTTCCAATACACACACTTTTTACGGCCAATCAAAATTAGAAACTGACCTTGAGGTATTTTACAGTCATTGAATACAATTTACTTATATCGTTGCATTTAGCATTTATAACCTAGCGGCCTCAAGCACTGGAATATTTTTTGGATAAAATTATTTGAGAAATGTCTTAAGTGGAGGATGTAATAGGTATACCTACCTACCTCAGTACACGTCAGTACCTACTTCAAGCAACCCATAAATCAACTTTTTTTTTGTTAAAGTCGGCTCTGCTCTAACCCACTATCCATTTTTGCCGTCAAATAATATTTTCCTAAAATTTTTTTAACATGCCTATCCTATCTCGTAAATAAAGCGAGGTCTGGTGGAGATCTACGTTTTTCAGGTTTCATACGAAACGAACAAACATGTTTGCTAACCGCCATACTCTTTTATTTTAACTCTCGTAGCGATGTATACCTACATAGGTAGGTATATAAATAATATAATAGCAACTCCCGCGAACACGCCACTGTAAGATATGCGAACCTGATCCTATTCGATCCGAGAATCCGATCCCGATCCGAGAGATACGATTCCAATAAATTAAAAAGAGATATACTGCTCGAATATTCGTTATTGGAGAGGTCGTGGATCGGCGTTGCCGCTTTTAACTATAAAAATAGATGTTTACGTAATTGACATATTTAAAGTAGACGAAAGTAAATGTAAAAACGTAACATCTTGGCCTATAATATATTATTGTGTGCACAATTATTATTTAATAACATTCATAAATAATATATACAACTTTAATATAGTATTGTGGAATTTGATATTTTAATTGAATACTGAGAAAATTGAGAATTACATGTGGCAACTGCGCGGTATCTTATATGGGGTCAGTTAACTATACATACATATTGAATGAACTGTAGTGAGAATTATATTTGTACAACAGACATATCCGCTGAGGTTAATCTTCAGGCCCTCGTTGACCACACAGTAAAAAGAATCATAGAATCTCAGCAAGATCTATATAATAACCTACTTCAAAATGTCTTAAAAAATGAAATTACTCTTAGATACAAATGGGGATGTGGTGGCAGTGCAGGAGGACACCCACATTACAAGCAAAAATTTAGCGAGCAACATGATGAGTCAATTTGGGATTTAAATTTATTTTCAGTTTGTCTCGTTCCGCTGCTATTATATAATAAGTTAAGAAAGAAACTTATATTTACTAACGTAAACAAAAATAAAACACCCTGTTTATCAAATTTTTTAACAAAACATTCATTTGTACCTAATATTTTTAATTAGTTGGGGCTAAAAGAGGTCTTTATTACTAAAAATAACACTGCCAAATTTCAAAGAATCGGAAAAAAAACCTTTGAATTATTAAACCCGCAATAAAAAACCCGTGTTGAAAAACGACCGTTTCAATAACGAATATTCGAGCAGTATATCTCTTTTTAACTTATTGGAATCGTATCTCTCGGATCGGGATCGGATTCTCGGATCTAATAGGATCAGGTTCGCATATCTTACAGTGGCGTGTTCGCGGGAATTGCTAATATATTATTTATATACCTACCTATGTAGGTATACATCGCTACGAGAGTTGAAATAAAAGAGTATGGTGGTTAGCAAACATGTTTGTTCGTTTCGTATGAAACCTGAAAAACGTAGATTTCCACCAGACCTCGCTTTATTTACGAGATAGGATAGGCATGTTAAAAAAATTTAAGGAAAATATTATTTGAAGGCAAAAATGGATAGTGGGTGTTAGAGCAGAGCCGACTTTAACAAAAAAAAAGTTGCTTTATGGGCTGCTCGAAGTAGGTACTGACGTGTACTGAGGTAGGTAGGTACCTATTACATCCTCCACTTAAGACATTTCTCAAATAATTTTATCCAAAAAATATTCCAGTGCTTGAGGCAGGTAGGTTATAAATGCTAAATGCAACGATATAAGTTAGGTTTTTTATTGGGATTTATAAAACTGAAAACGCTCTCTGGTTTATTACATAAGTAGGTACCTATTGTCCATTGACTTTATTTTTATGTAGGTACCTACCATCCTAGATTACAAATTAATAATTTACATCAGGGGGCAAAATTAAAAGTTCTATAGACTGTTTATAAAATTATAACCATGTAGCTACCTATCCACAAAAGAAAGTAAAATTTTCAATGACTGTAAAATACCTCAAGGTCAGTTTCTAATTTTGATTGGCTGTAAAAAGTGTGTGTATTGGAAATCGCTTTGCGATGAGAAGCTGGTAGGTAGGTATGTATTGCATTTGTGATGATTTTTAAATGTGTTGAATTTAGTCTCGGTTTAGTTATGTAGGCCCTATTAACAAACAAGCTCTGATCTTTGTCAAACTTTGTCTTTGTTGAGTGTTAACGATTTGGTAGATTAGGTAGGTACCTACTTACACAATAAATATGATTGTATTTCAATCGCAAGTATATTTATTTAATTTTTTCGTTTTAAATTTTATTTTTCTGGACTGAGCTGTTTTGTACATATTTATTTTTGTTACTTGTGGGAAATATGGCTACTGGCGAACCACCCACTAAAAAATGGCAACGCGCTGAAAGCAATACTTCATGAGTGGTGTGGAAACTTGCATTCAATATCAGCTGTGGTGTTGAAAATATGCATATAAAAACCTTCTACTTTCACCCCCCTAAATGAAAATGAAAAACAATCTACGCCAATGAAAAACTGTCTACGCCAATGAAAAACATTGTGTAGGTCAGGGTTGTCGGTCGTTCAACTATACATACATATTGTACGAACTGTATGTTGTAAGTCTTTTATTTCCTCCATCCGACCAGGTTAAAATCATCACTGATCTGATAGGGCGCCACACTATAAAGATACATTGTAAAATGTACTATCACATGTGTCCGACGTGGCCTCGTGTGTCCTCAATAGTATCAGACGTATATATGGCCAACAATGGCCCATGGGCGCCCATGTAAATAATAGTGTTGCGCATATATGTCAAACGTGACAGTCAATGTGTTATGTCTTTACTTCCATAATATGGCCGAATATTTAAAATTGACGGGAAAACGTTTTTGGCCATTCAAATTACCAATTCACATCACATTATTCTTATTCACTAATACTACATTATTTTTTTCAGGTTCTGCAGTTACCCGAGGTACTCTGTATTCATTTAAAAAGGTTCAGGCATGAGCTTATGTTCAGTAGCAAAATATCGTCGGCAGTAAGCTTTCCCCTTACAGGCCTCGACATGAGGCCTTACCTCCACGCCGACTGCATCTCGAGAGTGACATTGTACGAGTTATTTTCGGTTATATGTCACCACGGCACTGCTGGAGGTGGACACTACACCTGTTTTGCCTTGAATTCTGGCCAGTGGTATGAATTTGACGACCAGTATGTAACCAAAGTTACATCCGACAAAGTACTGACTTGTGAAGCGTACGTTTTATTTTATCAGAAAGTTGGCACAGGTGCTGATCTTGTTAGAGATAAAGCAGAGAAAATATCGGAGGCATGCGGAGAAAATGTTCAGAGGACATACATCTCCAGACAGTGGATCAACAGGTTCTACTACTGTGCCGAACCAGGTCCTATTGACAATTCTGATTTCTTGTGCCAACACGGTTCCGTTTGTCCTGATCGTGATTTTGATATAGATAAATTTGCTATGGTCATCCCCTATGACGTCTATGACTATTTATATAAGAAATTTGGTGGTTGTCCGCCCTTCACTAATCTCAGCATCTGCCCTGCTTGTCGAGCCCTACAGAAACGACTACTGCTGGAAATGGAGACTTTTGTGCAAATTAGTAGGGAAGCTCAAAATCAGGAGGCGCCTCACACTCACTATCTGTCAACTTCTTGGTACACGCAGTGGCATAATTTTGTGCACAAACGTACCCAAGAGCCGCCGGGCCCTATTGATAATACTAAAATTAATCTGAATCAGTTGGATTTGAATGAGGCTGCCGATGTTCCGGAGTGCATATGGAACTTCTTTTTTAACATATATGGCGGTGGGCCCGAAGTCAGAATTAAACCGGATAGTATCACAAGGACGGAGAGTGAGGAGAGCATACTAGAAGCTGCCGAGGATATGGGCCCTAGTGCATCGGGATCAAAGAGAGGACGAACTGAAAGTAATACGAATGGGACAACTTGTAATGGATCTCCGGAATTTGTTATACCATCACTGAAGAGAGATAAAAAAGACGCAAGTCCCTTAATTGATAAAACCATGTACTCGCACGGTGAGCCAATGGAAACCAGTCACGTTCCTGAAAATTCCACCAATGATGCTGGAAATGATATAGCCAGTACACAAGAAGACTGCAAAGAAAACGGAATTTCTGGAAATGAAGATGAGAAGGCGCAAGAGCATTTAAGTAATGACGTTGCAAAAGATATAATCGGGGCTGTTTACACTAACGTTGATGACGACATTGATGAAGAAGAAGGTGAGGAACTTAGGAATAATAAGAGGCATCGAAGAAGAAGAAAAAATCTAGTTAGCCTATAATTTTTTTATTATGTGGATAAAATTAGCAATAAAGATTTGGACGTTTGTTACTACTATTATTGGTTAGTTTTGTGTGTGTTTAATGGGTATACGATGAGAAAGAAGGGAAAACTACTACTTGTAAGATATTAAAAATATATTTCATGTAATTACTTACTATTTATTTAAATAAATCACAGAAGAATGCTATAATTTACTTTATTGTTACATTCACTTTTCACTAGTTGACAATTTAGGCATTCGGAAGTTTGTTGTAGGTACATTCTTTCCATAGGTATATTGTGAAAAGCGACTAGAAGCACCCTCTATCATTCGTGATTAGGACTCAGATCCGAATATTAGGTTTCTTTCTTTCCGGCATTATTCAATTGCATTAATCGGTATGTCACATATTGTTAACGATTTCTTAGCGCACTATCTGTGCTACTTTTGTTCTTTGATATTTCTTTTCTATTGTTCTGCGCACTATGCGAGGTCGGTAGTTTTGTGACTATTCGACAAATGTCATTTTGGGGCTGGCTAATTCCGCTGTCTTGAAAGCATCCGTCTCTTCTTGGCTGGATGTGAATGGGGTGGGTACCTGTTCAATTTTTTTTTAAAGTAAGTGCTTACTAATTAACATACTGTGCTATGCTCCATGTTGGGATTTTTAAGGAAGTCACTGATTATGTGTTTGTGATTTTGATAATCTACACACAGCTTTTCTGGATTAAATAACTTTTAAATCAAGGTAGGCCATCTTTTTTTTGAGACCTCACGCCATATTCTATTTTTGCCTTTTTCTGTGTTCTCTAGCGATTACCTAAGCGACATAGATTTGGATGGTGGAGAGATTACCTTACCAGGATACCTACTTCTCTAAACTTCAGATAAGTGTAGATTAAGTATATTAGGAGCCACACTTTTTTTTTAACGCAACTTTTGTATTGGTGTGAGCCCCATGTTCAAAGATTCTGAGCCCGAGGCTATTTTTAATTTTAACCTTACATAACTTTAATATATACCTGAATGCTTCCGTTACCTTGGTAACATGTTTATATGTACAGTCAAACCTCGATTACTCGAACTATGACTTGCCACAAAGAAAGTTCGAGTTATTGAATTATACTTGTTATTGAGTAGTACTTCATCCTCAGTTCCGTCATCCAAAAGTTCACATATAAAAATCAATGGACTTTCATCTTCTTCCTCCCATTCACTTTATTGACCAAATGTTGCCTTGAAACAATTAGCAGTTGTCTCAGACTTGAGGTCGATATTCCATGCTTTTGTTACATCATTAACACAGTCCATTAACATAATGCTTATGTTATTGATTTTATTCTCGTCTAGATATTTAATTAAGTTTTTTTCAAAATTCTGATTGTGATATTTTAAATTTGACATATGTATAACACCTTGAGCAAGTGGTTTTTCAATTTGGTGGTCATATTTAGGGGGGGGGGGGAATCAAGTTTGATAAACTGTAAACTGATTGCATTACATATGTAATTAGCAGCAATCAATTTCAAACTGTTCTTCAATACATATTAAAATTATGTTCCTCCCAGAATTCGACTTATCGAAGTTGGCACCAATTACTATGCTCGAGTTATCAAGAAATTCGAGTAATAGAAGTTCGAGTTATCAAGTAACTCTCACTGATAAAATAAAATAACTCTCACTGATAATACTATGCCAACCAATTTTATTCGACATATCAAAAATTCGAGTTATAGAAGTTTGACTGTATTTATATTTCAGTAAGTCCGCAGAGCCTGATATTTAATATTGTGTTGTGTGATATTCACACATGGCCACATTTGCACTTTCACTAGGTTATATATATAGTATTTTACTTCCTATATCTCTAAGTGCATGTATTGTTAAACTCTATGCAATTTTGAATTAAATAGATTTTAGTGTAGGTACTGTGTTCATTTTTAAATTCGCCAAAATTACTACAGAATTCGGAGGGTAATTTAGATACCCAGTATATTTGGGAACCATCAGACTTGGTTGCGTAACAGTCAGTGGCGTCCACGGTATTAGGAGCCTCGATACTTCGTACGAACCTACTAATTAATTTCTGTTTTTACTAAGCTGAGGTAGCTTAGGCAAACAATCAGGCCTAAAGCCCAATGTCAACAGATACCGAGAAATCGTGCTTCAAGCGCACGCTTCGCAGAAAATACTTGGTTTTAATTTTAGATGTAAGCAGAACTGAATTGGAAATAAAATAACAATACCTGTCTACAAAAAACGAGCTCATACGGACAATATTATAACTTATTAACAGAAAATGTATGATTACTTGGCTTAATAATTAAAACAATATAACAATGACCGTAAAAATTTGGGTAACGAGTGTAAAAATATTTCCACTTTGTTACTAGCAAACAACCTGGTCTTATCCTCGAAGAACTATTTTTTTTTACTGTTTATATCTCAACGCCAATCATTCAGCTAAAAGTCAGATTCAAAAAATTACAAGGGAACATAAAAAACTTCCTAGTAAAACTCGATAACTTGCATAGTAAATGAACTGTTAAATGCTGCAGAGAAAACTGTCAGATTTGACATTTTCCAAATGGGGCATAAAAAGTGACATTTAGTGTCTACCATTTACATGTAAAATTATCAGAAACTGATGATAATTATTATATCATTTGATTAGTCACACAATCAGCGCTGTTTAAGAGAGGGCACTAGCAGCGACGTCACACTTACTTGTCAAAATCAGGTGATCAAGTCATTTCGCATTATTTTTTGCTGTTTTTAAACAGCAATATAGTCCACACTGGATTTCTGACAGTTGACATCAGTTGTTAGTGCCCTATTGTTATCTATTATTTTTTGCTGTCCGTATTTCTGATAAAATACGTCTTTACTATAAAAAGATAAGACAGTTTGGTGAAGACCTTCGGCTGCGATACATTGTGGTATATTATTATGTATCTAAAATACATGACTTTCAACAATGATTGAATACCACGTGACCACAAAATATGTACACTGTTAGTATTGTATGAAAGACACTAGGATTTACTTTGTCGTAGGCAAAGTTGAAGTTTCAGAGCCAATAAGCCGTGTGTTCTGAGACCACATGTCATCAGAATGTAAGTGATATTGACATACGAACATACTATAAATTTAGTATTAAAAATAGGAAACTACAATTTTAAAATAACTGTTTTTATGAAATTAACAGGTCACATATTTTTCAAACATTGTTAAGAGCCTCGTACCATATCCTAATCATTAGAAATAACACGTTTATTACAAAGTTAAAAACAACTAGTTGGCACGATAAGACACTGTTGAATATTTCACCTGCTTTACAATAGATGTATACAATACAATAGATATTCAATGGGAAAAAATTCTAAGTATTATCAATTAATAGATTATGATTTTCTTTTCTTGAATTAAGATATGTATTGCAAATACTTCTGGGTGCGTGTATATGGGAGCCGTCTTTAAGAAAATGTTCCTGGCATGCGACAGGCTATTTATCTGTCCAGTCAGCAAGGGAATACAGAGAGGTCACAATTTGCTGTGTTGGGAAATAAACGATTTACTGATTAGTTTTATTTATAGGCTGACTAGTAAATATTGCTCTTTATGAATGGCTGCAATGTCAGACAGTATCACATAATTCAAATTTTAGAGGCCAAGCTTCATGTTCAATTCGGATTAACATAATCTGAACCCGAAAGTTCAGTTTCAAAATATATCAATAGCTTATTCATTAGAATGTTTATCTTTCAAACACGCATAAGTAGTGATGGGTAAATATATTTTGGGTAAATACCTTGGGTTTTTACCCAGGTATTTACCCAAATTGGGTATTTATGAGGGTTTTTTTAATAAAATATTTTTATTCAAAGAATATGTCTTTTTTATTTATAAACTTTTTTTTGTTCACTAAATCACAGTTCACAGACGTTGACACCAACAACTCTGATTTTGTCTAATTTTAAAATGTATTAAAATTAGACAAAATCAGAGTTGTTGGTGTCAACGTCTGGGGTCGAGGAATCATCCATGTATGATATATCAATATCCATATCACTTTCTTCTTCTTCTTCGCTGTCACTTTGATGACTATTGGAGAGGAATTTGCATTTACTTCTATTGGCGACACCGGGATTTTTTGAGATTGAGAATCAGGACGTCCAGGACTACTAGGTGGTTTCTTCGTTTGTTCATATGTGTTAGCAATGTTAGTATTAGCTTTCAGTAACTTCCAGTTGTGGCAAGGTACATTATTTTTCCTGCCCTCATATTCTTTAAATATTCGGTATGTTATATATGTTCGCATATTCGGTTGCGTTTCTTGTTGTGAATCCAACTCAAGGTACTAAACAACCTTACAGGTGCAGCCGAGATAACAAGGGTCGATAATATACGTATAGCCACTTCTGAAAAAGCCAAACAAATTCTTTGCTACATAGACCATCTTTTACTATGTAATTTGCTAAGTAATTTGAAACAGAAGCGACAGCACCAATCAAAAACTGTGGTCAACTGAATATTTTATACAACCAGCAATTCACTTAAGTGCAAGTTGCTCGATATAAGCGCCGTATGCATCCACGGCAAGTGTATACACGCCGTTTCACCGCAATAAGGCTATTTGAGGAAAACCAATTTTTGGATGGGTAAATATTTTTAGGGTATTTACCCGGTATTTATATATTTACCCGTTGGGTAGATACCCATGGCACATTACTACGCAAAACTATACTCCAATATAATCTACTTCGATCCCCAGACTGTCACCGGCAGCTACCCTAGGCATAGAATTTATTCAACAGTCGGGAGTTAAATAGTAAGTAGGCGCTAATCAACACAGTTGCTAAATTGATTTAATACAATAATTATAAAGTAGGTAAACTACCAGCCATCACCACAAAACGATAAAACTTGTTATTTTGACACATAGGAACTGTGCAACTAATCAAGTACTCCACTACAGTAAACAAAAAGTTGTGTCTGGTATTTTCAATATGCCTAAGACTTCCGTAGGATGCAAGGTCTGTGATTTTTTTATTTGTGTACTGATTTATTAACTTCGAGCGATTATATTAGATATACATTGCCATATTTACCTACATGTACTACCTGCAGTATGGAAAAAAATTGAGGACATAGAAACAGTCAGTTTTTGTTTTGTAATAAATGGATGGAAAATAGATGTTTTCTTCTCTTTATGGGATAATAATTAGGTATTAAATATTTTTAACAATAGTATATTTATTAACTTGAAATAATTATAAATCTATATATGTAGCTAGTACTTTTTTTTTAGCAATAATCAACCATGTAGGTATAGTATAAACACTCCTAGAAAGGATAATATTTATGGCCTTTATATGCAGACATAGGGGAAACTCTGATATTCTGATTGCACGAATCTAGGTACTTAGTATCTTGGTCATCTAATTCAAAGTCAAATATCTCAAAATTTTCTAATATTCTTGATTTCGTCACTGATTTGGGTATCACACTAATACCTAGTGAAACCTGGAAATGAAAACAGTGCAATTGGTAATAGTAACAGATATTCGAATATTCGATTACATTAGTCAATAACAATTAATTGTCTAGTAAGACCTTGAAAGTTAAATAAAGTAAGAAACAAATTATCAGCTACATTTCCCAAAATAGTATTATTTTAGACAAATATCCATCAGCTCACCAAATATCGTAGAATAATTTGTCCGGGTGTTTTTTTATACTTTTTCGCTATTTCAGTAACTTTCGGATCTAATAGTGTAGAGGTTGGATAAGATGAAATTGTGGTACCAGGAGTACCACCCCTTCCTAAAGGACAAAACCCAACTACAATAAGGTCCCGCTCCCTACAGTATTGTATTAAATCCTTTTGGTTGATGTTCGGATTTACTTCAACTTGATTTACGACCGGCTTAATTTTACAGTTTTTGAGGAGTCGCTCCGTTTGCTCTTTGTTAAAATTGCTGATACCTATACTTTTTGCTAGTTTTAGGTTTACACACTCTTCCATTCCTTCCCAGGTTTCAAGATAATCAACATCACTGAATGACTCTGGATCTGTTGGCAGAGGACCGGCATTTTCCTAAAATGTCTTATATTTAAAAATGGGTAACTAAGGAAGAGCTATGTTCTAGGTAGACATGAGGCCCTCAATTACCCTTACCTTAACCCCAAATGGATAATGTATTAGGAATAAATCTATATATTCTAGGTTCAGATTTGCTAAAGATTCCTTTAACATTGGTACAACATTCTTCTTGTCATGAAAGTTATTCCAGAGCTGCAAGATCATGATAATGGATATAATAATTGGGTAGTTTTCACATTATAGACTTTTGACGTCAAGTCATATCAAAGTCTGATGATGAGGTGTTGACAATTTTGATGGAAAATAACCTCTTATATTTATTCATTCATAACAACCTCATCACCTGCTTTTGACGCCCAAATCTGACAAAACTGCTAGTAGGTAGGGTACCTCAAAATTTTTGCATACATCAATTTATTTTATTTAATAGCTTTTACTACTTGGAAAAACTGGACTAGTTCTAGTGCTCACCGAAATCAACAAAAAACTCAGGAGGTTCAACTCTAGCGGAACGTAAATGAATCACGCGTCATTTCAATTATTCCATCGTTCTTCATATCACAAATGTGAGTGTTTTGTATTTTAAATAGGGTTATAATGAAGGCTGCTAAAAATTTCTATGCATTTTGATAAAAAAGTGGTATTGTAAATGTCTAAAAATTTAAATGTTCCATTATTCGATTTACAATACCCTAACCCTAAGAAGTTAGGTTAATCTCTTCCATATCACCACAGAGTAGGTAAATACCTACTCTGTTCTCTCTCATACTATATAGCGATATACATACACAGTGCCAAAAATGCACTGAGTGCAGGAACTTTAGTGCAGATGTTCAAGTAGAACCAAATGGAACACAATACATGCACTTGGTGCCCAGGTTTGCACAAGTAGAAAATGCTATAGGACCTTAAGACGTTACACTTTAATCAATGCAATTATTTACTTTAGTCACAATAAACAATTCATCTCTTTTAACAACTCCTTCTTTGATTTTTGCACTAAGTCCAACACCAACTTCCTTTTCATTTTGGTAGAACCAAGCACAATCAAAGTGACGATATCCAATATCTATTGCATATTTTATCGCCTCTTCTACTTCGCCTGGCTGACTCTAAAATAGCAATAGAAGGATTATTCTCATTTGTCTTTGCTACAATGCATATCTACTTAACAAAAATAACATTGCTTAAAAATATTACCAGCGTACGTGTACGCTGATTTACAACAGAGAATTAACCTAAAAAAAAGACAATTTTTTTTAGTAACGAATAATAATTATAATTACCTTATATGTTCCTAATCCTATGATAGGTATTTCATAACCATTATTTAATTTGAATGCTTTCGACATTGTTTTAAGTTTTAAATATTCTTTCTCATTGATGCGTGATACCTACCTCTCAAATTCAAAGGTGCCGTCAATCAACGATAATGTATATCACAGATTAATATAAGATAAGCTTAAGCACGGTACTGTACCGTGATTGCGGTATTATAAGTGGTGATTATAAGTGGTAGGCACGCATCCATGTGCGAAAAGTGATAAGTTCAAAACGTAAATGTTTATTGCACGGGATGTAAAATCGTTCAACGAGGCCGCCAGGCCGAGTTGGACAACACGAGTTGCATGTTGCATACAATATTTTTTCTACGTTCACGCAAAAACGAAAAAATATTTAATTTAGGTAGCATTAATGTCATGACATTAGGTGACATGTTATGGCTCATGATCTTTATATGTCAAAACACTAGTAAAATGACAGATGAGTGCAATAAAAATTTTATTGCACTAGTGCAATCAAGTTTTGCATTAAATATACCTACCTAAGTAGTTCAATAAACTTTTGTTTTTTGCATGAACATAGAAAATTTATTTCTTCTACGGTGGTTGTGGTGGCTGCTGCAGCCACCACCTTATCTATGACCACCTCACAGCACAGAGGAAATAATAAATGCGAGCCGCAAATCGCGCAAAGTCGCAAAACATATCTACGACATGCTAGGCACATGGGAGCTCACTTGCTCCCAATACAGAGGTAAGATACGTACCTATCCCATAACAGGGTCGGCGGAAGGGGTGAAAGGGGGTTCATCTTTTTAAGGGCGGCATTTTAAGACTTGATTATGAACTTTTTATAAATTTGCACAAAAACTGAAAGTTGCACAAAAAAAACAGTTTTTTACCCCGAATGCCTTTATTCTGAAGCGTTACATATTCTAATCTGTACTTATAGTATAGGTACCTACTTATTGGTTTACTCGCACTAAACATGTTAACGCCGCGTTAGCCGCCGCGCCGGCCGCGTTTGTCTCAAGAACAAGGAAGAATTGCAATTTCGAGCAAAACACAACTTCTACAACACGGCATATATATCTTGAGGTCTTAGGGCGGCAAGCCCTGTCCCATAATCCAATAAGGTATGTGGTTTCGTACGGTTTCGTGCCATTAACCAAAAAGGGACTTCACCAGAACCACCAGTCAAAACCAATTTAAGTTGTAACGTCAACGGACGCAATTCCAAATAGAGGCCAGGGTTTGACTAAAAATAATTCCGCTCTTTACTGCTCTCTTGACATGACACAGGGACATATGAAATAAGAACAACAAATAAGGCAAATAAAAAATTAAACGCACTTAAAAATGCAAATCTTCAATAAATGTAGTACGGGTGCTTATGTAATTTCTACGCAGTAAACAAAAGGAACATCAATTTAACATTCTCGAACGTTATATTTATATCAATTTCCTTGTCCTTGCCATGAGTATTGTCTGTGTTTCGCGTCTTTGTGGAGTCGTATGTTCAGTAAATCAATATACCTACGTACTTATCTAAGTAGTGGGCTCTAGAAGTAAGCTGTGAGAAAACCATGCAATCCACAACACGAAGAAAGATATATGTATATGATCAAATGAGATGGTTGTATGGTGGATAAGAGAAAATTATATTATATGAACTATTATAAAACTTTCTATCCTCTACTTAGCCTAATATAAAATTGTTGACATATCTGACATTAGTAGAAATGTTGAGGTTTTAAGTCCGAATGGGTGTCAATAAAATATTATATATTTGAGCTCTGCTTAAAATTGTTTTATAGTCATGACTTATATACGCCTAATGTGATAAGGTACCTTAACTTTGTTCAATGTCGCTTCCAATTTCACACCTCGACCTTGTCCGTCTAACCTTTATCAAACTTCAGCATGCCCCGTCCAAATGGCCTCATGCGAAGCAATAACTCCTTTAAATATGCTTCTCCCCCTTTTCTCTCTGTAACTCTCTCTCTCTCTCAAAGTCTCTATTACAAATTTATATTTCCAATCTATGTTCCTTCTTTTCTCTCCGCGCCTTTTCTTTCCTCTTAATTATTCTCTGCAAAACTCGTTCCTAATATCTATCTGCTATCCGTTTCTTATTTTTCTCCAATTATTATTTTTCTTCCTTGGTTCCCTTTTTTGGTTTCATGGCCTCTTGATTCAATTTTTTAATAAAGTCTATGCATGTACACTTTCTCACATTAGTTATCGAGTTTATTTGTGTTTCGTTACACCTTCACTATGTCTACTATACACTATCTTACTGTTTACAATTCTACTTCCTATTTACTCTATACTAGGTATCATTTTCCGTTCTATATCTGATATATCTTAATACATACATACATAATTTTGCATTCGTAATCATCTATGGTAATGTCTCATTTGATACCTACCAAATTGTCTTGCACAATACTTTAACGAGAAATCTCTATGCTAAGCGATAAGTAATATTGTATACTGTTTTAACAGTTTTCGTTAATTATGAGTGGTGTTTCTCAGAATGCATATTGGAAATATGACTTGTATAAAATACAGAAAGCTATTATTTTAATTTAAATAACATGTGGCATTTTATAGTAGGTATATTCATTATTAAATTTTCCTAAATACGTAAAATTTATTTTTGTTGTGATAATCGATACTTGTTTCCTAAATAGATAATTTGTGTTTATTTATTGGAGAAATTGTGTGAATATTAGTACGGTAGTCAGTATATAAAGTATGTCTATAATATAAGTATCTGCCTGAATTAAATAAAATTGTTATGATATCTTTAAAAGCAAATATGAAAATGCATTTTCATGATTTCAGTATGAAATAATTTCTTGCTTTTATTCTAAATAATTAATGATATACTTCCTTAATAAATTATATGATGTATTTTTTTAATAAGTAATTTTCATATTTTCCACTTATCAGCAATAATTATATAATGAAAAGAGATATTTTCATTATTTTGTTCCATTATGATCTCGGAGAATCCAATGATTTGTCTTTTTCTGGAAACTGCGTGTTCGTCCAGGAAAGTGTAACTTTCCGTACCTGTTACATAAATAACTATCATATATATATATATATATATATATATATATATATATATATATATATATATATATATATATATATATATATATATATATATATATATATATATATATATATATATATATATATATATATATATATATATATATATATATATATATATATATATATATATATATATATATATATATATATATATATATATATATATATATATATATATATATATATATATATATATATATATATATATATATATATATATATATATATATATATATATATATATATATATATATATATATATATATATATATATATATATATATATATATATATATATATATATATATATATATATATATATATATATATATATATATATATATATATATATATATATATATATATATATATATATATATATATATATATATATATATATATATATATATATATATATATATATATATATATATATATATATATATATATATATATATATATATATATATATATATATATATATATATATATATATATATATATATATATATATATATATATATATATATATATATATACCTTTTACATACATAACTATCACCAATAAAAAAAATAGGTTGCCATTTAAAGAAATGCCAGTGACGTCATTATCTCAAAAAATAAAAACCTATTAAGACATGTCACACACAAATAAATATGAGTATCAAAAAAATAAAATCAACGACCGGGATTTTTCCACAAATGTCCATATTGTTTTTTATAGAATTTGCAACCACTACATGGTCACTGTAAACATATTTTTCAAATCCAAAAAGCATATATTTACATTCTATAATATGGGGTGGGGCGCTATATACCATTTGTACAGTTTTTCTTTTACTTTTCGATTTTGCCAATAAGAAATTGGATAACAGACAACTTTTTTGGCCAGTGATAGCTAAAACTACAAAGAACATTACCCTGAAGAAAAAATATAAAATTCCAATTTTGGGCCGTCTCTATATGTTAATTATTATAGACAAATGGTTGAATGTGCCTCTCTTTCCTACGCATTTCCTTCTAGCGCCCGGTCTAGGTAGGTACGCTTTTTTATTTGCATCCGGGATCCTAGAATTGGAATTCCTAGCATTGGGTGACATGTATAAAACATGACCTAAGGCCTCTCATTTTGCAGAATCTGTAAATTGTAAATATTGTATGTTTATTAATAATAAACATTGACTGTCTCTACTGTAATAAACAGTGTTGGTCCTCTGGTTAATAATAATCTTCTCCTCTATTATCTCCAGTTATTTAATTATACACAAATGCGAACGTTTTGTTTTGTAAACAATTTAGGAATTCAGTAGAAATATTCATAGGGGTTATCATTATCATAATTAATTTGACTTTTTTCTATGTAAATAAAAGTAAGTATATCAAAATCACAATTATCTTATGTGCGTATAGCTACTATCATATAATTATATGTTACATGTTTCATGTATAAAAAAGCATTATGATAAAAGTTCTGAAATTGTATATAAACACTGAGCAACTCTGATTTTCTAGTAGGTACTCAAATTTGTGAAAGACTGACTAGGTTCCAGTACATAACTAATCGGTAACCATTCAAAATGGTTAAGTTACTTGTAAGTATTTAAAATATTAGAGCAACTAGATAGATACAAATGATAATTCAAATAGTATTTTACAATGTTTTTATTTGAAAACTAGTTTTTATTTGTTGTGTGTATAGCGAATCTTATATAATGTAGATACTACCTATTATATATTTAAATGTGAGCTAATATTATAAGACTACATCAAGAACCAACATCAAACATAACATGCCTTTGAGAAATCCTTATAAAATCATAACATAAAGGATAGTGCTGCAAAGATATTAATCATATAAACAGTGTTTTCTGCAAAAAAAAATGTGTTATTATTTTTTTTAACTAATATTTCATGGCGAAATTGTGAAAAAATTCGTGGGGGCAACCCAAATTTAAGTAGCCTAAGGCGGCACTAAACCAAAATTTATATTTATTATTTTACATTATACATTACTATACTATATACTCTTTAATACATACCTTAAATTTTTTCATAACATTTTTTGCGTAACTAATTTATTATTTGTGTAATGAAAGTTATTGGACTGTAATATATGGATTTACTATATAGAAGTACCTAATTAGAAGGGATATTCTTATTCTTAAGGTATTATGGATTTAAGATGTCGTACCTATCTGAGCGAATAATATATATTTGACAAGTTTTTTTATATGGGCATCAGATATAGAAGTATGTTCTAAAATTAATGAATGTAAGGCGTTGAGTCATCACTGCTAATGACGTTCGAGTTATTTCGACGTACGCGTTACAACGGTTTCAACACAGTGCGAATGCAATGTAGACAGTAGCCGATGGCACTGTCTGTGATTAACTCCGATAGTGATGACGCAACGCCTAACGTTCATTAGTTTTCATAAAGATGGTATATGTTTCAGTACCCAGGCATTTCAAATATAAGTACCTAGTACTATTTAGAATGAACGACAGCAGATCTCGGTTTATTATTGGATTTTATAATAGAATATGGATGAATTTAGGATGATAGTAATATAGAACAATTATATTTTTTGAAATCACCAGATATATTTGGAAATAAACATATTGTAGAGCTACATCTTTGATTCAGATCTGGAAAATTATTTATTAATGCCTTAATTGTATGACTTGTTAGAGAAATTAGAATACCTGAATCTCCTTGACTATAATAAGTCCAGGACCTGTAATGCCAAAAACTGAGATGCCGTGGACGTCCGTCGGCTTGATGGTGCGAAAGGTGTTTAGCTCTGGGTTGTGATCAGGGGCGGCTTAATAATATAATATGGGCGGTTATAATATGACAAAATATTATAATGACAAATAATACGTTTTTATATAAATGTATACGTAAATATACGCCCTTTCAAAGGAAATAGAGTATATGATGATAGTGACATAGGAATGCAATACAAAATTTTGGTAGTTTTGAACAATGACATGTCACAGAGAGTAGTTCATATAATTGTCACGCTAGCACTGTAGTCAAATTGTCCCAGTAAAAAAATTGAAAACTAATTTTCAAAATTTTATTACAATACTTTATTTTATTATTTTACTTTATATTGAATTACTTTAAATTGAAGAACCTAAACAAAGCTCATACAAGTAACAAGATTCGCGTATTATGTAATAAAATAATACTAATCGTTTAATTAGTAGATTGCCCAAAATTTACCTTTTTTTTAATTTTTATTAACGTGAATTATTTTATTTTATCTGCCGATTTGGCGCCTCTCCTATAGCGGCGCCCCAGGCAGTCGCCCCTGGTTGTGATTTGTAGAATTTATGACCTTGAGAAGGTCACTCCGAATGTACGAAATACGAAACCTGTTCGTCGACTAATAAATTATATTCTAGGACTCATCAGAAACCCAGTGCTATTTTTTTGCATTCGGTCCACTTGGTCCAAAATTATAGGCAAGTAACCGTTTTTTTTTAAATTTGTCTGTCCGAGGTGTGTAGACACTTGAAAACCTTTTCCAACCTGTTTTCCCAGATGGAAAAAGTACCAAAATCCAATAGACAGATAAAACTATACACCAGAATTTTTGGGCGACTTGGAAAATTCCAAAATTTGATTTTTTTTCCACCTAATTTTCTGAAACTTTTCTGAATTATGGGGAAAATGTCCGTCAACCTTTTCTCCTGCTAATTGGACCCATAAAGAGTGCTGAAAAACAAACGACAGGCGGCATTTTCATCCCTTGCAAAATTCTTGGTCACCTTTCAAAAATTTTCAAAATGTGACAGTTTAAAAAAGCGGAATAAAGTGTATTTACCTATAGTGTCCTTAGTGCGGGTGCAATTTTCATCAATATGTACCAAGAAAACCAGGAAAAGCTACCACTACCGTGATCAGGTTCTCGGAAGGTAATTACGTCACAACGGATCACCAAGACTCCATGAGTTCACTTTATTCACGTATTTTACAATCGACCCATTTCTTGACTGGTGGTAGCTATGGTCAAATATGGTTTCCAGTCAACATATTACTGAAAATTGCTCCAGCACAAAGGACACTAGATAAACATACACTATATATTTTAATAAAACTGCTTTTTAGGGTTCCGAACCAAAGTGTAAAACAGGACCCTATTACTAAGAATCCGCTGTCCGTCTGTCTGTCTGTCACCAGGCTGTATCTCATGAACCGTGATAGTTAGACAGTTGAAATTTTCACAGATGATGTATTTCTTTTGCCGCTATAACAACAAATACTAAAAACTGAATAAAATAAATATTTAAGGGGACTTTAAGGCTGGCATATAACAAATGTATGCTAATAAATGCCGGAGTCGCCGGTTGGACGAAATTAATTAAAAGCTTGTGTGATTTTATAGATAATGGTACGGAACCCTTTGTGCGCGAGTCCGACTCGCACTTGGCCGATTTTTTTATAAATGTGCCACATTTTGGAAATTTTTGAAGGATTGCCAAAAGTAGTGTAAGGGATGAAATTGTCTGTCGATCGTTTTTCACCACTCTTTATGGCTCCAATTAGCATGAAAAATGACTGAGACATTTTCCCCCATAATCAGGTGGAAAACATCATATTTTGGAATTTTCCCAGTTTTTTAAGGCGCCCAAAGAAAATCTGGTGAATAATTTTTTGTCTGTCGATTGAATTATGGTACCTACTTTTTCCATCTGGGAAAATAGGTTGGAAGGGTCTTGACACACATCTCGAACAGAAAAATTTCAAACAAAATCGGTTATTAGCCCATAATTTTGGACCTCGTGAACCGAATGCAAAAAAAATAGCACTGGGTTTCTGATGTGTCCTAGAATGTATTTTTAAGTCGACGGACATGTTTCACATTTCGTCCATTCGGAGTGACCTTCTCGAGACCTACAGATCACGACCAATAGCTAAACTAAGGGCACCGAGTGGTTCAGGGGGACCTTCCGCACAATCTATCATCCCGACGCGACGCGACGGACGTCCACGCCATCTAGGAGTTTTAAGGATTACAGCTCCTTGGCTTTTATGAATAACCGTATTAAATGATTAATTATGAATAATAAAACTTCTACGAAATATAATACAATATTTATAGGTGATAATTGCCGTGGTATACATAACCTATACCACTGCCCTTCCCCACTACGGTGAGAGGAAAGGAGGTAATGGAGGAGGCGATCAAGGAGGCTTCGGAGGTGGTGGGAGTCAAGGAGGGTTCGGAGGTGGTGGGAGTCAAGGAGGATTTGGTGGCAGTGGGAGCCAAGGAGGATTTGGAGGAGGTAGTGGCAGCTCAGGAGGGGGATTCAGTGACGGGCAAGGAGGAGGATTCTCAGGTGGTCACAGTGGCCGGCCCGGAAGCGGCGGACAAGGTGGAGGGCATGGAGGTGGACAAGGAGGAGGATTTGGCCAAGGGGGATTTGGCCAAGGAGGATTTGGAGGAGGTGGTAGTAGCCAAGGAGGATTTGGAGGAGGTAGCAGTGGCCATGGAGGTGGTCACAATGGTCAGCTCGGAGGGGGCGGACAAAGTGGAGGCAATAGAGGCGGACAAGATGGAGGATACGGAGGCGGACACGGAGGGGGATTTGGTGGTGGACAGAGTGGAAGCTTAGATGAATCATTTAGTCAGGGAGGAAACGGAAACGGACAAGGTGGGGGGTACGTGCAAGGCGGGAGCAAAGGTGGTGGTGGTCTTGGCGGCCACGGTGGTAAACATGGAGGTAACAGTGGATATTAAGTCGCTCCTTTTGTATTTGAATAAAAATAGAAACACATTTTTATAATTAGTTTAATGAATTATCTTTACCTTAAACACCCAGTGTATATAAATAATATGTAATTATTATCTAGAAAATTGACTCACGAAAGCACGTTATACCTACTATAAGTTACGAGTTACTAATACAAAATATGGAAACAACATATCGCTCACCGGCGTCTATAGTGGCACAATTAAAAAATTACAAACATCGTACTAACTTGGCATCAAACACTAAATTTAATACCCTTTCTTGGAACAAGACTGGCACAAATTTTGTTATCATAGATTCCGTGAGATGCATAATGTGTCGCTAAAGCATCATTACAAACTATTCATATAAGCAGTGATATAAGTTGCACCAATAATGGCACATTTTCAGTACCTATGCCACAAAGATTGTTAAGTGTAACGTATCGTTCTGCTCTGCGCGACAAATAGTGACACATCTGAGTTTTGCCAGTACAGTTTGAGTGTGATCATTGATTTAGTTATCGAGGTATGTAAATAATAGTGACACATTTTGAAATATGCCAGTATAGAATTTGCACTTTAATTTATTTTTTGACTTGTGGCTCTACCGAGTGCACATTTGTTTATTTTTTTTCCACAATCGCCTCAATAGTAGGTGCGCTTTCAATTCTCAATGCAAAGTACGCCATTTCCGAAGAATGACAGAATTGTCGCTTTAAAGCGGCAATAGCGTCAATTCCCGTTCGCTTCTTTATTATAAATTCCTTAGCAGGCGCTTGTCAGTCAAAAATGACAAATGAGAAATGTAGCTAACAAAAAAAACTTATAAAAATCGGTTCATATATAAACATATGTCAAATACATACAAGAACACACTGTATTGAGCGATTGTAGAAAAAATGTTGTATGTATTACGAGCACAAACTGCCATTGCCGCTTTTGAAAGAAGAAATTTCTTTCGCAAGCGGCAATGCAGTACTTTGCGCTCTTAACACACAAATAACTATTACGGCTTGTGTCAGTATAAAACAAACTTTTGGGCTTATTTTTTTTACATGTGTCAGTATAGACTGTCAATGTTTGACATTTATTTCTTGTTGCGTTGAACCAAGTACAGTGTTATTCTTCAATAATGAATAGTAACTTGGGAGGAAGTCGGGGTCAGAAGATGTTATCTATGATAAGACTTAGGTATTTAATGTATAGGTTGTCTTTGTGGGTCTGTTTTAGATTACTTTATTGAAACTCGTAGGCTGCAAAATATTAGTTTAGGTTGTGCAATGGGAACCACAATGGGAAACCTGTACTTCACATAGCACATGCAGACTTCTTAGACAGTGGCGGATGACCGCACAGGCCCATGAGGTTTAGGCCTAGGGCCTCAGCAAAGGGGGGCCTCAGCCTCGTTGGGGGCTGATCCTCAAAAATCAAAATTAAATTTTTGTTGTCTGTAAAGTTGAGAAGTTATGAAATAATAATTGCAGGCAAATTTTAATATCCTTAAAACCTACTTTCTTAATGGGCATTGGGTTATAGTCATTGATGCCAAAACATAGTAAATTAAACAAAAAAGATAGCCAATTTCCAATTTGGTCCAAATCGCCAAAACTTGCAATCCTGCTTGCATCTGATAACAATAACAGTGCACTGCAAGAGTTGTAAGCGAGAGTAAGCGACACTAGGTGGTCAGCTAGAGCAGATGCTGTTTCAGACTTAAGATCGAATTATAAAGATATAAGGGCATCGTTAATTCAAATTAGTATAAGCAAAACGGAGAAACCAATGAGTAAATTAGAAGCAAAAAAGTTAGCAAAAAATTTTGATGACTATGAAATAGCTTTAATAACTGTGTTGTGGGACAAACTGTTGCAGCGGATAAATATTACAAGCAAATCTTTACAAGACGTGCAGTCAAATTTACTCCATGGCGCAAATCTTCTCAAATCTTTTTCCGATTTCATAAAGGATGTAAGAGACAAATTTGAAGATATTGAGAACAAAGCAAAGGACTCCGCAGTTTTTAAAGGGGAATTAGGTTCCACTTAATCTCGCTCAAACATGTCGAAAACTATCAGTCATGTCCTTCTGATCAAATGTCTCCTTGGCCGCGATCAAAAATAATGGAAGGATTTCGAGAGACCGGCCACCGAAAGTAGAGTTTTTTAAACGACGAAAGTGCTAATTATATTACACAGTAGATAACATTTAAGAATTTAAATAACTGATAACTATTTAACTAGGTAAGTACATACAAATTATAACCTATATATTAATCCTACAATTTGAATTCCAGGATCGGCCTGGTATAAATTTACGAAAAGTAGAATATTCCATTTTTAGGCTCAGTACCTACCTACTCTTACATGATTTCTAAATAATAATATACCTTATATCTATTACATATTTTTTAAAACGTTAAAGTATCCGCCAAATTTGTAAAATAATTTGATGTTTTTGACTTTGTAAAAAATCTTTAAAGCTTCCATAAGATTTTTAATGTTAATGTTGCGTTATCTTCTAATATGGTTCTTAACAGATTCCTAAGTAAAAATTTAGTTGGTTAAACTAATCATGCAATAATAATCATGCACTTCCTCATGTAAAATAAAATAAAATGCTTTAGAGACTGAATTGCAATATATTTTGTCCATTCCCATTGGTCCTTTCACTTGCTAAATATGTTAAATTTGATAAGTTTGTTGTCACATTTCTGGCACAATAATTGTTTAGGATTGTTATTAAAACACCATTGGAAGTTAACTATATAAACTGAAATTATATGCCCCATAACTCGATTGCTGAATTATATTTTATAAATTATAAATTAAGTAATGGGAATAGGGTAAACATATTATAATTTGTTGGTCTCTGAAATATGATATTTCGAATATTTTTCAAAATATCGTATTTCAGAGACCAACAAATTATAATACACTGCGCAACTTATTTAACCTACAACCAAAAAGTTAACTCAAATTTGACGTTATGTATTTTCGACAATTTTTGTTCGTTTTGGTCGATTTTTTTTTCAAATTGTAGGTTTCTCTCTTAGGAATATCACTGTCTTAGTTGTTTTGGTAAAACGAATGATTTTGACATTATACCAGGTGCTATAAAAATGTTATGTTTTTTTCCGAAATTTCAAAACGTCCTGTGGGCTATACAAGGTATTGCAAGTTATTGCAATTATAGCCAATTTAAAGCCTCATGTTTTTTCTACATTTTCTTTTTTTATTCATTTGTTTATCTCTGTTACTTCATAAAATATCCAGGAAACAAAACAAAAGTAAATAGAGAATTAGTATCTGGTGTTTCCACCCCTTCCGCGAATGACCTCCCGACATCTTTGGATCATACTTAAAACCAAAGTTCTGATTATGTTCTGATCTAGGCCATTCCATAATTCGACTAGGCGTCCTTCCAATTCTTGTAAATTTTGGGGTTGTCGTCCCTCACTTCGTAACTGCCGACCGATAAAATCCCAAACATTTTCAATGGGGTTAAGGTCGGGGCTACGGGCTGGCCAGTCTATGTGATCAATTCCTACTTCTTCAAGATAATTTCTCACGATAAGACTCGTGTGGGGACGCGCATTGTCTTGCATAAGTAAAAAATTGGGTCCTATATAGGGGGCATAAAGCAAAACATGTGCTTCAAGAATGTCTGTGATGTATCTGTCAGAATTGAGATTTCCATTCACAGTTACCAAGTCCGTTCGCCCAGTCAAAGATATTCCGCCCCACACCATGACGGATCCACCTCCAAATAAAGTTGTGTGCAAAAAATTGCTTTGACTGTATCGCTCATCGGGTCTTCGGTAGACGCGATTACGTCTGTCACAATTATACAAACTGAATCTTGACTCATCAGTCCAAAGAATACGTTCCCAATCTGCTTCCATCCAATTAACATGCTCATTGGCAAAATTCAATCTGGCTCTTCGATGATCTACTGTTAATGCGGGTCCTCGAGCAGCAATCCTAGGTCTTAAATTTGCCTCCCTCAGTCGTCGGCGTACAGTTTGAACGCATATGAGTGGACCACCTGCGTCTTGAAGTTGTGCTCTTAAATGTGTTGCAGTTATAAATCGTTGTCTTACAGCATTTACTCTTAAAAAGCGATCCTGGATAGCAGAGGTAACACGAGATATACCTTGACCGGCCCGTCTGGAATGTTCTCCTGTTTCCGCGTACCTTTGAATTGCTCTCGCTAAACCTAGTTGTGTGAGACACTCCCAACCTTCCAGCTATGCGGTTGTAACTCCACCCTTCACCATGTAATGTAGCTGCCTCAACACATTCATCACGAGTTAAATTTCTGGTTTGGCGTTCCATTATTCACTAATTATTGCTGGACTGTCAACAAAAAACTAATGACAGTTGTCAGTTTATGAAGTGTAATCTTCGATTTCCATAGCTTGCTAGCTGTTTGAGTTGTCCGATAAATGCATTTCATGTGAATAAAAGCATATGGTGTTTCAAAACGGTGTATTTCATGAAGTAACAGAGATAAACAAATGAATAAAAAAAGAAAATGTAGAAAAAAACATGAGGCTTTAAATTGGCTATGACTGCAATACCTTGTATAGCCCACAGGACGTTTTGAAATTTCGGAAAAAAACATAACATTTTTATAGCACCTGGTATAATATCAAAATCATTCGTTTTACCAAAAAAACTAAGACTGTGATATTCCTAAGAGAAAAACATACAATTTGAAAAAAAAATCGACCAAAACGAACAAAAATTGTCGAAAACACATAACGTCAAATTTGAGTTAACTTTTTGGTTGTGCGTTAAATAAGTTGCGCAGTGTATGTTTACCCTATTTCCATTACTTAATTCATATTATACGCGTACTTTGTTAGTCAAAAAAAATATTAATTAACTATATCAGCTATCGTAGCTATTCACCGCTTCTACGCTGTAATATTTTTTATACTTAATGGTAGTAACGTGGTCAAAATGTTTGTTGATAATATCCTATTTAGCCTTAACCCACACCTGTTGAATAAGATACGGTTATTTTAAATTCATCAACTATTTAAATCTATTTAAATATGAAAATTATAATAAATACAGAAATTAGTTGAAGTTCTTTAATATAGTAAATACCCGTTTCGAATTATCGCGCAGTCAGTGTGTATGTACCTATATCCTATATTACGCTGAAATATGCATAATTTCTATAAGGTAGGAATATTATTTGTGTGTCCTAATAGTTTTTTATCACAAAATTATATTAGTCCTCAGTACACCGTTCTTTTTTGAAAGTTATTACAACATGGTAAAAATAGCGTTAGCGGACTCATTTTAACGAGTCTACTATAGTGTTTTCGTTTAATATACAGACTAGAGCAAAATATTGTGTGGCATTTTACAAAGAAAACCCGTACCAGTTACTACAGAAGCGGTAAATCATATCACTATGCAACACAAAAGGATATTTAATGTAAAATAGTATGCCGCCACAATTTCTTGTGAATAGAAATAGGTTCTCCAATCCACAGCTTACCATATCGGTCGCTATCCCTCTTCAACTCATATAAATCCCATTTCCCTTCTCGCTCACTTAGAAGACACCTGCATGCACAAGCCGGCGATGTACTGGCTTTACTGCGCAGTGGCGTATCATTATGCGCAACCAAGGTGAAGTGACTTCAAAAGATGTCTTATTATGTCATATTCATATATGTGCAAAACTGTAAGCCAAAAAATTATTTAGTTTAAATGTAAATGTAAATTATTTAGTAGAAATAAGTTAAATTGCTCTTGCCCAGCAAGGACCACGAGGAGCGCCCCTTGCCAGGATATAACGTGGTTAGGATACTTATTATTAGTATAGGTAAGACTTTTAGTAAAATTTGTAACAAATTAACTCACCAAATTGCGGGATATGTTATGTTATTATTTGCGCATATAGTTATACTCACATTGGTATTTTTCACTGTCACTTATTAGTGGCACTTCAAAAAAACTCACATCAGAAATTCATATCACTATTCACTATCTGAAAATAAGTCACTATCACTACCTTCTTCATTTACATTTATTATGACTAGTTTAACGGGAGTATCCGGAGTATCCATCATAATATCGAGATCCCGCATTTCTGATTCCACCCTCTTCACCTGGTCTATACCTTTTATCCAGTTGGCCGCATTTACTTCTTTGATTGCACCATTGAGAAGTTTTTTCACATCAGCTAACTTAAATGTTGTATTTTCTCCAGCAACTTTCCCTTTTATTTGCGCCCAAATAAGCTCAATTGGGTTCAGTAGGGGTATTGTTTGAAATCTTTGTTAACTCATTGATAACGTTGGGTGTAGGTAAATCATTGATGTTGTTGATGGATCCAGCTGTACAGTAAGAAGCTCGAGGAGTGGCTGCAGGATCTTTTGTTTTCTGTTTTTTACCTGGAGGTTCTGAGGCGTCACTTATAAGGGTGTTTATGATGTTGGAATAATGCTCATTATCCATTTGCAGATAAGGCTTAATTGAGTTGGCTGAACTGTGGCCAGTAATTTTAATTAATTGTTGTTCCCCCACTCCTCCTTTAGCCAGGTTACTGACTGCTGTCGACCGCATAGAGTGGTTTGTTATTTTAATTTCTTTTGTATTTAATCCTGCCTTCTCTGCTGCTTCTTTGGTCCATTGCGAGAGTTCTTTGTAATTTTTACCGTTTTCTTTCTACATATTCCACGTCCAATCTTTCAGGATTAGGTTTAGTTGCTCTAAACCTGTAATGTCCATAAGCTCGTAAACTGGAAAAAGCTGCTGACAGGTGCTGTCATACAGTTTTTCCATCTAGAAACTATTTGTAATTCAAAATTGCCCATTTGTGATTGGTGGAAATTAAGACGAGGGAAATAGTCACTGTAAAAGTTGCCGTTAACTTTTTTCATTGTCGTGAGTGATAATTGCACTGTGGCATTTGCGATTTTTTATACATAAATTAAATTGTGAAAAGTCAAATAAGTAATGTCAAAATGACGGATTTTTACTAAATGCACGTGATAGTATATTTGGTATTTTCAACAAAAAAACAATTTTTAAATGTTTTGTCTGTCTGTTTGTTCCGGCTAATCTCTGAAACGGCTGCACCGATATTAACGGGACTTTCACTGGCAGATAGCTGATGTTATAAGGAGTAATTAGGCTAATTTTATTTTAGAGAAAGAATTAGGGTCCCACGCAAAAAAATAAACTCCTTGAAATTGTGAACAAAATCTATACAGTAATGAAATAAAATTGAAGTATCTATAATGACAAAATAACAAAAGTATATATAGTACTTATATTTTAATTTTGTTGTCTGTCTGTCTATCTGTCTGTCTGCCTGCCTGACTTTCACTGGCAGATAGCTGACGTTATAAGGAGTAAATTAGGCTACTTTTATTTAAAAGAAGAATTAGGATTCCGCACAGAAAAATTAAAATATATGAAATTGTGAACAAAATCCGATTGAAATAGGGACGTATACATCGAATATAATCCAATATAAACACTAATAAATAATGAATTATTAACGTGAATCTCCCGACTATTTTTGCTTGCGTTCAGTAGGTAATCATCCTCGAGCTTCGAGTAATAATTAAATAAACCAAAGTAGCAGTGTCCAGTACCACGCACGGCGCTTACCACCTCTTCTCCCTCGCCTGTCACGCGAGCTCAGAACGCGTGTTAAACTCGCGCGGACGAATCCCCGGGTAACAGCTACTATTAGAATAAAATATAACTATAAATAATATTTATGTAGGTATATTTTTAAAATTATATTCCTCCCTTATTTTTTTCTAGCTGTACACTGTACAATGTATAATATTTTATAATTTTCTAGCTATGTCTTATAATTTCTGTGCTTATATGTTCCATCATTGCCCAAGATGCTGCCGAAGCAACGGAGGTGAGGAATTAGTTATTCTTAAAAATAGTTAATTTTTGTATTTTTAGGTTTTGCTTATTAACAATTTTCTGTACAAACAGGGTGTTAAATCCTCGGACGATGACTCCTCAATTATCCCACCGCAAAGCACACACTCAGCTCTGACCTCAGGTAAACATATATTATAACCACGTCATAATATACAGGGTGTTATTAAATTAATGGGTTGGATTTTAAGAGGGATTTTTTTTTCCATACCCCACTCCTCTTCAAGTTGCAGCCCTCTAAATTTGTGGTAACAAATTGTTTTTATTTATTTCCTCCACTATAAGAAGGATGTAATTTGACGGACAACTTGCACTAATTTATTGACAGTTTGTGATAGTCTTTGTAACACTTTGTAACAATCTGCAACTTTTTGTCTCTTGAGTTTTGGCAAAATCGATAGTTTGCTCGTAAAAAATAAAATTATGCACATCCCCTTTCAAATAAATTATCTGAAAGTTATTATTCGGTGAAACAGTCAAGAAGGCTGTTGTCAAATAAAGTCATTATGACAAGTAATACATTTTTCTAGGTATCTAATTATTTAGGAGTTGATCTCAAATATAAGCAGAAATGAAAAATCCCTGAAATAACTATACTAATTAACTATGTCATTTTGCAATATCTCGGATAATTTGTTATGTTCTATATTACCTATATCATAATACATGTATTTTAGGGGTTCATGTTTGTCTACGTCCGATGATACAGACAATGGTATGTCAGGTTGCCGAATCAAAATTGGTCAGTCGTGCGCATGCAACTCACATGACGTATTTCTCGCCAACATGATTTTAGGCGAGATTTTTACACAGTTGAAGTAAATACCTCCCTACTGTTGTTTTCAAATTGAAATTGACAAGACACAGGTGGATACGTTTTTTTTATACAAACACAATGGCATTTACTGTAATTACAATCTGATCTGAACTTAGATCAATGAGTAATATTTTTCTAACATAATTTACTACTGTTACAAAATTTATATCTAAGGACTTACTCACTAGTGTTCCTTATATTTTTCTAATAATTAATTACACTAATATTAATGTGTACACAGGCACTGTTCTCTGCTTTTGCACTAACAAAATTATACTAGCTCGAAGGGTTTGATCCTCTTGAGCCTTCTAATCTAGTTTTTATTGTCGAGGAGCTGGATGGTTTCGACAATTCGCTGATGGTCTGGTTAACGGTGTCCATTCCCATGTCCCTATGGAGGTCACTATTTCTGCAATACCAGGGGGCATTAACAATGCTCCTTAATACTTTGTTTTTGAATCGCTGGATTATATCTAGATTGCTCTCACTGGCACAACCCCACAGCTGGATGCCAACCATATGTCCAAACGGGCTTGAGAATTTCTTTGTACAATAGTACTTTGTTATATATTGACAGCGTGGAATTTCGTCCAAGCAGCCAATACATGTTTTTAAATCTGATATCTAATTCTTCCTTTTTTTTTTGAGATGAGCTCTCCAGCGTAGCTTAGCGTCCAGTGTTATACCCAGATATTTTGCTGTATCAGCATATGGTACTTGGATATTGTTTATGCTAACAGGGATATGTCGGTCTCTCTTGTTTGTGAAATTAACATGGGCAGATATACTCTCATTTAGTTTAATTCTCTGGTGTATAGTAGATAAAGGACTGGCCCTAATACACACCCTTGTGGTCCTCCTGCCTTGATTTCTTTAAGTTCAGAATAAGCGTCTTCCTACTTAATTCTAAAAGTTCTATCTGAAATATAAGACTTCATTAATTGTGAGAACTGATTAGGCAGGAGCTTGCTTAATTTATAGTGAAGGCCCTCATGCCATACTTTATCAAAAGCCTGTGCTACATCAAAAAAGATGGTAGAACAAACTTTTTTTCCTCCAGCGATTTTTCAATTACATCTGTGATCCTATGGTTGGACATGATCTCTAGTTGAATGACTCTCTCTGAATCCAAACTGATGGTCTGGGATTATGTTTTTGTCTTCAATGACTGGTTTTAATCTTGTAAGAAATATTTTTTCGAACAGTTTTGATATTACAGGAAGCAAGGAGATAGGCCTGTAGGACGAGGCTTGATTTGGTGGTTTTCCGGGTTTTAGCATCATTATCATTTCTGCTACTTTCCATGTCTTCGGTAGATATTTTAATCTAAAAGATGCATTAATAAGATAGGTAAGTTTTACAATGGCTTTACGTGGGAGATGTTTTAGAATTTCCCCCGTAATTAGGAGCTTCCTGGGGCTTTTTTTGGGTTAATGTATTCTTTTATTTCTTTTGCTATTTCTTTCGGGGTAGCAGGTCTGATTGCACCTTCTTCCTGGGTAAGATTCTCCTAGTCGAGAGTGTTTTCTCCCTCATTCGGCTGCAAAGTCTCTTCAAGATATTCAGCGTACCTGTTGGCTTTTTGTATATTACTTTTTGCCCACGTACCATCTGTATTTTTAATTGGTGGGTTCTGTTGTACTGGTCTCTTTAGCCTCTTGGTAGCTCTCCATAGTGAATAGTCAGTTGACAGTTCACTTAGGTAGTCAGTAATAGACTTATCTTTGATTTTTTTTAATCTCTCTTTTGAGTTGTGTAGCATTATTTAATATAGTTTTATCGGCTGGTGATCCAGTTTGATGTCAGATTCTTCTGAGCCTTCTTTTCCCAAAAATAAGAGCTCTGATTTCTTTGGGATAGTTGTTACCTTTAATTCTTGGAATAATATCTGGAGTACTATCCCATGCAGCTTGTTGTATAACATTAACTAATTATTCTGCTTCCTCATCTTGTTCTTCATTTCTTAGAGGTATTGACAAATTGATACTTTCTTCAAGTTTTAATCTGAAGCTTTTCCAATCTGTTAGTTTATTTACTAATCTATGGGCTAATTCACTTTGTATAATGCGGTCGCTGAGCGTAAGTAATATGGGAGAATGGTCAGAGTTCAAATCCCAAGTTTCTTCCACATGTATATAGTTTACTGATACATTTCGAGTTATGAAAAAATCAATTAGATATGGGATTTTCTTGCGGTCTGTAGGCCAATATGTTGGCTTGCCAGTTGATAATGTTCCGCGTTTTAGTTGATTGGCTGCTTGTAGAAGTTCTTTTCCTTTTGTATTCGCTAACATAGATCCCCATTGGACATGTTTGGCATTGAAATCGCCACTTATGATGAATCTATGTCCGTGACTATTTAGAAAGTCTACATATTGTTCTTTTTTGAGAGCATGTCTAGGCGGACAGTAAACTGCAGAGACAATTATCTTATAAGTTTTGGTTTTTACCTTTACAGAGGCAGCTGTTCTGTTTTATACCCCGTTTCTTGATGATGCTTAATTGAATACTTAATTACGATGGCACTACCACCTTTGGCTGCATTTGCTGGGTGTATAGTGTGACATGTTCTATATCCCTTAAATTTAATGAATGATTCAATAATAAATTGAGTCTAAAAGGTCTATTGAGTCTCTAAAATGAGTCTCCGAAATAAGGCATATGTCAATGTTCTCTATATCTAGAACTGCTTGCAGTTCTTGTTGGTGTTGTAAGAGTCCATTGGCATTCCATTCCATAATTCTAAGGCTACTTAACATTACGAGTTTTTGGAATAGCTCCTTTAGCGCTATGTTCAAGTCTGCTGATACGTGATTCCATTTGTTAGTTTCTCCATAATTTGTTGAGAGTTTTGTATGAGAACATTTTGGTCATTTTGTTTAGTTTCATTTGTATTAATACTCAATTCAGGATTTGGATCAGGAGGTGGATACGTGTGAGTATTATTATTATGTGCGGTGTTGTAATTATAGTTGAAACACTAAAGGAAGTAACCTCAAATACTTTCGCTTCCCCAAGATTGAGAGTTGTCAAAACAATGGGTGACCCTGTGCAAAAGAGTGGATAAAATAAATTTAAAGAATGGTATGTAGATAATAATAGATATACTATATTTATGTGATACTTCTGATGTGGTAATTTAAAATTCAGGTATAGTGTCTCAAATGCATTATTTAGTATTCTTCGTTCCCACTTCTTTCGCTACAAAAACGCAGTGCTTCGATAATTCGATTTCTCGAAAACCTATACCGAACCTATACTAAAACCGAAGTCCTAGCGTGCTGATTTTAAAAAAAACTTTTTCATAATTTTTTTACATTTGTTCTACATTTTGTCCATATATTCATATATAAATTCTTAATAATTAACATAGCTCTCCGCAGGGTGAAGTTTTCCGTGCACAGATTTGCTAGTAGCGATTTTAAGGCTATTTTTTTTAAAACATCTCATATTTAAAAACTTTCATTTTTGCCATCGGAAGCACTGTAATGTTTTCTATAAGTAGCCAAAACTTCTTGGTTAAATCTAGAGCCATTGATTTAATAGCGCAATGTATGTTTTAAAAAACGTGTTTTTCAAATTATTTCGCGGGCAAGGAAAAAAATTAATTTGCATAATTCGTCCCTACTAAAAAAAATGTAACACATGATGAATGGCCAAAACTATGCTCTAAATGATGTTGAATGTCCCATTTAGTCATAGCTTAATAAAAAAACTTTATTTTTTTATTGAATCATAAAGTACATAGGATAGGGTTAGTTATGTAATAACACATCGGGCAAATGGCCTTCACGGCTTTGCATGCACATATGCACTCGTTTGTCGAAATTTCCCTTGACCATTCTGCATAAATGTGGCTGAATTTCGTTGACGCAGCGTTGAATCTCCTCCTTTAATGCACGGGTGGTTGTGGGCCTGTTGACATAGACCTGTGATTTCAAATAACCCCATAAAAATAAATCTAATGGTGTTAAATCACACGATCTAGGGGGGCAATTCGGATCACCGAAACGAGAGAGTACACGGCCTGGAAATGTCTCATGCAGTAATTGAATTGTTTCACGGGCTGTATGGCATGTGACACCGTCTTGTTGAAACCACATATTGACCACATCAATATCATCCAATTTCGGCAGAGAGAACTGTGTTATCATGTGGCGATATCGAGTAACAGTAACCAGTAACAGTCACTGCTTGACCAGCCTCATTTCCAAAAAAATATGTTCCAATTATGCCTCCAGCCCAAAATCCACACCAAACAGTGACACGTTGTAGATGCATTTGTTTTTCGGCAATCACTGTGGGTTCTCAGAACCCCAAAAGCGGCAATTTTGGCGATTAACAAAGCCATCAAGGTGAAAATGTGCTTCATCGCTTAGGATGATGTTGCTCGAAAAATTAGCATCCATTTGTTGATGTTCAATAATCCCTTCAACGAACTCTCTTCGCTGTGCATGGTCATTAGGAATGAAGGTTCCTTGATTGTTACCGATACTCTCACGCACTGCTTCGATATTGACATTGTTGAACGACTTGTTCTTGGACGACCAGTGTGTTTGGCGTCTCCAACGAATCCAGTCTCCCTGAATTTTTCAATTAATCTCTCACAGTTGACGAAGTTAAAACATTATTCTGACTATATTTTGTATGAAATTTTCGAATTGCGGCCGCCAAGCTTTCATTATTTTTGAAATATTCTCAATAATGAAGACACGTTGTTCTATCGTGTAACGCTCCATTTTTACTAACCCTAAACTGTCAGCTATCGAACTGTTTTTTGTTTAGGGTTGCCAACACTTTACTGCACAAATGGCGGCAAATTCAAATCTTGCGTTAATTTTGAGACACCCCTTATTAACTTCATAGCACACCTGTATAATTTGCAACAATATTGTTCTTTACTTTTAATATTCAATTTTGATTATTAGCCACCGTTAATTTTATATATTTTAGGTAAATCCTTGACAGGAAGTGTTCCATTCCCGCCAAGCCAAGCAGGACTTGGAACAGGATATGGTTACATACCTCCACAAGGCCAGTTTTATCCCGTACCAGGACCTCTTCAACCGTATCCATTCCAGCCTCAACAGCCCTATCTCGGTGGACCATCGTTGGGTTATCCAATCCCATATGGAGATGTCTATCAGAGGCCTCCATATTACAGTTCTAATTATTTACAGTCCTATGATGTACTATATGGAAGGAGATCTCGGCCTTGATCAATATTTTCGTGAACTTGTATATGAACATAAAATAAACAGTCCAACCAAATCCAGAGTTTTGTTATACTGAAAAATTTTAATTTACTCTCTGAAGAGTAGGCAGATTGAGACCTTAGAGAGTATTAACAGCCATTGTAAGACCTGGAAAATAGACAGATTGAGGCCCCATCGTCGAACAACTCCTTGCACATCCTAACGACTAGCTAAACCTTTTTTCTTCCAGTTCTATCTTTGAGATGAACGATTCCTTAGGCTAGACCTGTGGAGTAGGCAGATTGAGATCGAACCTTTTCATAAAATATTCCCCCTGATTCTCAAAGAGTCACGCACCAATGCAGGTGCCGAAACGTTGAGATTTAACAAACCTTACCCGCGGTTCGATACAGGAACTTAGGAATAGTAATTTTCATTTTGACAATCGTGGAAGCCTTTCCGAATATATACACTTCGCCGCAAAAATAACGCACAATCAAAAATCATGCTCAATTTCGAAGTTGATTTTCTCGCGAACCGAATAATCGATTTCGACCATATTTTTTGAGCTATAGCTTTTTTCTTTGGTAATTGCATTGTGATAGAATGTTTTATTCAGACTTCAGTTTTAGGCTTATACACTATACAGGCTGCAAAAATGAGAATAGTTTTTTTACGTTAAATTTGAGATGCCTTGTAGGGAGCATTAGCAACAACAACGAATGCACAATGAAATCATACTGTAGCCTCATGTTTTCTGAACATTCTGTTTTTTAAATTTCTCTGATATCTGCAATATCAAAGAAAATACACAGTTTTATACCAGAACATGTTTTTCTTCAATAAATCACAATTTTACTGGATACTTATTTGGTTTAACAAACAAATTAGGTAGTCTATGATAACATAACATAACGAAGGAGTAAGCTACAACGTCATTGGTTTGAGATTAGGATTTGCACACACAATAAGCCGTATTTATAAAAAGAAGCCTTACCTTTTGCTTCGAAAAATAAAAAAAAAGGTATATGCATAAAAAAGTCAAGGATGTCTCGTCCAATTTCTGGCTTGGCGGAGAAATATTTTGGTTGGAGACGAGCAACTCTCAGTTGCTCAACTAAAATTAATCATTGAAGCTAGGTTGTCGTTAACTGCCTCGTCCCATGTTTTTCTGGGACTCTTCTGGTTTTTCACAAGCAAATGTAGGCTTCGGAAGTAATTTATTTGAAGCAACCTTTTTAGCTGATATGTAAGATCGCTTTGTGTTTACCACTTTAGACGTCTGGTGGGTATCACTTTCCTTCATGTCATCCCTTGAAGTAGGTAAGAAAAGTTGAATCGGCACACCAATTGCAAGAACCCCTAATAAAAATATACGTAGTATGTACATACTAATGGTGTACATTTCTTATGTGTATTTCTCACCTGGGACCCGACTTTTATTGTTTTATTTTACTGTTTTATTTTTCAATCGTATTTTCATGTTGTTCACTTTTTTAACTTTAACGTCCATGTCTTTACCAAACAGGGTCACATATTCCTTTTTCATCGCTGCAACTTGAGATTGCTCGAGAATCTCCGGAAATGCTGATTATTTCAGCAATAAACTCAGTAGTCACATCTTCGCTAACTTATTGTTCACTATATGTTTCAGACATTTTCAATTTGTTAACTTTCAACACTGCACAAATAATTCAGCAGAATCCTACACCTCAATTCACTTGCGACCAGTTCTTAAGTATGAAACAAATAAAATAAAACGCTGTCGCAGAACGCACACGCATTGATGTGATGTGACAAGTTTCAACTGGTTTGTTTGTCAAAATCGCTACCCTCTGTATCTTTTACTTTATTTATTCGAGGTATTTCCTTGCAAGGAAAAGGTAGAGATTATGAATACAAATTATAGCAAAACTTTTTCCTTCTACCCTTTGCTTCTACCTTTTACTTGAAAGTAAATGCTTCATTTTTATAATTATAGACTAATTTCTCGTGTTGTCCAACGCTTCAGGGAATCTAATGACTATAACATACGTCCACGACAAGGCAGACCTCGGTAATTACCGTTGTTCAAGATCGATACATAAGATCGTCATATAAGAGCGCTATACAAGATCGCGAATCACGAATCGCGAATACACGCATAGTTTGTAGCACGGTGTAAGTACACCGTGGTCTGTAGCCAGCTTTAGACTGCGTGATTTAAGAGAACGTTTTACCACGTCAAAGAAACCTTTTGCAGAACTAAGTGCAGTTCATAATATTCAACTAAACATTGATACTCTGAGGAGAGGTCTTTCTGAACAGAATTTACATGTCAGAGTTTCAGCGACAGGCCCTAGATTAAATGCAGAGCCCCGCAGAGCTAACTGCAATTCGCCAGGGAGTATGTAAACTGGATTATTGAGGACTGGGAAGACGTTCTATTTACAGACGAATCTAGGTTTTGTCTATATAGCTCCGATAGACGTGAAATAACTTTATTTAATGGAGGCTTTGCCAGGTTTTGGGCTGGAATTGCATTCACAGCACGGAGGGATATCGTACCTTTACGTGAGGGTTCTTTAAATAGCGAAATATATATCTCTTACTGTGAGAGTTCGAAATTAGTGAATGTCAACAATCATCGGTGAATGTCGACAAATACCATATGTCTGGGTGAAAGACCGAACGTTTATTAATTTTATTACACATTCGAACTTTCACCGGTCTACGTCGACAAACACAGATGGGCTCCGGTGAATGTCGGAAACGACAGGTCGTAACTTCCTTTTGGGCGGTTCCTGCATCTTGTTTGTTGGCTTTGGCTTCGTCAGTCTTTAGTAATAGGAACTTTAGTTACTTTGGAGTACTTGTAACGATTGGTTACTTTCAGGATTAGGACTCGTTACTTAGGACTAGTTCCTTTGCATATCTTTTAACATGATTATTATTGCGATATAGTTAGTTCTTTTCATGTAGGTATTAAAATACTGCTACAATGTAACTAGTTACGGACACAGTTGACAATACAGTGGACAATAAAAATGCACATCTTTTCGTACCCTATTTTATTCTCGTATGTATGCATCCAGCTGCGTCTATTGCTAGGTTAAATAATTTGGCATTCACAAACTTTAAAATAAATACGATAAAAAGTAAATGAAATGTAATAAAATAAATCCGTAATAGAAAATGCGCGGAAAGAAGCCTATGTTAACACTTTTGAAGAAAATTTGAGTAGTGACCATATTGATGACCATATTTCAGATGGAAGCGACGTGGATAACCAAAATGCCATTGGAGTTAAGCTGGAACCTAGCACGTCTTCATCTCAAGCCAATGCTTGAGATCAGTCAATACTGATCGGCAACCTAGCACGTCTTCATCTCAAGTACTGGCTGAACAACAAAAGCTAATTTCTTCAAAGAGAGTAGCCGCAAAAGAGAATCTTCTACTTCAAGCAACAAAAATGTTACGAACGTCAAAAAAAAAGTTACCTCAGGCCCAAATTGGTGATACGGTAAGAATTCAAGTCCCTGATGTCGACCGTGGTCGTACAGACCCTCGAAATGTATTAGCGTTTGTTGTTGGAATAGAGGAATCAGGCTTTTATAAATTAGCAAACAAAAATGGTACATTGAAACAGCTTTTCACCCGTAATCAGTTCGTAATTTGTAAAGAAAAGTTACTTTCCATGGATGAGGTTTCGATTCAAGAAATGTCGCCAAGAGAAGTAGCTTGTGCTAATTCAAAAAGTGGAGGGCAAGGCTATACACGTTGCAATTGCAAAAGGAAGTGTTCGACGGCTAAATGCAGCTGTGAAAGCAAAGGCCTGTGCAATTCGAAGTGTCATGGCAGTTTAGATTGATGCAATAAATAATAATGTCATACATTTTCTTGTTTTTTTATATTTCAGTTTAAAAATTAAAATGTATGTGTGTGTTTATTATATTGACATTATTTTAGTTGTGTTTCGTGATTTGCAATGTTCTACTGTTTGTTTTAAGTTCAACAATTTTCTTAAGTTTATTGGAAAACTTTTCCCATGTCGTTTTAATAAATAAATATTACCCATAGTTTTATTTTTGTTTTCCTTTATTAAAAAAAATGTTTCTTTTCAACATACACCATGAGTAGGTACATGCTGAATGTAGACATTCACCGATGTAAGTTAAAAATAATGATATTTCACCGATATTTCGGATATACACCAAGCAACTTGACCAAGAGAATGTTGACGTTTACTGGTGTATCTCGACATTCACCGGATTTCGGTATTTCACAGTAACATATTGTGGTATATGTTACCTTGACTTAGGGTTGGGGTAGATTAAATAACTACACACACTTTTACTTAACCCCTATATATTACAATAGTTACTCATTACTTAGTACACTTGAGCTGCTTGAGCACATGGCACACATGCCCTGTTCGCTGTGTATCCCACACCTAAAACTACTATTTTAGTTGCGCAGTGACATGCGCTATAATTTACCTATATGAACTCAATATTCAATTTAACTAAAGGTACGTTAATACATTACAATTCCTCCCCACTTATTTTACTACAATATTTATTATATATCTAATTACATTTTGATAAAACTATCTATACATTTTATTTTATTTACAATAATTATTTACAATCAAAAAGTCGCTTGAAATCTTTCAGGTCTTTTACGATCTCTTTTTGTTTTTAAAAACGAAGGTGAACTAACCCTGGAACTACCCGGTTGTTCTATGTTTGTTGAAGATACCGAATTAGGTATATCTTCTTGCCCTTCCTTTACTTGTACATTACATATTGTGGTGTCTTCAACATCAGTAAGCAATTCACGACTGTTATGTTGATCAAAAATATCAACGTTACATGCTTTAGGTTTGTAAATCTGATTTTTGTGACGTTTCCAAATAATGTCAGTATTCGGAATCTTAACATCATAACAGTTTTTGCCTAATATTTTTAAAATTATTGCCTGCGTCCAGGTTGGTTTGTAATTTCGAAAATCTCGCACCATGACTTGATCTCCTATTTTGAAATTTCGATATATTTTACCCTTGAAATACGCTTTTTGTTTTTGTTGTACCGCTGCTAATTTATTTTTTTATTTCCGAAATTGGTTTATTTTCGCGGATTTTTATGTTACCAGGACGTAATAAATCTAATCGTGTTTTAAGTGGTCTACCTATTAAAAGTCTAGCAGGTGTTTCACCCGTACTACAGTGTTCCATATTTCTATATATTATTAAAAAATTATTTAATGTTCTTTGTGATATATTTTGAGAATTTTTAATATGTGACATAATATTGTAATTATTATTTTCTGCAATATGTTTTAAAATAAATTGTTTTGCCGTTTTGACTGAATTTTCCGCGGCTCCATTAGCTTGTGGAAAATATGGCGGAGACGTGATATGTCGGATTCCATTCATTGTAATGAATTGTTGAAACTCGTTCGAAGTAAATGATCTACCATTATCAGTAGTTATACACTTAGGTAAACCGAACTTCGCAAATAAATCACTCAACATATTTATAACAGTATTAGAGTTAATGTTAGGAACTAAATATATTTCCAGCCATTTAGATAACGAATCTAAAATTACTAAAAACATTTTACCTTGGATCGGTCCCAAGAAATCTAGGTGAAGTCGTTCCCAAACAGCTGATGGTATTGGCCATGGTTCTAGAGAACTCTTTGCAGGATTTTGTTTAAATTTTGAACATACAGAACAAGATTGAACTGTCGTTTCAATTTCATTATTTAACGACGGCCACCACACATAAGATCGGGCTAAAGATTTGGTCTTAACTATGCCTAAATGTGAAGAGTGGAGTTCATTTAATATGTTTTGTCTAAATTTTTCTGGAATTAATACTCGGTGACCCCATAATAAAATATCACCTTCAATATTAATTTCACTTTTTCTACTGGCATATGGCTTAATTTCTGGCTCTACTGACATTGGCCAACCATTTCTTACATATTCAAAAATTGTATTTAAATTATTATCATTTTTTATTTCTTCTCTAATCATTTTAATATTTATAGGCAAGGAAGATTCAATTAAATAATTTAGTGAATAATTTATTTCATCCTCTTCAGTCGAATATTCAAGAGGTAATCGTGATAAAAATTCTGCATTATTTTCACTAGATTTTACATAGTAAATATCAAATTCATAACCTGAAAGAAAAAGTGCAATTCTTTGTAATCTATTGGCTTATTGTTGTGGCAAGTTAAAGAAAATAATTCTAAACAGTTATCTTGTAATTTTTCATCTAAAGTAAAATTTGAGGTAAAATTATCATTTAATATTTCGTCATTATCTGAAAATTCATCATCTATATAATTTAATGAACGCTTTTTATCACAAACTTTACTTAAGTGTCCTTTAATGCCACAAAGGTTACACGAATATTGTTTATACCTACAATGAATAGTTAAATGGCTGCGATCCCCGCACGCTCGACAACACTCATTCACTTTAGTCATACCTCTAACCTCATTTCTCTGCTGCTGTGAAGAAGAAGAAAACCTGGAGGACGTGGACTGTCCTGGTCCCGCTGCTCTCTGGTTACCGCGTGACCTAAACGGTGGTTGTCTCCCTCCGCCTGCGCCTGTCGATGTCGCTGCTGGCTGCCGTTGATGCCCCACAGGTGGACCTGTTCCATACTGTCTCCTCTGTTTGTGCATATAATTCATCTCCGCTTCTTGCTTTATTGTCACATTATTTCGGTTTATACCAAATCCCCTTTGTGCACTTTCCGTGTTGATGGCGATTTCTAATGCCCTTGGCAATGTCAATTTTTCATCCTCGGCGAATAACTTATCTCTCACTTTTCCTGCTTCGAGGCCCATTATAAATTTATCACGTAAACATGTGTCCAAAAAAGTTCCGAACTTGCAGTACGTACTTAACCTTTTTATACGAGCCAGATACTCTTGGTAACTTTCTGTTCGCGTTTTTTGTGCTTCATAAAATTTGTACCGTTCCGCAAAAACTATACGTGCTGGCATGAAATGTTTATCCAACTGTTCAATAATGTCTTTAAATGTACAATCCTCGGGATCTTTCGGAACGACAAGATTTTGTAATAATCTATATGCGTCTTCTGATAAGGCATTTAACAGAACTGCTCGCTTGATTGCGTCGTCTACTATTTTGTTTATTATATAAAACTGATCAAGTCTTTTATAATATATAGTCCAGTCTTGATTGAACGGATTAAACTCACTTACCACGCCGATATTGCTCTTTTCCGCCATAGTTGCCCTGCTTCGTTACTCACTTTCGCGGCAAATCACTATTATTCATCACTGTATCCTTGTATCCTCGTCGCCACTGTGGTATATGTTACCTTGACTTAGGGTTGGGGTAGATTAAATAACTACACACACTTTTACTTAACCCCTATATATTACAATAGTTACTCATTACTTAGTACACTTGAGCTGCTTGAGCACATGGCACACATGCCCTGTTCGCTGTGTATCCCACACCTAAAACTACTATTTTAGTTGCGCAGTGACATGCGCTATAATTTACCTATATGAACTCAATATTCAATTTAACTAAAGGTACGTTAATACATTACACATATATTACCTACTGGCTTGGTTTACAAAAGCATGCATTCAACTACCTTTTCATTTATATTTTGCCATTTTAAAAACACTTTATTTCCGTGTAAGTTTTGTCATGTCATGTCATGTCATGTATCACACACATAATTATATTCCACGCCTCGTCCTCTAGATCAAATTGTAGTATACTTAAAACGGTCATTAAAAGGAACCTGTCGAAAGAATTTTATATTTTGTGAGAAGAAAACTCTAAATTTTATACTTTTAAAAAACATTCCAGTAGGTTGTAGGTTGTAGGTTGTTTCATAGCTTGTCAGGCCTAAATAACCTACTATGAAATGAACTTTACAGAACTAGTTGCGTATTATTTTACTTTTAGTAACTGGTTGTGAAAACTAAGACGTTTCCTAACGTCAAAGGATTTTGAAAAGTATCACTTTACATGTCAAAATTAGGAAAATGAAGATAAGCTGATTATCACATACAAAAAAAACATACAGAACCGCCTCAAGCTAAACTATCAGCCGTTGGATTAAACTAGTATTAGAGAAAAGCGGGTTGGACACTTCTATTTTCACGGCTCATAGTACAAGACACGCAGCCACATCAGATGCGGCCAAATATGGGGTAAGCTTAAACCTAATAAGAAGCACAGTGGGATGGTCAGCAAACTCCCGAGTATTCGCGAACTTTTACAACAGACCGTTACATAATAATGAATTCTTCGCAAAAGCAATTATTAGTTAGAGATATCGTTAGCTAATGTTACGAGTTAATTGATTTTAAGTTATAGACCTAAAATAGTTTAAGCTCTATTTTAAGGTTACATTTATATTTCTCACATGTAATAATCTAGAGGAAGTTAGTTGGAAGCAAATTGTTATGTTGTTTTGGAATTTGTTCGGAGCGCTGATCAGAGATGCGCTGCACTTAGGCCCCATTGAGCCCCTTGTACTTCCTCGGTGAGGGAAATATCTCCCTAGGAAATCGACCAATCTAATATTGTACAACAGGTGATGATGTTTCCTAGGGGCATTTTCCTCAAATTGGCCATAAAAGGCCAACGTTCCCCCAATATGGATTTTCTGGTCTTTTTTTATTTAGAGTTTCGGATTTCTCAATCCGACTTGCAACCACATGGAGGGCAGTGTAGGTTGATTTTCCTGGTGTGTATGCATGTTGGTTGGGGTGCACAGGATTGTTAGTCAATGTTACATCCCTCAAATATCGCTCACATAACTTCTCCATCGTCTTCAGTAGAAATGAAGTTATGCTAACAGGACGGTATGCATTGGGGGTGGAATAGTCCATCCTCCCTGCTATTGGCATGAACAATACTTTTACTTCTCTCCATGTCTGTGGGATGCAGATGTGTGCTAAGCACATCCTAAACATCCCAACCAGGTGCGGCAGTAGTTTATCCAGGCCCCACTGGAGTAGTTATGGTGTTGCAACAGCTTCAAACATCTACAATTTGATCTAGAGGACGAGGCGAGGAATATAATTATGAAATTAAACGAACTTACCTTAAGTGAAGTTCAATTATAATTATATGAAACGCCTCGTCCGAATAGATCACTCCCACCCACTCCCTTAAATTCCTAACAAGTTAATTTAAATCACTCTAGTCCCTGTGATCTAACCGAAGTTGCAACAACAATGGCTTTAAAATAATGAGAATGTAGCGACGAAACATGGACGATGGCGACGGCAGCGCGGAGAATTGTTTTCTATCTTTGAAGCGTGTGGTACCATCTAGCGGAAATAAGTATACTACAATTTAATCTATTCGGAGAGGCGTTTCATATAATTATAATTGAACTTCACTTAAGGTAAGTTCGTTTAATTTTATAATTATGTTCTAATGTTAATATCACATTTCTCTCAGTGTAACAAGTTGTACAAGGTCACTGGAAATGGCCCCTCTAACATAAAAGGAACCAACGTTACCTTCGCTTCTGTATAAGCTCTCTCTTCTGTGCTTTTACCAAGAAGCTGTTGTAAATAACATATTTGTATAAAATGAAACAGATTCAATGATTTTAAGAAAATTTAACGTTTAAAGCCTGGTAAATGTAAATGTGCCGTTCGGGAGAGAAAGACGGACAACTAGGATGCAATGATCTTAGATCGGCCAAAACCGTAACAAGTCTGTCACCTCCTGTTAAAATGTCTGGCTAATATGCCTCGCATTTTGCATACGCATTTCTTTTTAGCTCCCGCTCTATAGGTGCGCTTTTTTATTTTCATCCGGGCTCCTGGAATTGGAACCCTAACATTGGGTGAAATTTATAAAATCTAACCAAAGGCCTCTCGTTTTGCAGAACCTGTAAATTGTAAATACTGTACGTTTATGACAAATAAACATTGTCTGTCTACCCCCTACAGTGTTGGTGCTCTAGGTAAAAATCTTCAATCTATTATCTCTAGTTATTTAGTTATTAATTAAATGTATTATTTTAAGTTTTATTTAATTGCGAACGTTTTGTTTTGTAAACAATTAGGAATTCAGTAGAAATATTTGTAGGGAACTATGAACTATGATTTCATAGTGCATCATATGTATATACTTAAATAAGTAAAATACCTATATCAAAAACACAATTTTCGTATGTGCGTATAGCTACTATATTATATAATTTTTATATGTTACATGTTTCCTGTATACAAAAATATTATGTCTGTTATAAAATTGTATATAAACACTGAGCAACTCTTGATTTACTAGTCCACAGATTTTTCAGACTGAATAAGTTCCAGTGCATAACTAATAGAGGTCCATTCAAAATGGTTAAGCTACTTGTAAGTATTTGAATATTATAACGTTTAATATTATATTTTATAATGTTTTTATTTAAAAACTAGTAGGTATCTATTTGTTATGTGTATATCGAATATGTTCTCAGTTAGACATAATAGAAACATATTAACCCTACATGTTTCACTTATTCGTGAAGAATTACTTTTAAGGGATAATTTAAAGAGATTTTTCAATTTAATTTAGTTTTACGATAATGTTCTATGTATTATATATTTAAATGTGAACAAATATTATGTACAAGTTTACATTTGTAAGTAATGTATGCCTTTGAGTAATCCTTATAAAATCAACAACGTAAAGCATATATGGGCAACCCCCGGGCCCCGAGCCGGATCCGGCCCTTCAGCAGTTTCAATCCAGCCTACGAGAGATTCAGAAAATTCAAGTAATTTGAATTGATATTTCAAATCGATAAATAATATCATTAAGCGTACGCAGTAGGACACCACAGATCGAGTCCGCAATAGTCGTTAGAAAGAGACAAACAGATAAACATTCGGGAAGCCGCTCGTGCACCTGCAGCATTCTCGTACGATCGAGAGTATTCTACTTGCTTATTGGGAAAATATATAAACCGCTCAGCGCGCGTGTCATCTCATTACCTCTTAACAACTACTGATAAAGTTCGCATCGCATATTCGCGTACGGTCAAGAGTACGAGGCGGGAAACATTCAAGCAAATTTTATCAACATGTCTGGTTTAAGAAAGCGGAAAGTGGACACAGAATGTCGTCGATTCCAAGAAAAATTGACTGATGAATACTTTTTATCTTGCACAGTGGTAACCTATGTGTTTGTTGTGCAATGAAACAATTTCTGAAATGCTTGCTGCATTACTCCAGCAAGCATTTCGCTCAATATAATTTACTCAGTTAAGAAAAGATAAAATTAAAAAACTCAGTACGGATTTACAGAAACAGCAACAAATTCTCCATTCACAAAAATCAAATCTAGACAGTGTTGTTAAAGCTAGTTTTATAATTAGTTCCAAAATAGCCAAAACATCGAAGTCATTTTCTAAGGGACAGTTTGTTAAAGAGTGCCTAGTAGATGTTGCAGAACTTTTGTGCCCAGAAAAGACGAAAGAGTTAGAGAAATTGAGCTTTGGATGAGGGTACAGATTTATCTGATACAGCCCAGTTAGCTATTTTTATACGAGGTGCTAATGTAGAGGTGTTGATGTAGGTGTTGATGTTTTGAGCAATATAGTTTGCAATGGTGTAATTTAGTTGGAGTGTGCACAGATGGTGCGCCTTCAATGGTCGATTTACGAAAAGGTTTAATCGGAATTCTGAAGGAAAGAGCAACCGCTATGAATGTGCAAGAATGTGATTTAATAATTCTGCATTGTATTATTCACCAACAAAACTTGTGCTCTAGGTCCATTCGACTGAAAGAATGTTATGGATGTGGTAGTAAATACCATTAATTTCATGAAATCCCGCGGCCTTAATTAACTATCGCCAGTTTAAAGCATTTATGGATGAACTCTCTATATACAGAACGCGATGATGTGACATGTTATTGCGAAGTAAGGTAGCTAAAAATTTTAGTAAAGAATCCAACATTAAGAGACGCGATTCAGGTGTTTGATGTTTGACGACCCTAATGCAGATTTAATGCGAACTGTTTATGTTGAGGTAGTAGGTATAGTGCAGGAAGCGAACATCGTTGGACCCTCGTACCCGGTATAGTTTATATAAACTTTTATCTCTATTTTAGAACGTATAGAATAACGTGGTTAAAATATTGACGGCTAGTTTCGGGACATCCTGCATAAACACAATACCTACATAGTTTATGTCCTAAGACAACTAAAACAGCTGAATTTGACTTTGAAGTGCCAGGGTTCTTAAATGCCTTATTAGTGGTGTACTGACTAGTAAAACTAATCTTAAAACAACCGCCAGACCAAACATGACTTTATAAGTAAATTCCAATCAATCCTTTAGAAAGTTAACTACAGTGACTATAACTTTACGATACGATACGACTATACGATACGAACTTGTAAAACCCACCGATAAACTCTACCTCAAGGGTAGTGCGGAAATGAGTGGAACATGATATTTTCTTTTATCATAATATATATGAATAAAAATAATAAATTTGTCGCCTAGGTAAACAATAATAGCGAAATATTGACCGTAGATAATGATAATTGAAAAAGGCCCATATTATTTATAGGTGATTATTGCCGTGGTATGCATAGCCTATACCATTGCCACTCCCCTATATGGTCAGATAGTGTATGAACATGGTACTAGTGAACGAACGTACCCGGTACTTCTTGAGAGGCAAGAGGAGTTGGCAAGAGGCAAGAAGACTTCGGAGAAAGTGGCAGCCAAGGAGGATTTGGTACAACCAAGTGCGGTGGATATGGTGGATTTGGTGACAACCAAGGAGGTCATGGTGGCAAAAGGAGGATTTGGAGGAGGCAGTAGCACCCCAAAAATGAGATATTTCGTGAGATTCGGCATATGAAATAAATAATTTTTGGATCGTCGAACATTACCAAATTTGCGTACCCACCTACTAATGTTTATATTTAACGCAAATTAAGAGCTATTTATGTAACCAGTTGAGCTATTTATGTAACCAAAATTTAATTAAAATATTAATTAAAATATAATCAATTTAATCAAAAGGATTGTGTGTCATCTCATTACCACTTAACAACTGATAAAGTTCGCATCGCATATTCGCCTACGGTCAAGAGTACGAGGCAGGAAACATTCAAGCAAATTCTATCAACATGTCTGGTTTAAGAAAACGGAACGTGGACACAGAATGTCGTCAATTCCAAGACAAATGGACTGATGAATACTTTTTTATCTTGCACATTGGTAAACCTATATGTTTGTTGTGCAATGAAACAATTTCTGTTTTAAAAGAATACAATATGAAGCGGCATTACTCCAGCAAGCTTTACACTCAATATAATTTACTCGCGGGCCAGTTAAGAAAAGATAAAATTAAAAACCTCATTACGGATTTACGGGAGTAGCGCAACAAATGCTCCATTCACAAACATAAAATCTAGACAAAGTCTAGATCTAGTGTTGTTAAAACTAGTTTTATAATTAATTCCAAAATAGCGAAAACATCGAAGTCATTTTCTGAGGGACAGTTTGTTAAAGAGTGCCTAGTACATGTTGCAGAACTTTTGTGCCCAGAAAACACGAGAGAGTTTGAGAAAGTGAGCTTATCGCGACGTATTGGTTCGACGTATAGATATGATGGCTAGTGATATCTTTGATTTAAAAAACATTGACTGATACGTTCGTTGATTGTCAAGTATTTTAGATTGCTTTGGATGAGAGTACAGATTTATCTGATACAGCCCAGTTAGCTATTTTTATACGAGGTGTTGATGGAGAATTTGCAGTGACAGAGGAATTACTGGCTTTACGGGAAAAGATATTTTTACAGAGGTGCAAAGTACGTTTGAGCAATATAGTTTGCAATGGTGTAATTTAGTTGGAGTGTGCACAGATGGTGCGCCTTCAATTGTCGGTTTACGAAAAGGTTTTATCGGAATTCTGAAGGAAAGAGCAACCGCTATGAATGTGCAATGTGATTTAATAATTCTGCATTGCATTATTCACCAACAAAACTTGTGCACTAAGTCCATTCGTCTGAAAAATGTTATGGATGTGGTAGTAAATACCATTAATTTCATTAGATCCCGCGGTCTTAATTAACTGTCGCCAGTCTAAAGCATTTATGGATGAACTCTCTACAGAAGACGATGATGTTATTGCGAAGTAAGGTGGCTAAGCAAAGGTAAAATGCTAAAAAGGTTTTATTTTTTTTTTTTGTATACAAACACCAATGGCATTTACTATAATTACAATCTGATCTGAACTTAGATCAATGAGTAATATTTTTCTAACCTAATTTACTACTGCTACAAAACTTATATCTAAGGACTTACTCACTAGTGTTCCTTATATTTTTCTAATACTTAATTACACTAATATTAATGTGTACAAAGGCACTGTTCTCTGCTTTTGCACTAACACAAAATTATACTAGCTCGAAAGGTTTGATCCTCCTGAGCCTTCGAATCTGGTTTGTATTGCCGAGGAGCTGGATGACTTCGACATTGACGTGACGATGAAGTCGCTGTTCGTGACTTTTGGCGAATTCGCTGATGGTCTGGATAACGGTGTCCATTCCCATGTCCCTATGGAGGTCACTATTTCTGCAATACCAGGGGGCATTAACAATGCTCCTTAACACTTTGTTTTGGAATCGCTGGATTATATCTAGATTGCTCTTACTGGCACAACCCCACAGCTGGATGCCATATGTCCATACGGGCTTGAGAATTTGTTTGTACAAAAGTACTTTGTTATATATTGACAGTGTGGAATTTCGTCCAAGCAGCCAATACATTTTTTAAATCTGATATCTAATTCTTCCTTTTTCTTTTTGACATGTGCTCTCCAGCGTAGCTTGGCGTCCAGTGTTATACCCAAATATTTTGGGTATAACAGAATCAGCGTCTTCCTGCTTAATTCTAAAAGTTCTATCTGAAATATAAGACTTCATTAATTGTGAGAACTGATTAGGCAGGAGCTTGCTTAATTTATACTGCAGTCCCTCATGCCATACTTTATCAAAAGCCTGTGCTACATCAAGAAAGACGGTAGAACAAACTTTTCTTTCCTCCAGCGACTTTTCAATTACATCTGTGATCCTATGGACCTGATCTATAGTTGAATGACTCTCTCTGAATCCAAACTGATGGTCTGGAATTATGTGTTTGTCTTCAATGATTGGTTTTAATCTTGGAAATATTCTTTCGAACAGTTTTGATATTACAGGGAGCAAAGAGATTGGCCTGTAGGACGAAGCTTCATTTGGTGGTTTTCCGGGTTTCAGGAGCGGTACATATTTTAATCTAAAAGATGCATTAATAATATAGGTAAGTTTTAGAATAGCTTTACGTGGGAGATGTTTTAGAATTTCCCCCGTAATTAGGTCAAATCCTGGGGCTTTTTTGGGTTAATGTTTTCTTTAATTTCTTTTGCTATTTCTTTCGGGGTAGCGGGTCTGATTGCACCTTCTTCCTGGATAAGATTATCCCAGTCAATAGTGTTTTCTCCCTCATTCGGCTGGAGAGTCTCTTCAAGATATTCAGCGTACCTGTTGGCTTTTTGCATATTACTTTTTGCCCACGTACCATCTGTATTTTTAATTGGTGGGTTCTGCTGTATTGGTCTCTTTAGTCTCTTGGTAGCACTCCAAAGTGAATAGTCAGTTGACAGTTCACTTAGGTAGTCAGTAATAGACTTATCTTTGATTTTTTTAATCTCTCTTTTGAGTTGTTGTGTGGCATTATTTAATACGGTTTTATCGGCTGGTGATCTAGATTGATGCCAGATTCTTCTGAGCCTTCTTTTCTCGGAAATAAGAGCTCTGATTTCTTTAGGGTAGTTGTTACCTTTAATTCTTGGAGTAATATCTGGAGTATTATCCCATGCAGCTTGTTGGATAACATTAACAAATGATTCTGTTTCATTATCTAGTTGTTCTTCATTTCTTAGAGGCACTGACAAATTGATACTCTCTTCAAGTTCTAATCTGAAGCTTTTCCAATCTGTTAGATTATTTACTAATCTATGGGCTAATTCACTTTGTATAATGCTGTCACTGAGCGTAAGTAATATGGAAGAATAGTCAGAGTTCAAATCCCAAGCTTCTTCCACATGTATATAGTTTACTGATACATTTCGAGTTATGAAAAAATCAATTAGATCTGGGATTTTGTTGGGATCTGTAGGCCAATATGTTGGCTTGCCAGTTGATAATGTTTCGCACTTTAGTTGATTGGCTGCTTGTAGAAGTTCTTTTACTTTTGTGTTAGTTAACCTAGATCCCCATTGGACATGTTTGGCATTGAAATCGCCACCTATGATGAATCTATGTCCGTGACTATTTAGAAATCCTACATATTGTTCTTTTTTGAGAGCATGTCTAGGCGGACAGTAAACTGCAGCGACAATGATCTCATAAGTTTGGTAAAAAGGTTTTATGACCTTAGAAAATAAATAGCTGATTTTATGGAAACGAAAGAGAAAACATTATCGCAAATTTGTGATGCAACTTGGATTTGTGATTTGGCATTCCTGGTAGATATCACAGGACACTTAAACGACCTGAAGTTGAGGCTTGTTTATTCACTACCTACTAATTTCTTGTATACGGCCCGCGAATTTTTTATAACATAAGTTATAGAGAACATGTACCTGCCTTAAATTTTACATTTTCTATATAACTTCTTGTACTGTAATATAGGATTTTACTATATTGAAGTAATTAGGAGGGTTATTCTTATTCTTAAGGTACTAAAAGCAAATAATATATATCTGATCATATATAGTTTTTTTTACCAGCATCAGATATATTCCAAGCAATGGGTACAAAACTAGGGCTCTATTCGCAAATGGTCGGAAATAAATTAAAATTTGGTGGAATGGTAGACGTAGGTCCCCTGATAGAACACCTTAGTTTGCGATTTCGGGGGAGGTTGCCGCTCGAGGGGTGGGGGATGAAAACTCTGCGTTGCGGCGCTTTCCGAGAAATAACGCCGTTGTTGTAAGTGCTATCGAAAAAGAGTTTAAAGGAAATATGTAGAGAGCACGATTTTGATCCTTGTATTTTTCGTATGGGCCCAATAGTTTTCGCTCTACGGCGCACCAACGTTGGGGGTTGAGTTGCAATTTTCAACAAAATCGCGGAATTTCGGAGCATTTCAAATCGGAGAATTTCATCGCGGATTAAGACGAAGATCGGTATCAAACAATTCTGTAATTTTTTTCTCTGAGAGAGTTCTGTTTTCTGAGTCTGTGGAAGTCTGATGCATTGGGTCGTGTATAATAAAAGACATGATTTCTTTGAAGTTCGCTCCTACATACTCTGACATGGGCATTTTTGAATTATCATTATCAAGGGAAGATTCCGTTCATCAAAATTTTAGTAAAAAACTCAACATTAACAGACGCGATTCAGGTGTTTGATGTTTGACGGCCAGGGCCTAGCCTAGACAACTTTGAGTAGAGGGGTATCGACGATTGAAATGACGACGATTGAAAGGACGAAAAACGAAATTTTTTTATGTATTCTATACATAAATATATTAGGGTTTAGAACTAATGTTCTAAACCGTAATATAATGTAAATTTATCATAATATGTAAACGAACTTATAACGTGTCAGGATGCAGCAATATGTTTAATAAAAAAAACACAATTGAACAAAAAATTAAGAAATCATTCATTATATTTGACAAAATGACAAAAATACATTGTTCTTTTAAGATCGCCCATATTTCCTCTACAATTGATAAATCTAAAATCTATCTTGTCGGTAATGTCTCTTTCGCATGTTAATATTAATAGTGAATTTAATCCGTCATAGTCCATTGTAATTCGAAAACAAGATTTAAATCAACGATTTAAGTAACTTCAGTCTACTGAATGATCTTTCATTGGATGCTGTCTTATGGATGCGGTAAATATTAAGCGGCATAACTTATAAGCAAACGGAATAAAGAATACGTTGTAAATCATCCGTCTTTTCCATGACGTTATCTAAATTTGAGAGTTCTGTACAGTGGTCAATTAAAACTTCCAGCTCTTATTGCATGGCTTCCACATCCACATTTAGAGTTCCGTCGACATTAACATTATGTTACATTTGTCATGCTTTCCTCACATTTTGGAAGTTATAGTTACTCCAGCGAAGAGATAACTTTTTTTGAGGAGGGTTAAGAATAGCAAATATTGGAGCAACCTTTTCAATATAGTAACTCAAATTTTCCTTAGACAGTGTCAAAAGGGTGTCTAGAACAGCTTTAAATTTCGCTGGCTAAAATAAGTGCACTGAAAGTTAACTTTCGTGTCCCTATTCTCGCCATATATTTTAGGAACCCGCTTTTGATGATGTCTTTTAAAATCAGATAGGCATTGATAAATTTTTGCACTGTCAATCAAATTGCTCATCGAATCAATGTCGGAGTTAATATTGTCCAGAGATCTGATAGTGCTTTGTATTAGATTAATGCATCTATTATATTTAGGTCCTCTGCTTCAAAAGATTTGATCAGCAATTTTCGTTTATACATGACACTTTTCAGCATGAACATTATGCATAGGTAAAAATCAAAAGTCTTCCCTTTCATATATAGGTAGTGACTGTTGTCGTGTTTTGGCATCAAACTTGAGATACACTTATTTATACGGCTCTTGCAGACCCACGAGTTTTTGACAAGTTTGTTAATTTGCATACACTTTCTGCATTTTTAAGATTGGTAGGCACTTAAGCAGCGGTAATGTTTAGTGCTTGACGGAAAAAACATAGAGACTTCTCCCTACTCGCTTTTTCGTGGTACTAATCGGTATTTCGATATTTCCTAGTCTATAATAAGATAGTAATGTACTTTCATTAAATTGGGAATTTATGAAGGACGTCTCTTATTTTAATTTTCACAATATTTTTTTATTGTAATTTGTGATTATTAAATATTTTTGGAAGACGTCGATCATTATGGGATATGTCAAGATTTGCCGACTGATTATTTAAATGAAGGGATGTGACACCCCTCCATACCCCCCCCTTAGGCTGGGCTCTATTGATGACCCTAATGCAGAACCGAACTGTCTATGTTGAGTTATGTTAAGTTGGACCCTCTGCGGTATACGAGCTTGTAAAACCCACCATCAACTCTACCTCAAGGGTGGTGTGAAAATGAGTGGAACATGATATTTTCTTTTATCATATACCTATGAACAAAAATAATAAATTTCTCGCCTACGTAAATCATAATAAGGAAATATTGACCGTAGTTAATGATAATTCATTAAATACGGCGCGCTTCAAAATATCTCTTTTATTATACACGACGAAATATATCATATCGAACATCTGCAGACTAGGTTGTGGTAGCTAAAGGGGGAATTGGAGGAGACAACAGCACCACAGAAAGAGGTTCCAAAGGATTTGCCAAATACATAAGATTATGAAATAAATAATTTCTGGATCGCCGAACATACCAAATTTGCGTACCTACCTACTAATGTTCATATTCAACCCAAATGAATAGTTATTTATGTAACCAGATGAGCTATTTATGTAACTTTAATCAAGAGGTTTAGGATTTAGTCTTGGGGGGGAGGGGGTTCAAGTAGGTGGGCCACATCATTTGGAAAATTGAAAAGCGGGAGCTTTCTTCGAATAGGTAATTATACAGTGACGTAGCCAGGATTTCATTATGGGGCGGGGTCCTACAAAATTTTGAAATTTTTTACTTGTTTTCCTGGCATTTCAGAATTTCAATGAAAAATCCATTTATACAAAAATACCGACCCCCACAAGAAAAAGTTTTGGAACTCCATACCTTTTTCAAATAAAAACAAATATATTACGAATAAGTTTAGTGAAACAAAATAAAATTGTTTTTATATATTTTTATAAACACTGCAAATAAAAAACAATAAATAATCAGGGTAAAAAAGAAACGCTGTCAGAATGTAAGTAAGTATAACATTTATTTAGGTCCTTTAAATAAGTGATAACATAAAAAGTAATATTTAAAAATAAATAAGGAACAAACGTTAGCCATTTGTAGCCGGTAGCTTTTTTATTGGAATTAAATGGGTGGGCAAGCTTGTTATTGGTCGCGACGAAGGTCTTTTTTAGTTAGCCCATAAAACCTTTGATCCATTCCCTTACATATTCCGCTAACTGCGCTTCCATTTCTCGACTAAAAACGCTTTTAAACCTACCCAGTGATTCTGGTATTGTTCCAAATTTCAAACGTTTTCGGAGTCGTCGCATTAATATTCAATTCTCTGGCTATTTGTCTCTTAGATTTGCCATTTCAGTAAAAATGAGTTTCCTATTAGACTTCCTTTTGTAATAATTGCTCATTTTCTGAAAGAAAAAGAGAAATTCTAAACCTTTTTTCCTACCTATTTTAAAAAAAGGATTTTAAACAACATTTGGCAATATTTCCCAAGAGTACGCAGTGCGTACTCTTAGGAATAAATCCTTGCGTACTCTTGAGAAATGAATACACCCGAGAAATCTAACCTGAAATATATGAACCTGTTGCAAATAATTGGGAGAAAATACGTTAATATGGATAGAAAATGTTTTTTTTCATACAAGACACTTAGAAAAACACTGTATTGCTTACTTACCAGTGCAAAGGTAATTTAAACACCTCAAAACTTATATAAATTAGTCTTTTTGTGACGCGTAAACTTAACGACCGACCGCCGAAATTATTACTGAGACGTGAAACTGCTGTTGAAGGTCAACCAAATAGATTGCATATAAGTGCTATAAAAGTGTATAGGTAAAACACGTGCTGACATCTATTATCAGGACAGAACTATGGCTACTGGAGAACCACCCACTAAAAAATGGTAACGCGCTGAAAGCAATACTTCATGAGTGGTGTGGATTCTTGCATTTATTATTAGCTGTGGTATTGAAAATCTGCATATAAAAACCTTCTACTTTCAACCCCCTAAGAAAAAAAATGGCTACGCCAATGAAAAACATTGTGTAGGTCAAGGTTGTTGGCCGTTGAACTATATTTTAGAAAGGGTTGTAGAGTTCAATTTATTTCTCTGGTTCTGTTTAGTTTTAAAAAAGCACATTATAAATATTATTGGCGTATTATGATAGATGTCATCATTGGCGAAGCTAGGGGGCTCTTAGCCCCCGCTGATTCCAAAATAGCCCCCCCTGAGAAATATGCAAGAATATTTTTGCGGCGCCGGTCGCTGACGTCTTTCTAGCTATCAACAAGAAAACTATATCATTGGACCACAATATACATATGTGGAAAAGCAGTACACTTCCTAGTCAAGCTCATAGTTCCATATGGACGGAGGTTTCATTTTTTATGACGGTCTAGGAGTCTAGGACGATTGCCCGTAGACTACGGCCTGTCGCCTGCATACTACCGCGACCGCGGACCGTACGAATGCGAATGATACGTGTCGCTCTTGCGACAGTGTGTTATTATTATTACAGAGATAACAAATTTCAAAAATGTAAAAAAAGAAGGTACGAGAATGTACAAGAATATTGACTTTCACAAATTGTGAAAGTCAATATTTTTATAAAAGTGAATTTATTATTCAAATTCTGAGGTGCCAGGAAAACACGTGACCTTGAAAATAATAAAAATTTTCGCCTACGGCGCTATGGCCTCGCGCCTGCCGGCGCACTTACTTTTGTCTTGCGCTTTTTATTTTTAAGCCCTAGCTGGAGTTGAAGCCCCCCAAGTAGAAAATGCTAGCTACGCCTATGGATGTCATCTAAGTGTTTAGTATACATTGTATACTCTACATCTCTTTCGTTTGTAATATATTGATTTAAATACTTACTTGTAATATTGTCTGTTTATTTGAAAATTACGCCCCAAAAAAGTGAATTTTTCTAGTACCTGATCATTTTTAAATCACAAAAAAAATACTACAAAATAAGTAAGGTTATCCATATTATACAGCAGCGTACGGTGGATATGGATATTGCAATAAAAAACATATGTGGATAGCCAAACATATAAAACCTACGAACATAGCGGAAAATAGTGGACAAAAAAAATTAATAACTATCTATAGAAAGTATATATACCCAATATATTTTCGTATAAAAGTACAGAATAGTAGTAATCTGAAATCTAAAATGTCCTTTAAAGGGGAGGGGGGGTGGCGCCCCTGCCCCCCCCTCTAAAGCCCCACTGAAAGGAGGCGAGTTATATAATATAGTGTTTCCCAAAGTGTTTTATACAAGATTTTATCTAATTTTCACCAATTTTATATTTTATGAGAACAAAACTCGTTTTGTACGTTTAAAAACAACTCGTTAGGTTGTAACGGTGTAACGGTCACGGTAGGTTGTAGCGGGGTGATAGCTTGTCACTTTCACTGCTTGACAGTTTCATAATGGGGTATTTTCGCAGTTTTTTTAACAATGGGAGCAGAAAGTAAATGGAAAAAGAAGATACCCGTATTTTTTATTTTTTTGTTTAGCTCTAAAATGAGCTGTAAAATAAATAAATAAAATCATATGACGTCACTAAGCGCAAGTATAAATAATGCGGCAAATGTAGTGATTTTTAGGGTATTCTGTCTATAAATTGACGGCAGCGACGCCTCACTGCTTCCTGTCGGCCATTGCTGTTGATATTAGTATTTATATATACATATATAACATATATATCTAGTGATTTGTCTATTTTCGCTTAATGACGCCATAGAAATTCAAGCTGCAATTAAACACGCATTTCTGAATATTGCGCATTATTTCTTATGTCAAAAATTATGGAAAAAAATTTACTTGTTGAATATGCAAGTGCCCATTTTTGTTTCGATTGAGCGAAAATACCCCATTGTATAAATAACCTACTATGAAGTGAACTTTACAAAACCATTTGCGTGAAATTTTACTTTTCGGAACTGGTTGTGAAAAGTAAGACGTTGTGAAAAGTAAGTAACGTCAAAGGATTTTGAAGAGTTTCACTGAAATGTCGAAATTAGAAAAACACATTTCTTGTGACTTAATATATATATTATTATATTTTAACATGATTTATTATACAGCAACATTTAATTTATTTTCCAAATCCTCCTCCAAATCCTACAACAGCAATACCGCCTATATATCCAGGCCTGTACCTATTATACGGTCTCCTATAATAGAACTGTGGCGGAGGCGGTGGCGGAGGAGGAGGAGGTGGAGGTGGATATCCATAGAAACCTGGTGGACCTCCAAAACCGCCACCGAATCCAGGTCCTGATTCTATGAAGGGTCCAAAACCACCTTCATAGTAACTCGGGGCTGGTTTGCTATTACTATCGGCAATGACTGCGATTAGAAATACTACTGCAACCATCTAAAATTAAAATATTTTGTCAAAGACTTCCTTGAAAACAATAACTTCAAAATCATATATATTTAAGTACAAAAGATTGACCATGAAAATGACTGACTGACTGCAAATGACTGAATGAATGAATTTGTTAAATATTATGCAGTTTTATTAGTAGGCCAAGTTTGCAGCTTTGAAAGACCTGTGCTAACTTCGGAGCTCTCGAAAAACCGCGAAATTTTCGCACTTTTTTCGCTATATCTCCTAAACTATGCGTTTGTTCATAAAATGTTCATAAAATGTTCATAAAATGTTACTGCGTTCTTAAAGTAGCTTAAATTTTCTACAATTTAAGACCAGACCCAGCACTGTAGGTACAATAGTAAATAAATGTACAGCCCTCCAAAAATTGGCATTTTTTTAAAAAAAATGTGAAATTTTAATATTGTGTCATGTTTCGTCGCCGAAATCGGAGAATTTTATACTCATCTTACGACAAAGTGTTTAATTTAAGTTTAATTTAATAAAAGTTTAATTTAAGCGAAGAACGACGTTTCCTCACAATGCGTAGATAATAATCATAAAAATGTCCAAGTATAACGTAATTATATTTCAATTTCTTCACGCACCGCAAATTTACTTTATCTGTTTACATAAACAATTTTTACTATAATAGTCTAGTCCACGAAGGTATCAAAGTCTTCTAGAAATTATTTTCGTTTGCACTTTGAGATTAAAACCTAAAACCAATTTTAGATGAACATTAGAACTATCAAAAACCTGAAGGCGTCAAAAAAGTGCTGTACGGGGTGGCTGTAGGGGGCGAAATGTGAAAATTACCCTAAAAATGATGTTTGGAAACCTGGATACTGGATCTGGATCTAAAAAAACAGCTGAATAATTATACATAAGTACTATTTACCTCAGATCACTGGAAATATAAAAAAACAATTATTGAATATTTCATAACACACGTTGTTAAATGGGAGACTAGGTATGCTCTATATCTAACCAGCTGTAACGTTTTTATATGTGATCCATTTAAAAAATACCATTCAATAACATTGTAGAGCAGAGTTTTCTGAATCTGTAGGATATTTCACTTTTTTATTTGGATGCATTGCAACTTTTTTAAGAATTTTTATTCGAGTGCGTGCACGGGGTTGACTAAGGTCGAATATCGCTCGCGGTAGCCAGAACTGTAGGTCATTGTGATCGAATATCGTATATTTTTCTCTTCTGTGTATGTTTAGTTCTCACCGAGCCCCCTTTAAATAATATTGGTTAGGTAGCTAGCACGGTGGTGAAGTGATTATTCTGTACGGAAAAAGAATGGGCGATTTTAAAAAATAGTTCGTTCTGATCAATGTATGTTTAGTTTGTACTTAATTTATATTATATTTATATAGGTATTACTCGTCTTGTAAATATAGGGATAGAACTTCTTCGAACATGGATATATGTCTCTTGAATAGCAGTACTTATGACAGTGATTTCGAATCAAAAATCAAGTTAACGGGTCAAAACGAAAGAAAGGTATATATGTAGGCACTTGTTCATCCATTCCGTGTTCAACAAGCAGCAATTAACTGATTTTCTGTGCCGTCAGTTCTACGAGTTTTGCAAAGAATCTTACCAGTCTTAAGTGGAATATTCAGAGATATTAGGGATTATAAAGCGAATTATTCACTCAATACCGATTTACTTGTCTCTACTCGTGAAGAAGCTGACACGAGAATTATGCTTCCCATCATGGCAACAAAACTCGAAGGATCCTCAAGGCGTGTTATAGACTGCAAACATACGGACGTTCTCATATTACTTGCTCATTTCAAGGAAGTCGATCCTTGAAATCCGATGACCGATGAAATCTGGGTAAAAGTTGACAATTCCTAGTAATACATCAATATTGGCTACATGTAATTGCAAAAATTAGTTTTTAATGCTCGAGTTTGTTTCCCACCATATTAATCAAATCATTGTCTTTTTCAGGCTGTTCCAGATTTAAATTTTCGTGCACAAAAAATAATCTATATTGTATTGGGTCCTGCAAACGTATGGGACAAATAGCCACATGCCAAATTCCTATTCACAAGAAATTCTGGCGGTATACAATTTTACACTAAATATCCTTTTGTATTGCGGACTTGTATGATTGGACTAAATTAACGTAATTGTAGCATATCTATAGCATTGTCGCCAAAAACACTTCAGTTAGCCCTTTCGGCAATTAGCCCTTTGGAAATTAGCGTTTTGGCAATTTGTAATACTAGTTTGTAGCTTTACTGGTGTAGGTATTCCATAAGATTCACTGTTACACAACTGTCAGAAATAATGAAACTAGTAGAAAAAATTTAGAAATCTTTAAACAATCACATTGAATTATAAAATGAGGAATTTAGGTAGGACTTAAATAAATATACAAATGTATATTCATTAAAAGTAAGATGATTTAGAAACATTAAACGTTTACATTAAACACATTTATTAAAGTATATATACACCTCAAGCTTTCCACTTGGCAAATAAATTGGCTAACTTAATCAACATTGCAAGTGAAAAGGTACAACTTATGATGTATTATTTAGCAAGGTATTGATATATCGGCAGGTATATACCTGGAATAGCCTTGAACGCGCTTTCGAAAGAAATTATCACATTTTACGAGCAAATACCAGTGTCGTTAAACTTGAGATTTTAAATTCCCTGATTCATTACCTACGTCCCATATAGCACAAAATATCCTGTGGCTATCCGTTTTTGGTCCACTTTTTTAATCCATGTACTTATAGACATCCCTCGAACATCCATGGGATAACACAGTTCTTTCTGCCGAAATTAGATGATATTGATATATTGATATGGCCAATATGTGGTTTCAACAAGACAGTGCCACATGCCATACAGCCCGTGTCAAAAATTCAATTACTGCATGAGACATTTCCAGGCCGTGTACCTACTCTCTCGTTTCGGTGATCAGAATTGGCCCCCTAGATCGTGTGATTTAACACCATTAGATTTCTTTTTATGGGGTTATTTGAAATCACAGGTCTATGTCAACAGGCCCACAACCATCCGTGCATTAAAGGAGGAGATTCAACGCTGCATCAACGAAACTCAGCCACATTTATGCAGAATGGTCATGAGAAATTTCGCCAACGAGTGCGTATGTGCATGCAAAGCCGTGGAGGCCATTTGCCCGATGTGTTATTCCATAAATAACCCTATCCTATGTACTTTATGATTCAATAAAAAAATAACAATCAAAAGACTAAAAACTGTGTTTTCTATTTAATTTAAATCTTGCGTTAATTTTGAGACACCCTATATATTTAGGATTTTTTAAAAATAGGTATGATATAGGTTTACGACTGAGAACAAAGTGATGAAACCTTGAAATTATATACAAATTAAATACCAAAACTGTCATAAGTGAAAAAATACATACAAATTTTAGCAGCAAAACTATCATAACTAACTAACGTATTACACTGTTGGAGAAAAGTTTACATGTTTGCATCTAGGGTTTAATTTTAAAACTACTTTTATGCCACTGTTGCTGTATAAAATAGTTATTTTTACACACGGTGCGCCAAAAACCTGAAATATGAAATATTCGGACTTATGATAGTGTTTCTGCCCATGTGCGCTATGTTCTCTTTTGTCCTCTAAATGCATATCGAATTTAAATATATCCATAAAATGCACATGCATATGATATTCTCTTTTATTATTTAAATTAATAGGATTATACTTAAGAATATCTCTAGACGATATGCGCATCATTCTCCTATGCAATTTAAATGGATGGCACTTCATCAAATGGAACAATATCAAAAATATATATTTTTCTGTAGGATACCTTTATGAATATATTTGTTATGAGTAATTCTAATATATACTTACTTAGTTTTTTTTAACGAAGTTGCGACCAACATTTAAGAACCATTTTTTTATAATAATTCAATAATGCATATACATCCCATACAGCACAAAATGTTAGCTATGGATATGCTTGTCAATTTTTAATACGGTGGTCCATGGATAGATTTGAACTCCCATCGCATATACATAGTGTAAAATAAATTAGCACGTCCGTTATCTGGACGTTAGATCTTCACTTTCTTTCTCTAAAGTGCTATGCATATTTTTTTCTTACCTACATGAAAATTCAAATACCAGCCATCCATCAGAGGAACATAAACGGATATGCTTTACGAATGCACACATAATATAGATATTTCTCTTTTGTTATATAAATCGATGATCTGCTTTGGAATATACCTTCAGTTTCGTTCACGTTCACTTTCGTCATCTAAAGGTATATCCAAAGAACAACCTGTTTTTTACTTTCAGTAGATGTTCTTAATAGAGATATCCATAAGATAACTTTTTTCGCATCGAAATAAATAAAAAAGCTATATGTCACATTCAAAAATCCAACGGAAGTTTAGATTGATTGAAAAAAGTCCAGTTTAACATACAGGATGGATGTAAGGAAATATTTGACCAATCGATGTCCATTTTGCGTCCAAACGATAATAGATGGCGCTATGTTGCTAGTACTACATGACACTGATTACAATAATTCGCATAAAGGTGAAAATTGGAACGAATGTTGGGTACCTACATCATTATAAATTATATGTGAAAAGTCCCATCGATCCTACATCTGCAAAAAAAATTATGCAAGGTCAACGTTCGCAAATATGGGTTTTTGCATTTTTCATCCAAACGATTTATCACAAAAATAGATTAGACAAAAATTGTAGATCATGATTAATTATAAAGATCACGACAAATTATGTACGAAAAATGTTCTTACACTTTTTTTTAAAGAATCGCCATTTCTGAAATATACCAGAAATATATTCAAAAATTTGAAAAAGTTTGTTCTGGTGAAAAATATTGGTCTTTATAACTTGTACGTACAAATTGTACGATTCTGAGATTATAAACACAAATGAATCCCAGTTCTTCATTTTATGAAGCACTGAAAATATTTTTGTCAAACAAGCTAATAATGATGCTGACAGACTGATAATTGAAACATCAATAGAAGAATTTGACTCAACAAATACAACTATTGTTGTTGGTGAAGATGTTGATTTATTGGCATTAGTTACTTCTCGAACTCCAACCGAAAAAAATATTTATTTTTTAAAACCTGCGTAGGTTTATGGCTGCTATACGAATCAGCAATTTTCAGGAGGGATAGACAACAATTTTTGAATTGTTTGCAAGACAAGATATAGTTAAATGTGCTCAAGTTTTTAAAGATAGTAAATCTACTACACAAGCTGTAATCACCAACGGAATTCGCTTCCTTCTTTCTGTATATGAAGCTCCAAAAAAACACCTGCTGCCTGTCTTCCCCCAACCTCTGCTTCTGCTCATCAACATCTATTTCGGACATATTATCAACTTCAAATGTGGCTTGCTAATGAACTGGACCTAGAAGACTGGGGAAGAGAATTAACCTCCAATTGATTATAATTTTTTACAATTGCAAAAAGGGGTGTAGTGCTAAGCGCGGCTGCAAAAAGTTGGATTGTTTTGTTCATTAGCATCTATCAGATGTCAAGGCCAGTCATGATCCAATGTTAAATCGCCATCAGAAGAGGAGATTTTTACGTTATCAGCGAGGACATCTGATGCATCGCTATTAAAACAATTTAATTGTATCCAGCAGGAAGGAGAAGAAGAAGGAAGAAAGAGGAGAATAAGCAGAAGCAAAAGTTCCATTAGATAATTATCAATCAGATGAATGATAGTTTTCCCCAATTACTCATAATTCATACCGCTTCCATAATTTCCAATACTACCATTTTTTATATAATACAATATTATCTAATTAAACAGAACCACAGTAGATCGTGGAAAAGAAAAAATCCTACGAAACACCAGAAATGGTAAAAAAAGTGTAAGAATAATTTTTAGGGATAATTGTATGGTCTACCATTTTTGTCTGATCTATTTTTATGATAAAACTTACCGTCTGGCTGAAAAATGCAATAAACTCATCTTTGCAATCTTTAACCTTGAATATTTTTTTTTGCAGATGTAGAATCCATACGGACTTTCTACATTTCATTTATAATGGTGTTTTCAATTTTCACCTTTATGCGAATTATTGTAACTTTGAATGTCTATTTTGACCGGATTAAAACAGCTTTATGCGGATATCGAATTTTGATATTAGGTCCTACATTCATCTCATAGAAATTGTGTACACCACCTGTCAACGTCATGTACTAATTTTAGACGTGACGCCTTGGGTAATGGATATGCATGCATTTCCACCGGATGTATGTCCTGTCCACCGTCCACCTGACAATGTAGGTATCCTGTATGTAATCTAATTGACTTCATATGTATACTGTGGTTATCCACAGATAACAGATGACATTCAATGTATATCGATTTTGTTTTGTCATAATATGGATAGCCATTATTTATCCTTTCTGTACAATCTATGAACATGAGATGTTGCGACTTCTGTGTATCCATAGGATTTTATCTGGATAACATATGGATAGCTGGAATGCCAGCGAAACATCCATGGGATGAATATATGGATATAAAATAGATTACTTGTGGCTATCCAGAGCTATCATCAGATTGATGTCCATTTTATGATAATATGGATATCCATCATGGACCCGTTATGTAATATCTATGGGACGTTGTGACATTTGTATCTCCATAGGACATCCATCGGAATCTACCAGGATTCGAAATGGATAAATGGATACTCAGAATATCCATAGCCACGGTCCATAGTACACCCATGGGAAGAATGAGTGCTATTTGGAGTTACCCAGTGTAGAGTGGTCGAGTATAACGTATTATTTTTTAAATATAAATACTAAATAAACATTGAAGACGATTTATGTAATGTCAAGGTTAACCAGATTCGTTAAATTATTTACGCTCTACTATTATAATGGTGTATGACTAAGCCAGAATCTTATAGACGTTAAAAAACACATTCTCTCAAATAGTATTGTAATAATTGTGATTAATCATGTTATATTTTAATAACTACTATTTAAATGAGGTGAAATGATTAAGCACACTATAATAAAATAAACATCATTGATGGTTTTCTCGTATAAATACAATTCATCTATTTGTTTAAATCATAAACTCGCAGTCATTAACATAAATTACAAACAGTATCTAAATATCTTACAATAGTATTTTATGCTTATAAAAAACAAAGTTGCATAGACTGTTCATGTTTAATATGATGGCAATAATTAATCATTTTTGTTAAATCACAGTTGCTATACCTAGTACATGGAAATCGTACTAAACAAGGGGTGTGCCTTGCATTAAATGAGGTAGTTCTGATTTTTTATGCCTTATGTGATCAAGTAGTAATGACAAATCTAATTTTTCCATCTCGGAAGTATAGTTCTCCAAACCTCAAATTGTGAGTTTCGTTTGCACTTTGAGATTAAAAGCTAAAACCAATTTTAGATGATTCCCCATCATTAGAGTTATGAAAAACCCGAAGGCGTCAAAAAAAGTCCTGTACGGAGTAGCTGTAGGGGGTGAAATTACCCTAAAATGATTTTTGGATACTTGGTTCTAAAAACAGCTGAATAGTTACACATAAGTACCATTTACCTCAGATCACTAGAAATATTTTTAAAAAATTATTGAATATCCCATAACACACGTTGTTAAATGGGAAACCTTAATACTCAAAACGCTTTACTGAAAACTGTCTAAATATTTTACGCATGCTCTACATCTAACCTGATGTAACGTTTTTATATGTGGTGCAATTAAAAAATACCCTTTAATAACATTGTAGAACAGAGTTTCCCGCGTCTGTAGGACATTTCACTTTTTGATTTGGATAATATGCAATTTTTTTACGAATTTTTACTTGAGTGCGCGCACGGTGCTGACTAAGGTCGAATATCGTTTGCGGTATCCAGATCGGCAGTTCATTGTCGTCGAATACCGTATATTTCTCTATTGTGCGTAGATTATATCTGTTCTTGCATTAGTTTCTGATAGTTGGAAATTGTTTTTTATATGCGGACAGTGCAGTTTTTATCGTCTATACGTCTGTCAGTTTATCGTCTTTTAACGGTTTTGTTCGGCCATTGTTGTTGACAGTTTCTAACTATTCCAGACAGCTTGTATTGCAAGAACAGAACTTTTGAAATTATATAATTATTGTCAGTGGCGGCTCGTCAGGGGAGGCTGTGCCTCGCCTGCCTCCCTAGTGGATATAGGAGCATCCTCAATTTTATTATTATTTTTTAATAAAAAGTGCTAAAAAATATATTTTAAATTTTAAGCCTCTGTTAAAAATATCACTAGCTGCCACTGATTATTGTTGAAATATCAATCGAATTATAAATTGAAGTAACGTTACTGTATAGTATGAAAAGATGCCACAAATATAGTTTTTAAATTTATATATTAAGAATATTTAATCTGATTCCAATTCCGCCTCCGCTATTTCCTCTGGTGTATTACAAAGAGTATGCTGGAGGTTTTTGGTATATGAGTTTTGGCGTGTAGATATGTGTCTCATACATTTGCAGGACCTAATATAATATTGATTATTTTTTGTGCAACAGCCTGAAAAATACAATGATTTGATTAATATGGTGGGAAACAAACTCCAGTATTAAAGACAAACCTTTTTTACAATTACATGTAGCCAATATTGATGTATTACTAGGAATTGCGGGTTTTGTAGTGATAATTGGAACAAGGGCATTTTGAACACGTTCCCAACCATTTTCCAGAGAATTTGCTATAGAAGACATTGGATGGAGGCTATTAGTCCAAATGTATGTTTGGTAGTTCACGCGTAGACAGTGCTAATAAAGACTATCTTCGGTGGGAGGTAGTTTGTTAATAGGTTTTGAAGAAGCCATAATGCTGTGCAAATTATTTATACAGCTAGTATCTGAAGTTGTAATGAGTGTCTCAAAATTAACGCACGATTTTAATTTGCCGCCATTTGTGCAGTAGTTGGCAACCCTAAACAAAAAACAATTCGATAGCTGACAGTTTAGGGTTAGTAAAAATGGAGCGTTCCGCGATAGAATAACGTGTCTTCATTATTAAACAATATTTCAAAAATAATGAAAGCTTGGTGGCCGCAGTTCGAAAATTTCATACAAAATATGGTCGGAATAGTGTTTTAACTTCGTCAACTGTGAAGAGATTAATTGAAAAATTCAGGGAGACTGGATCCGCTGGAGACGCCAAACACACTGGTCATCCAAGAACAAGCCGTTCAAATGTCAATATCGAAGCAGTGTTGGTGACAATCAAGGAACCTCAAATCGGAGTCGTGGACAAGAATTGCAAATTTCAAGAAGCTCTCTACTGCCGTGCTAAGACAAAAGGTCCTATCTGCAAAATTTGCTATTTTGCGTTTATGGCACCTATGTAATCGCATACATGTTTTCTAGCTATGTACCAAATTAAAAAGTCATATCTATCTCTGAACAGGCTATCTATCTATAATACATATAAAATTATTGCCCAAGTGGAAAACGTGCTTGCTAAATAAAAATGTCATATGTAGGTGATGCGTAGCAAATTTGTCCTATCTACATATTATTATGTCGCAGATGGGACTTATTAGCTTAGTATTTCTTTCTAAATATTTTATTTCTTAAGCAGAATTGTCCCATCTGCAGCATTTTGGACATATTAACTTAGCAACTAGTATTTCCCGCGTATTCGTTATTCGTAATTCGCGTATTCGTTAACATGACCCTAAAATGTGTATTAGTTGTGTTGGGTGTAGCTTGGCGTTTCCAGTTAGTGTTTGAAGGAGAACCTAGTATACTTTTGGATTTTATTTAATTAATGTAAGTATAACAATTTACAAGTTTTGATTCCGTGATAAGCATATTGGTTTCCTATGTCTAGGACGTCTGAAAACAGCCGTGCAAGGAAATTAGTGTTGCTTGCATTGAAAAATAAAGAATTACAAAAGCGAATGACAAACGTAAAAAAGAAAGCGCGCAAACATGCAATTGACTCGGACAGCGACTACGATCCAGAATTTGACAAAAATAATACGGCCAAATGTAATAAAGTTGATATACCTCACAACGATAAAATAAATATATCGAATATTTCATTGTATCCAAGTACTTCAAAAATTTCAGATAACATGGAAGTTTTGAGTTATTCTACATCCTTAGTGACAATTAATGACGATATTACAATAAATGTTACACAAAGCGTTTTACATGACATTGAAAAATATATTCAAAAGCACATTTTGGATAAGATAAAGCTGTGAAAATTGTTGAGTCAAACGTATATACGAAACAGGGGGAAGTACGTAAACGAAAAAAATTTGATACTCCACTTGCCCAAAGAAAAAGGCAAAAATTTGAAAAGTATGTTGATAATCATAAGGTAAAAGGAGCGTGCAAATGTAAACTTATATGTTATATGAAAATAACACTTGCTAAAATTATAAAACATTTTGAGCCCGGACATACTTTCATGTCGGCTGATTCGTTTCACCACCAAATTGAATTATCTTTGAAACGATGCAAGAAAGTTTACGATTTTCCTAATTTCATCGACGTCGCGGCGTCGTTCGGAAAGCAAATACCTCGCATCTAAACATAATAGAAATGAATTTACAGCAGTTCTATAATTTCGTAGATTATACTTCAAAATATAAATTAAATAACCTCGAATCTCGTGTTTACCTAAAAGACATAGTGTCTTTTAGCTTCGAAAAAGGTAATACATTTTTTTCATTTAAACTTCTGGGAAGAAATACCTCTTTCGACTGTAGAAAACGATTTAAATGAATAATTGTATTTTTGTAAATACTTTCTTGTAAGCCATGGTTTAGTATAATATAATCACTTTGCATCAGAACGAGGTAGTTTTATTACATAATTTTCACATAGGACAATGTTTTATGTAAATTATGTTTCCATTACAAAACCATTTTGTCCTATTTGCAGAAATTATCAAATATCGCTTGAGTATAAAAATAAAATTAACAAATACGATATCTACATGAAATGTTTCTATGTTTTGTATATGTACTGAAAAAATCAACAAGAGTACTTAAATAGACAAAACTTCAATAAGGAAAGTGTTAAAAGTCTAAATATCGCAAAACTGTAAAAATGTAGATGGGACCTCTTGTCTTAGCACGGCAGTCTACAGCGTATACTCACTAAAGATCTGTGTCTCCATGCTTACAAAATTCAATTAACGGAACAACTGAAGCCTAATGACCATGCACAGCGAAGAGAGTTCGTCGAATGGATTATTGAACTACAACAATTTGATGCTGATTTTTCGAGCAACATCATCCTAAGCGATGAAGCACATTTTCACCTTGTCACTGTTTGTCACCAACATGTCACTGTTTGGTGTAGATTTTGGACTGGAGACATAATTGGACCATATTTTTTTTGAAAATGAGGCTTGTCAAGCAGTGACTGTTACTGGTGCTCGATACCGCGACATGATAACGCAGTTGTTTCTGCCGAAATTGGATGATATTAGGGACCTTTACACTAACACTCTTTCCATTGGGTTTAAGACGCGGCGTTCCAATCGCGCGCGAAAGAACGTCAATCTAAATACTAATTTGGCATGCGCGAAAACAGCGAGTTCTTTCATGCATACTTGAATACGTGATTTGCTTGCGATGTAAGAGCTGTCAAATTTATATTTCTGACGTGATGTCGTGTGCGATTTGAGTGTCCAAAATCGGTAAGTCTAAAAATTAACTAATAATTAGATAAATTATAATATTATTGTATTTTTAGAATAGAAATAGTCAAAATAATATTGTTTGTACAATGGCGGACTGCAGGTACTGGTCAAAAGACCTAGTAACAAATTTTATTGAAGTTTATAAAGCAAATCCCTGTCTATGGAAGATAAAATCTAAAGAATACACCAATAAAAATTTAAAAAACATAGCTTATAATAAGTTGATAGATGTTTGCAAAACGGTAAATCCCGAAGCAAATAAAGATTATGTAGTGAAAAAAATTCAAAGCTTCAGAGGATCATTTCGCAAGGAAATAAAGAAAGTTTTGGAATCCAAACGGAGTGGTGCAGGCGAAGAGGATATATATGTATCAACTTTATGGTATTATGATTTACTACTATTCACTATTGATCAGGAAGTACCAACTGCTAGTATGAGTAATATGGATACAGAAATAGAGCTGGTGGAAGAGACTGAGGATGAAGCAGAAGAAGACAGTAATGAGGGCGAATTGGAACGGAATAATATGAATACAACTAGGGATTCTGTAGCGAAAGAAAACGAAACAGTTACAAAAAATCGTGTATTAACCAAAGTAAGTTATAATAAATTAGGACTTTCCTTTTCTTAACATATCATCCTGCCATTGAACTTTTCCTTCCAAATTAAAGTATTGGGTGTACTTTTCGCGATTGGTTTTTGCGGCTACTGACACATTTTTTTGTCCAGTGGTGCATAAACTGGTTAGATCGATGCTGGTATTTCGCCAGTCGCCCATTAGTAAATCATGAGTCACCGAATCCTCTTGATCAAATGATGCGGCTGTTGCGTATGAGGTTTTTCTTTTTATAAGAAAATTGTGAAGGGCACAAATAGCCAGCACTACGTAGATAATATTTTGTGGATCTTTTATGTGTATGGCTGTATGTAAAATTCGGAATCGTGCAGCTAACAAACCGAAAGCATTTTCAGAAACATTTCGAGCCCGGGATAATCTGTAGTTAAAAATCCTCTTTTCATAAGAAAGATCTCTTTGTGGATAGGGTTTTAAAAAATTCTCATGTAAGGAAAATGCCTCATCGCCCAAAAAAACAAAATTTAGGTTTCTCTCAGTTTCATCATTATTCGGCAAATGTAACTGGCCTGAAAAATATAATAATAATTTTTTTACATAAAAAATAACAAAAATACAACTTACCATTCATCAGTTTGTGATAAAATTCTGTATATTCCAAAACACCACCATCAGAATGTCGCCCATTTTTACCAACATCAATAAAAATAAATTCATAATTTGCGTTTACAAGCGCCATTAAAACGATACTGTAAAAGTTCTTATAGTTATAATATTGAGCCCCAGAGTGAGGAGGAGGAACAATGCGTATATGCTTTCCATCAAGGGCTCCTCCACAATTTATGAACTGCCACTTATTCTTAAACTCAGAGGCTATTTTACACCAATCTTCTTTTGTTGATGGAAACTGCAATAAAATAATATTTTTTTTTGTTTAATAGATATCAGATACATCTTCTAGAGCTTCGACATCAAAAGCAACAGCAGTGAAATGTAAAACCTCAACTGAAAGACCAAAAGGCAATAGACAAAGGACTTCAGATTTTATGGAATATTGCAAAAACCAGCTGGAAATGAATAATGATATTGATGAATATGATGCTGTTGCAATATCATGGGCAAAAAAACTAAAGAGAATGGACGCCACACAAGCCATTTTTGCAGAATCTTTGATTAATAAAGTCGTAACCGAAGGGTTATTAAAAAGGCTAAAAGATTCAACGACTCTGTCCGACGAAGAACAGCAAAGATCTACACCATTTTCTACCTATACTGTACTGTCAGATTGTTCTAATCAGCCATGGCAATTGACATCACCGACAGTGCCACAACACGTAGTTGAGAAACCGTCAACTGTGGTGGATTTTTATACTACTTCTGCCAGTATGATTAATTCTGATACACAGGACTCAAATCAGTAATGACTAATTATCAATTGTTAAAGTATTTTTAAGAAACAATTTTTATTTTTATGCAGAATATGTCTTTTGTTCTACCTCCAAAATAAATAAAATAAATAACTTACCTTGAGATATTTTTCCTTAAGGACCTGATAAATGGCGTTGCATGTTTCTGGTATGATGTGACATAAGGATGGTGGCGAAATTCCTGTCGAAAATTTCAGATCTTCATAAGAGCGACCTGTAGCCAAATAACGCAAAGTGACTGCTAGTCTCTCTTCAGCACTTATACTTTCTCTCATTTTGGTGTTTTGCTTAGAAATAATAGGTGAAACCAAATCCAATAAAGTTTTAAATGTATCAGAATCCATACGTAGATAATTCTTAAAATCGCTTGGAAAATATTGTCGTAATTCATTTAATAGTGGCATGTGACCATATTTGTTACGATCCTCCATCCATTTCTTTACCCACATCCTTTTTTTCTTTTTATCCTCCAAATTTATATATATAGCCATGCAAACGGCAACTTTCAACTTTCTGCGCCTAATTATTTTATACATTTTGCATAAAAACCCTCAACAAAAGTTTTAGAAATTATAAAATGCCACGAGCCACTCAAAGTACGCACTCAAACCGAAGGTTTTCGATTTACACTGAAATGTTTTTCCTCTCACGTTCCAAGTCCACGAACAAGTCGTTAGGAATGGAGCGTTGCAATTTTTTACAGTTTTAGTGACACGCTTTCGGAACGTCACGTTCTTGGAGCGTCGCTTGCACGCGGGATTGGCGCGCCCCGTTCTAGGATCGCGCGAAAGAGTGTTAGTGTAAAGGTCCCTAATAGGGACCTTTACTTTACTGTTACAGTGACTGTTACTGGTGCGCTCGATATCGCGACATGATAACACCGTTCTTTCTGCCGAAATTGGATGATATTGATGTGGCCAATATGTGGTTTCAACAAGACGGTGCCCAATGCCATACAGCCCGTGTAACAATTCAATTACTGCATGAGACATTTCCAGGCCGTGTACTCTCTCGTTTCGGTGATCAGAATTGGCCCCCTAGATCGTGTGCCCCCTAGATCGTCCCACAACCACCCGTGCATTAAAGGAGGAGATTCAACGCTGCTACAACGAAATTCAGCCACATTTATGCAGAATGGTCAAGGGAAATTTCGACAGACGAGTGCGTATGTGCATGCAAAGCCGTAGAGGCCATTTGCCCGATGTGTTATTCCATAAATAACCCTATCGTATGTACTTTATGGTTCAATAAAGAAATAACAATCAAAAGACTAAAAACTGTGTTTTCTATTTAATTCAAATCTTGCGCTAATTTTGAGACACCATTTATATAATTTGAACAAACAAAGTAGAAGCATATTCTGAAAATATCTCCATTAAATTTCAAAGCCCCAACAGTACTTCAATGCAAATCGTGGTACAACAATAGTACATTACATACCGAGCGGGAAAGTACTCTATTTCAGCCGAGCGGCAAGGTAGTTTACCGAGGTGCGAAGCACCGAGGTGAACTACAGACGCGAGGCTAGAATGAGTTCCCGCGAGGTTTGTATACTATTTTACTCACAATCGGTTAGTAGTTTATGGATTTCTAATACTCACAATCTACCAATAATAATTTCGTTTCAAATATCTGTATCCATTTTCATTATGTGATAAGATGAATTATTTTAAGTAACCTGTGAGATCGTTGCTAGGTAACAAAACAAGTTTGTTGAATCTGACATTTAGGCGATACACGACGCCATTAATTGTACATATAATCAAATTGTGTTTATTTTACAAAAATGTCTGATAGTGAATTTGAATGTACGCCACCAGAAGTGCGGGTAGCTGCAGAGAGAGCTACTGAAGGAATAATTCCTGAAAAAAGCAGGGAGAGGTATGAAAACACCTATGAACTATACAGTAAATGGTGCGTGGCTAAAGGTGTGCAGCATACCTCTGAGACGGTACTTCTTGCTTATTTTTGTGAAATAAGCAAACAAAGTAAAGCCTCCACATTATGGTCAAGATATTCGATGTTGCGAGCAGTATTAAACTTTAGGCATAATGTTGATATTAGTAATTACGCAAAATTGAAGGCATTTTTGAAAAGGAAGAATGTGGGATATCAAGCTAAAAAGTCAAGTGTTTTTTCTGAAGCAGACATCGATACATTTTTAAACAATGCCCCGATAGAATATCTTCCTCAAAAGGTAATTTTAATTTATTTAGTGCATATTAAATATATGTTATATTAAACTTTTTTAGGTTGCTTTAATTATTGGCATTTCCGGAGCCTGTAGGTGCGATGAACTTTTAAAAATGAAAATAATAAGTGACCTGGATATTTTAGAAAATCGAATTATAATAGTGATTCCTGTCACAAAAACCTACTCTTCCCGTACATTTGTAATTACAAAATCGGAATGGATAAATATAATAAAGCAATACTGTGACCTTCGTAATAACATTGACTCTGATAGATTTTTTTTACAAATAAGATTTGGTAAAATTACACGACAGCCTTTTGGGCATAATGCTATAGGAAGTTTTCCCAAAAAAATAGCAACTTATTTAAAGCTGGAAAATGTTAACAGGTTTACAGGACATTGTTTTAGACGTACTTCAGCAACATTATTAGCAAATACAGGTGGAGACATCCTACAGTTGAAAAAGTTGGGGGGTTGGAAATCCAACACCGTAGCAGAGGGATATGTGGAGAATTCATTACATGGACAAATAAAAATTGCTAATATGTTGTCTCATGTAGAAAATCCAGAAACGTCGGCGCCTTCATCTATTTCTGAAACTCATAATTTTGAGCAACACGGTCTTACTTTAACCGTTAATAGTAATCATAATTCCAATGTAACTATTAATATTTATAATTCCAAATAGTTTTCTTTTTGTTATTGTTGTTGTTGTTTCTGAATTAAATAAATGTTGAGTGGATTCTATTCTTTCTAAACCATCTTTTAATCAAAAATGACATTGACATTTCCAGGTAAGAAAAGTGACAGATGCTAGCCGGGAAAGTACTTTCCCGGCTAGCTGGGAAAGTAAAGTAAGTAATAAGTTGCTTCCCGATTACTTCAAAGGTTAGAAATCCATAAATTACTAACCGATTGTGAGTAAATATATTTTCCAACATGTTGTTTTCCCAAGGCCGATACACAATCGCGCCCAGTAATGGCATGAAATGTAGGTAATTATTTCATCGGTAAGTCGATCCTTGAAGCAAGTAATATGAGAATATCCATATCTGTGCAGTCTATGGCACACCTTGCCATATCCTTCGACTTTTGCTGCCAGGATGTGTAGCATAATTCTCGTGTTAGCTTCTTCATGAGTAGAGATAAGTAAATCGATATTGAGTGAATAATTCGCTTTATAATCTCTAACGTCTCTGAGTCCTTCATTGGTAACAAATTTTAAACTAGTTTCTTTTGGCAAAACAAACATAAATTAATATCAAATACGCATACCGAACGCGACATACGGATGTCAGATAGAATTTCCCCACAATTTCTCACATTTCTTTATGTAGACAGCGATATTTTTGAAGCTAGTAACACTATTGTAAAATTTTTATGCCACTGAATATGGCCGCCCTGTTGAACGTCGTTCAATTTGTTAAAAATCTCGTGCACATTCGTAACCAATCCCGTAGGATTGGTTAAGATTTCACCCCTGGTAAGTGGTATTACTTAAAGGGGATTAAACATCAGCTTTGGTCCCGCCCAACGAGAACTGGAGCAACAATCTTAGCCAAAAGTATTCAGTTTTCGGCAGGTAGTTTAGTAAGCGGAGTCAGTCAAAATTGTTCTATTAAAGTCAGGTCTACTTAATCCTAGTGCGATTAGCTTTGTTTCTCATATGAGTAGATCGCTTGTTGAGTTCACTTTAGTGTCCCATTAGTCGGCGTTGGTAGTTATAACGTAGTCCTTATTTCGTCTATAATGACCGGAATCTCGAGATCTTGACGCAGCATTTAGTTGCTGATAAACCATGGTGCGGTAGTGATCATACGAAATATTTTAGATTGGAACCGTTGTATAATTTTTAATCTCGTGTGTAGGTTTCGCACATCCCCAAAGTTGTAGCCTATATATCTAGATAGGTTTTATCGTTGTTTGATAAAGAACGATTTTTATGTGTACCTACTTTGTTTTGATTTTCTCCCCATGGGCTCAGTACATTTTCCTAAGACTGAGGTCCATATGTGATCGTTCTGTTTAGATATCTGACGTCCAATTTTACAGGAATACAAACTCTGTTGATGATTAGTGGAGGACAGGTATTGGTCCGAGTTGTAAGAGACATGTATCGACTTAGTCTCGTTTATTCGAATCTCCATCTGTCCTACCATGCGATTAGGAAGTTTAGATGGTTTTGAATATTTGCTGATGATGCGACAGGACTATCATGTATTGATAGGAGGATTTTCCAGTGGTGAATATCGGTGATGTACCTGAGAAATAGGAGAGGTCCTAGGACGCTGCCTTGTGGGCACACTTGATTTGATGGAGTGGCAACGCGTAGTGTCTCACTGTTTTTCACCGAAAAATTTCTGTCGGTTAGGTAGGACTTTAATAATTGATGTTCTAAAAAAAGTATATTATAATTAAAAGTATAATAGTATTAAGGAGAAGACGTGTATGGTATGCGATACCATATCGAACGCTGGTGAGTTCAAAATTCCGTGTTTGGTGTGTTGTCGACATGTTTTCTAGGAAGCCAAACTAATATTTAGTAGTCATTTAAATTTTTCGCTTGTGATGGGTAGTAAACTGAACTTTTCAAGGTGATGTTTCTTGTAGGAGAGTTTTGTGAATAATGGTTATCTCTGCATATTTCCATATCAGAGGCATAAACATCGATTATTAAATTACTATTTAAGAGTTTTAATAACAATAATTTTTGTGAACACCTATTTTGATGTAACCGAAAATGTATCAAAGAAAAGGAAAAAGTAGGAAGAATGGTTGACATGATGAAGAGAATACCACTGCAGCCCCATGAGTAGTTCTCAATAGCCTTCTGATTGTTGATGAAAATGTTAAGAAAAAAATGGCCAGTGAAGAATGAGAACTGATAATACAATATGTAAACAGGCACGAATGACGAACTAAATACTTGGTATTATTGTCCAAAGGCTTGGACAATAATTATTATTTTATCTTGTAACTTCACTTTGCGCTCCCGAATTTTATCAAACGATGGTATCCAAATTACCCGATTTATTTTTCGATTTATTTTTATTATAAATTATATTACTATTATTATTATTACCAATTACAAAATTTAAATTGTCTGCTCGAAGATAGCGGAGCCATTCAAAGAACAATATCATATTTAGACAATTTTTCAGATACAAATTCTACTTGATAACAAGTGTATTCTAACGGTATTAAATACATGATTATTTATATAAAATCTACATTTTATAAAGCCGAAAGATACTTACATTCATATTCACTTTAAAATTCATATCCTTAACTTTCAATAAAAAACTTTTACCCTTTGCACCTATTTCTATACCGCTCTGTACACATACCCTGTCCCCTGAAAAACCAAATGTGACTAACAAATATTTAGGAAATATTTATATAGTACAAAAATAATAAACATCAATGTCGCATCCCTCCTTATTTTTCTATTAACACGTTCAAGAAAAAATAGCGAGGTTGTATGATTATTCCTAATTAACAGCTACTTCGAGTTATAGGTACCACAGCAGGTAAAAATTATCAACAATTTTATCAGGTTTATTGTCAGCAAAAACAACGTGATTGGTAATAATAATAATATGTCTTTATTTATTGCTAAAAGAAAAATAAAAATATATATATATATATATATATATATATATATATATATATATATATATATATATATATATATATATATATATATATATATATATATATGCCACTGCCGTTATCTGTTGCACTTAGAAGAACCCGTGGTTACAACTGCGGCCCACCCGGAAACAGGAGGCATAAGGTCACTCATTTATTTTATATGGATGACCTTAAGCTGTATGCCTCCGGGGAAAGGGATTTATAACAGTCCCGCCAGTGGCGCAAGAGTACACAGCGGATATTGGTATGGAGTTTGGGTTGGATAAATGTGCACTGATTCATCTCAAAAGAGGACGATGCGGGGACTACGAAGATGATGCGCAGCTGGTAGACGGAGGCATCTTACACCACCTTATGCCGAAGAGACGTATACCTACCTGGGTCACAAAGTCACATCCAGGAGGTAAATATTACAAAAGACGCTCTCCGCGGCAAGTACCGCCACCTGCTTCGACAGATCTGGTCCTCACAGCTGTCGGGGACCAACAAGGTGGCGGCGACAAATATGCTTGCCGTTCCGGTTCTACTCTACTCCTTTGGAGTAATCAAATGGACACAGGAGGAGCTGCAGCAACTCGACGTAGGTACCCGCAAAATGATGCATCTCTGTCGGAATTTGCATCCGAGATCGTCCGTTCCGCGGTTATATCTCCCACGACAACGGGGAGGCCGTGGACTCTTGATATTGGAGTGTCTCCATAACAGAGTAACTCTGGACGCAGCCTGTAAAATTATCAGGAGTTCGGATCCCCTACTCCTCATGGTCAAAGACCATGAAGGAGCTGGCGTAGGAGCTTTTATATATAGGGCAGCACAAAGAGCAGCTAACAGCTTAGATCTCGACTTCGACACCGAGCAGAATAATCTAAACTCTGTCACCGAGTTGGACCCTGCTCGGTTGAAAGCCTACCTTCGGGCTGCTGGAAATATACTTCGTTTTCACCAGCACAGGGATAAGCCATTGCACGGAGTCTACTATATAAATATAGAAGACTTAGGCTTATCCCAAAAGCTGACCTTTAGCTTTTTGAGGTCAGCTGGGCTGAAGTCAGAGACCGAAGGTTTTATATTAGCTTGCCAAGATGGTGTATTAAATACCACCCTGGTCTACCGAAGCCGCGTGATGGGTATAGAAGTGCCTGACGTCAGCTGCAGAGCATGTCGTCAGGCCCCAGAGACCATTATGCATTTGCTGTCCAGCATATGCGATATTGAGTCCGTTGTGGGGAATGAGAGATCCCGGTTATACTGGAACTATTCATTCATTCATTCAGGCGGATACAAGCCAATAAGCCTGACATAGTCCTCCTCGACCCCCAACTCAAGACGATGTTCGTTAAAAAAGAACATTGTCTTGAAAGAGGAGGAGAAACGGACAAAATATCGAGATTTACTCTGTGAACTCCGCAGGCTGTACCCGAGTTATTCGGTTAAAAAGTGGTTCTTATTATTGGCTCTCTCGGAGGTATGCGACAATCATTGCTCTCAGAATTAAGAACCATCCCAACATGCCGTCAATCGGCAGAAGTCATCGCTTACAATTAAACAGACTGTCTATCAGCTAACATTATGTTTTTTAATAGTTTTTTGACAGAATATACAGACGAAAAGGATTTGACATCATTAGGTACTAAAGTGAAAATTTTACTACCATTGTAACTAAAAGACCGCTGGAACTGAGTAATTCTATGCTTAGGGATACAAAGTTGATTGCGATAACGTGTTGAGCGTCTATGTATATCAGAATGTTTTACTAGCTTGGAGACTACATATTTAGGTTTATTCTTTTTAAAAATATTAAATAACATACAAGATAAATGAAATTTAAATCTTTCGCTCAGGTTTGACCACTTGGAAGACTGAAAACTCGGTGAGATATAATCAAATTTTTGCAAATTATAACTGTACCTCAAACATGCATTTTGAATCTTCTACAGGCTTTCTTTGTACACAGTAAGGCAGGCCAATATACAAGAAAATCGAAGAGAGGTGTCCAGCCATAATCCATCATAAACCCAAATTCTTACAGCTTTCACGGGGAACGATACGATGGCCATTTAACTTAATATTGAAGACAGGGTCGTTACTAACAAGATCTTTCTTGCTTCCGAAAACTTCATAATTAGTAATAATTCAGTTTTAGATTGATTTAACACAAACTTGTGACTAACGATATTTCAGAAATAGTGTCTAAGTCAGTATTAATTTTCGTCACAGCCAAGGGTAAAGTTTCAAAACTAAAGGGAAAATATACCTGAGTATCATCAGCGTATTGATACGACTAATAATATTTAAGGTACCTATAAAAATCTGCCGTGTAAATACAAAATAGTAGAGGTCCTAAAATACTACCTTGAGGAACCCCTTTAGTTATATCAGAAAAGTCAGATATATCATCGTTCAAAATCACTCTCTGGCGACTACCAGTAAGATAATTTCGGAAAAAATTGACTGCTATTTCCGAGACGCCGAAATATTTTAATTTTAAACAGAGAGTTGTATGATCTAAGGTATCGAAGGCCTTACTAAAATCTAAAAGTATAAGGCAAACATTGTTATTAGCATCGTTTTATTTAAATATGTCATCTGTGACTTTTAGTATTGCCGTACAAGTACCGTGTTGTGATCTAAAAACAGACTGAGTAACAGGTAAAATATTAGAATCATTAAGGTAGGCGTTTACTTCTTGAGAAACAATTTTTTCTAGGATTTTCGACAACGTAGGTAGAATGCTAATAGGTCTGAAGTGAGTTATATGGGTGGCATTTTGGTTTTTAGGAATAGGGATGACATTTACGTTTTTCCAGGCTGCTGGAAACAACCCGTGAGAGAGGCACATATTGATAAGAAAAGTTAGATGGTTATTCAAGTGGGGTGAGACAAGCAAAATCATTTTTACATCGATGCCGTCAGAGCCATTAACACAAGATTTTAGTTGATAAATATTTGTTTCAATTTGTTCTAATGTAACTTCGATGAAGGCAAATTCGTTACCGCCGACACAATACTTTTTATCTACATAATTATTAAGAATTGTATTGCTGTCGTTAGGTTGAACTTGTGCGACTGGATTGGAAAAATTGGCAAGAAAATCTTCAGATTTACCTACTGTTGCCGCCGAAATAGTATTTCCGAGGGAATTAATATTTCGGGGTCTCACTAATTTCCAAAAATTTTTTGGATCGGTTTTAAATTTGTGACGTAAAAATTTTTTCTGATTTAATTGAATTGTTAACTTGGTTTCCCAGATCCTTATGCAAACGCTTGTATTTAGAATATGCCTTCTTTTCTAACTTGATCATGAGCTTTAAATTATCGGTCAACCAAGGCGCTGGTGGTTTACATATCCGCGATGTTTTAAGGGGAGCATGGATGTCGAAAATATTGCATATGTTTATGTCCAAAAAATCAACGATTTGATCAATATTAGCTAAGGTATATACATGGTCCCAGTTGAAAGCTTGTAAGTCACGCAAAAACAAATAATAATCAAATTGAGAAAAGTCTCTGTACGTTTTATATAATACAGCTTTAGACTATAGATCCAACACAATTTCTTTCCCGCCAATTTTCAGGCTAAACCAGAGTTGTTCTAAAGGACAGTCTTCAGTATCTTGAATTTTGATCAGTTTAAACTTAATGGAATTCCTAATATAAAAAGCAACTCCCCCACCGCGAACGAGTACCGCGATCCCTTCTTACCAGATTGTAACTAGCAATCGAAAAACCAGCATCACGCACACTTGGGTTAAGCCAAAAGATAATATGCAAATTAAATTAGCTACAACAAAAAAGGTAAACAAGGAACCAGCACATTAATTTATTTCACCAGCGCACGTTCTACTGCTAAGAATAATATTACCACGACGATAAAGCAGTGAGCAGTGAGCAATGGCATTCACAAGTCGGTTACCGAGTTAATTAAGCGACTTCTAATTATTTTCACGCGCACACCAGACAAATATTTTTCCTCCTGATGACCAAGCAGAGTTCTTCCCGTGCTTCTTTTTAGCTGAAGACAAGAGATGGTACCGTGTCGCGGTTAAGTCTCCATACAGCGATATGTTGGTGCCTTTCAATAATTTTCTAGCACTATATATCTGATTTCTTTTAATGTTACTAAGGAACTGGACGAAAATAGTTCTAGATATAATAGGGCTAGATTTGCCCACTCGATAAGTAAAATCAATATCACTGGGATAACAAGGAATCTTTAGCGTATCGTTAATTATGTTAGTTATGATGTCAACTAATACCTCATAATCCTTTTCCGGGATACCAATAAATCTTAAATTATTTCGCTTAAGATGCTGCTCCAAGAAGTCATATTTTGGAAGAAAATTGAGGAAAAGTGAACTTTCCTGATTCACTTTTCCGCAATTATATATGAGGGGTTGATATTTCAAGTTGATATTTTAAAATGAAACCACAACATCGATTTATGAATCGATTTATTTTGTATCCGGACAAACATACAATTTCTGATTTGTCAAATAGTGCAAATTGTTAACTTAAATAACATTAGAAATAAACGGTCAAGTGAAGCACATATATTTCCTCAGATAGGTATATAGGTACTACATGAAATTGTTGTTATACTACATATTACTTAACATTCATTACGTAATTAATCCTTAACTAAATAGAATAATTTTTATACCGCTTATTTATCATAAACTAAAACTTGATATGAAGAAATTCTACGCTCAGTCCAATTATCTACAAAATACATCTTCACTGTGGGACGGAATCCAGTGACTTTACCAACTATTACTTCATTGTTAAACCAAATTCGACCAACATTATACACCCAATTTTCTTGGAAGCCAATTTGAACTAGATGTTTATTATGCACTTGCGATTTAAAATTGTCGGCCGTTACTGGAATCCATTTCAAATATTCTAAGGAAGAACTACATAAAATCTGAAACAATGATACTTTACTTTACTTTAGTTTATTGACCACATTATATACAAAATCCAATACATTCGAAGTCACAGATAGAGAACAATAACATTTAAAAAAATACAATAGTACAGATACGGCAACAAAAATGATAAATATATGGTATAGTTAAAAGATTTAAAACTATGGTTACAAAATGACAGAAATTCATCGGCAGAGTAAATACAATGATTCAGCAGAAATGATTTGGCAAATCTGTGAAATTTTGTCAGAGACATACTACTGTATATGGCTGGAACCTTTGATGACTATAACACTCGGAATAGTATCCACAAACACCAAAACACTTTCACTTCGCTCTACGGGCGTTTCGCCAACCAAGTTGGCATCATCCGGAGACGATTAAAACTAATCTTAAACTAAAAATCTACCCTATTTATACTACTTATGGTGAAAACATTCGTCACGCTTCAATGATCAGTTGCTAAGCAACGCGTAAAGCGGGTTATACGATATAGGTCCCTTGTCGCTATTCATACTACTTTTACATTTTACAATTTCTATGCTCTCAAATGCATCCAACTGTCTATTATTGGTCACATTTCTAACTAATCTTAAATTACTAATATCTATTCAGATAACAGATAAGTCTAGTGTTGCACAACATGCTTTTGATAACAATCATAGAATATATATTAGTAATTTAAGATTAGTTAGAAATGTGACCAATAATAGACAGTTAGATGCATTTGAGAGCATAGAAATTGTAAAATGTAAAAGTAGTATGAATAGCGACAAGGGACCTATACCGTATAGCCCGCTTTACGCGTTGCTTAGTAACTGATCATTGAAGCGTTGACTAATGATTTCACCATAAATAGTATAAATAGGGTAGATTTTTAATTTAAGATTAGTTTTAATCGTCTCCGGATGATGCCAACTTGGTTGGCGAAACGCGCGTCGAGCGAAGTGAAAGTGTTTTGGTGTTTGTGGCCCCACGTATGAGTGGCCCCTATAAGTGGTGCTGTGGGAACAGATCTGCATTTGGGTCTGTATCTGCATCTATACGTCGTCGTTTGTAAGGGAAGTCCGACAGAAATGAAGAGGACGCTGGAATTTCACAATTATTCTCTTAACTCATAAAATCGCATCAACATTTTGCCCATATACCTACACGTATATACAGGGCTTTCATTTAATCCCGAAGCCAACGTGACGTGGTGACAAATAAATCCCCGGAAAGTGTTATGATCTCAGAATGACACCAGTGGAGTAGATATTTAATTTTTACATGTGATAATAATCGTATTAAAATAAATAATTCCAGATATAAATGATTTCACGTTAAAAAGTTTTATAATCGTTCAAAGTAGTTTATAATTTATTAGAAAAAATATTTTTTAACTGTGAAATTAAACATATGAAAAGAAATAATGCTAGAAATGAACAATTTACCGTTATAAGTGCTCTGGAATTTTGAGAAATTGTTTGAAATTGAGAAAGTCTTTCGAAACACCTCACACTCAAGGAAATATTTAAATAGGATGCTGCGCTCCTACTTAAGAGCTCCTACTGCTCCGAGTGTTAGAGACATACTGTGCAGACTAGCATCTTTATGAATGTATAAAAATTTGTTATATAAATTTAAATTCAACTTATTTTTCTGTCATGCCTATACGAGAGAATTGCGTCACCAAATTGTTAGCGTTAATGATTATTATTATATGGTACTTATGTACCTCAGATTGACTAGTAAATTAGTACAAATTTTCAAAAATAATCAAGTGTATAGAAAATAAAAAGGCACGGGATTGGGAGGATACTATGTTTTTTAAAGAAAATCCTACAAGGTGCATCTGGCGCCGTCCCTTCTATTGTTCTAATGGCAGCATTCTGAAGTCGGAAAACCTCATATAAATGATGAATTTCCCCACAAAAGGATGCCATAGGATATGTAAGTTTGAATTATGGAAAAATACACGGTACGTAAAACATTTCTGGAGAAACACGTTTTCTATTGCCGCGGAGCAAATATTTGGGATGAGAGTCTGGAACAGACAGACTCAACATGGCTACACCAATTAAGGTTTGTATTAAGAACGAAGCCAAGCAGTTTAGCAAGCTCGGATCTCGAGGACCATTTCTTAGCTTATAAGCAATTTTTGCGTTTTAAATTGAATATATTTTCAGAAAACCATTCATTTACTCTTTCTAAGTCCCTAATTGCCAAATCATTTCCGCCTCTAGTCAATAGAGTGGTGTCATCCGCGTACAAGATACAAGTACCTGCTATATATAATATGGTTTGATAGATCGCTTACATCGAGGAGGAAAAGGACCGGCCCCAGAACTGAGCCTTGCGGAACTCCGCTTATTATTGGGAGAGTACTACACTCTTAAGAGAAACAAACTGTTTTCTATTAAACAAATAAGATGAGAACAGCTTAAGTGCATTTCCTCTAATTCCATAGCGTTCAAGTTTTTCCAATAATATATCTACACATACGCCTTAGTAAGAGATAGTAGATAAGTTAGTAGATAATAGTTAGAGTTAGACTTAGCAGATGATGATGATAATAATAATAATAATAATCTTACACTACCTTGATGCCGGAGAGATGTATACCTACCTGGGTGTGCCACAAAGTCACATCTAGGAGGTAGATATTATAAAAGACGCTCTCCGCGGCAAGTACCAGAACCTACTTCGGCAGATCTGGTCCTCAGAGCTGTCGGTGACCAATAAGGTGTCGGCGACAAATATGCTTGCCGTTCTGGTTATACTCTACTCCTTTGGAATAGGCAAATGGACACAGGAGGAGCTGCAGCAACTCGACGTAGGTACCCGTAAAATGGTAAAATGATGCATGTCTGTCGTAGTTTGCGTTCGGGATCGTCTGTTCCACGGTTATATCTCCCACGACAACAAAGAGGACGTGGACTCTTGGGATTGGAGAGTCTCCACAACAGAGTAACTCTGGATACAGTCTGTAAGATTATCAGTAATTCGGATCCTCTACTCCTCACGGTCAAAGACCATGGAGGAGGTGCCCTTTATATATAGGACAGCACAAAGAGCAGCTAATAGCCCAGGTCTCGACTTTGACACTGAGCAGAATAATCCAAACTCTGTCACCGAGTTGGAACCTGCTCGGTTGAAAGTCCGCCTTATGGCTGCTGGAAATACATGCCGTTTTCAGCAGCACAGAGATAAGCCATTGCACGGAGTCTAATATAGAAATATAGAAAACTTAGGCTTATCTCAAAAGCTGACCTTTAGCTTTTTGATCAGCTGAGCTGTCAGAGACTGAAGGTTTTATATTAGTTCGTCACTGAACACCCTGGTCTACCGAAGCCACGTGATCAGTATATAAGTGCCTGACGTTAGTTGCAGAGCTAGTCGTCAGGCCCCAGAGACCATTATGCATTTGCTGTAAACCTGTCCAGCATATGCGGCCTCTGTCTATTTCCATCAACATAATACGGCATCACGAGTGCTGTATTACCAAAGTTTACGGCACTCGTACGGTATAGATGAGACATCGGTGTCCGGTGTTGCCCTCTGCTTCGGGGGATATTGAGTCCGTTGTGGGGAATGGGAGGTCCCAGTTATACTGGAGCTATTCATTCCCCACCGTCAGGCGGGTACAAGCCAATAAACCTGAGAGTCCTCCTCGACCACCAAGACGATGTTCGTTATAGAGTTTTCGGAAAGAACATCGTCTTGAAAGAGGGGAAGAAACAGACAAAAATCGAGATTTATCTCCGCACTCCGCAGGCTGCATCCGGGTTATTCTGTTAAAATAGCGGTTCTTATTATTGGCACTCTCGGAGGTATGCGAGAATCACTGCTCTTAGAATTGCGAATTATCCCGGCATGCCGTCAATCGGCCGGTCATAGCCGGAAAGATGCAGAAAGCCCTCATAATTTGCTCGTTGCGTCTACTCAGAACACATGAGTTACAGCCTCAATGACAGCTTACCCCGTAAACATTTTTTGGATAATTTTGGTCTGAAATTCAAAATATCTCTAAAAATGTGAATATGCGTAATTAAATTCTCTACAAATTATCTCTTATAAAATTTTCTAATTTTCCTAACCGTTTTTCCAAAAATCGAGAAAAACCAATATATATAATGAAAATCTCAGAAATGTCATAGAAAAATACTCTCTCTACAAATACTACAATACTTAACGAAATGCTAGTAGGCACTGATTTTGTAGGTTGGTGATGCATACAAATGTCACTGCTGTCAAGTTAAAATCTTAATTTTATGTCGTCGAGGAAATATTCTTTATTAATTGTCGTTCATTAATCATGGCATATACAAATGCAGAACAAACTGACATGATAATGGTGTTAGAAACACAACAAAGAAACGGCCGACAAAGTGTGAGGGTGTATAGTTAGGCAGGTGCCCAACCACCAAACATTCTCGAACAATGTTGGACATTTAAAAAATATTTTTTTGTACCTAAACCGCTAATTTAATAAAAATTCTATAAGATACCTATCAAATAAAAAATAGTTGCCTTATTGCACCAAAGGAAAAATACTTATGAAGTTATAAGTTATAAGTTATGAAGAATAGTTATGTGTTAAAAAAGCTTCGGTATATCACTAAAATGTGTCAATGGAGAGCAAAAATCCACACCCCAAAAATAATCAAAGTCGATTAATACCTTTTTCCAGTTATTTACACAATTAAATTTTATTTTATAAACTAGCGGCCACACGAAGCGGATACCAGTGAATTAGTCTTATTCTATCTATTTTGAGTCCAGGAATCTGTGGTCTTCCGATGTACACCTTATTACGGGACACCCTGTATATATAGATGGTTCCTAAATTTATGCGACAGATTTTAAGGGTGATTTTTCAGCAAAAATTAAGGTGGTCTTTCATATAAATTGTTTTCCAAAACCCTTCCCCTCCAAGTTATAGCCCTCTCAAATTTGGAAAAAAAATTGTTTTTATTTATTTTCTCCAATCCATATTGGAGAATCAGAAGAATGTAATTTGGCGACCAACTTGGAGTTTGTGACAATCTTTGCAACCCTGAGATATTGTTACAAGGGGGTAAAAAAATATATTTCTAAAAAAAGAAATTTGATGCGCAAATATCGCTTTAATCTGCAACTTGTTAGTCTCTTGAATTTTCTTCGAGAAATTGATTGTTGGCGCACAAAAAATAAAATTATGCTCACATTACCTTTCACATAAATTCACTGAGGGGTTGTTATTCGGTGAAACAGTCAAGTAGGCCGTTGTCAAATAAAGTCATTATGACAATTATTTATGTCATTATGACATTTAAGTGTAATTTTGTTATTTTATCGCAGTTTTTATAATTCAATGGATAATTCAAATGATCACTCAAGTTCCACATTTTTTATCTCGTATTTTGTTTACTGGTGAGGTTAACTTTTCAAGGGAATCTATAAGAATTTTCCATAATAATCACATATGTATGTGAGCTGAAGAGAATCC